>CM077819.1:85069335-85669335 GCA_039764185.1 Tamarix austromongolica | reverse complement strand
AGCATAGAACTCCTTGTCGTACGTCGAGTAGTTGAGTCTGGCCCCATTTAACTTCTCACAAAAGAATGCTACGGGCCTCTTCTCCTGAGAAAGCACTCCCCCGATACCCACACCGCTTGAGTCACAAGTTACTTCAAAAAACTTATCGAAACACGGTAGGGTTAGCACCGGTGCATTCAAGAGACTCTTCTTCAATTCTTCAAATGCCTTAGTTGCCCGGTCATCCCAGTGGAATTCCCCCTTTTTCATTAGTTGTGTCATGGGTGCTGCAATAGTGGAGAAATCCTTGATGAACCTCTGATAGAAGGACGCCAGTCCGTGAAAACTTTGAACTTCATGTACATTAGTAGGGGTTGGCCATGTCTGCATTGACTCCACCTTGGACGGATCTACTCGGATACCGTCTCCGCTTACTATGTAACCGAGAAAGATTACACTTGCTATCATGAAGTCACATTTTTCCCTTTTGCCGTAGAGCTTCACCTCTCTGAGCTTATTGAACAATTGCCTCAGATGCTGTTGGTGTTCGACCTCTGTCTTGCTATACACTAGGATATCATCCAGATATACAACAATAAAGACTCCAAGAAAGGGTTGTAGCACCTCGGTCATCAACTGAATAAAAGAGCTAGGTGCGTTGCATAATTCAAAGGGCATTACTAACCACTTTTATAGCCCATACTTGGTCTTAAAAGCGGTCTTCCACTCATCTCCCTCTCGAACATCTAATGATAGCCACTTCTGAGATCGAGCTTCGAGAAGACTTTAGCTCTATGCAACTCATCTAGCATGTCATCCAACCTTGACATCGGAAATCTATACTTGATCGTGATGTTGTTGACTGCTCTGGAGTCGATGCACATCCTCCATGTGCCATCTTTCTTTGGCACCAACAAGGCTGGAACCCCGCATGGACTCATGCTCTCTCTTATAAAACCTTGATCCAGTAACTCTTGTACCTGTCTTTGCAACTCCTTAGCTTCTTCTGGGTTGCATCTATAAGCTAGGCGGTTCGGCAGTGGGGCTCCTGGCATGAGATCTATAGCATGCTCAATTCCTCTCAAAGGAGGTAACCCAGTCGGTAGCTCATATGGGAACACATCTGCATATTCTTTCAATATTTGTTGCAGCTTTGGATCTTGGTTGACGGCCTCTTTTTTTGAGATCTCCCTTGCTACTAGGGCGTAGCACCTTTCTTCCCCCTTTAGAGCTTCCAACATTTCATGCTCTTTCAAAATCAGTAATTTTTTACCCTTCCGGCTCGAATTCTCCTCTTTCTCTCTAACCAAACTCTCCTCATCCTCGTTTGGTTTCAATTTGTACTTCTTCTTATCCTTACACACGATGTATTCATTGAGGACCCCATCATGTGTAACCTTTCTATCATACTGCCACGGTCTCCCTAATAGAATATAACAAGCATCCATAGGCAGAACATTGCATAGAATAGTATCTACGTAATTCCCAACTTTGAAGGAGATAAGAGATTGTTTGTTTACTCGTATGCCCTTGTCGCGGTTGAGCCATTGTAGTGAGTATGGCCTGGGGTGACTCATTGTTTACAATTTGAGCTTGTTGACCATCTTCTCACTAGCTACGTTGGTTCATCTCACATATTGAGATGCTTTCAATATTTCTTAGCACATAACTATCTACGGTTCCTTCTTCTAATGCATCCTCCGGATCTTCGGTGTCATCCTCCTCATGGTCTTCACTTTCCTCCATGCCTCCATGTTGGTGATTTCCTTTAAGGATAAAATTCGTTGGTTTGAGCAATCCTGAGTGAAGTGACCATATCCTCGGCACTTGAAGCATTACCTGCGGACCTTCTCCTCTGCTTGATCCTTGCCTTTTTCCTCCCGAGTGAATCTTCTAACTGCATCGGTGTTAGTGGATTGCAAAATTGGTGGCTTGGATCCTCCTTTAAAGTTCGATCTGTACGGAACACTGGCGGGCTTACTTGGGGCCTTGCCCTACTTCAATTGCTTCTAGAATTTGATGGCTAACTTAGCTAAATCTTCGAAAACTTCGTAAGGGTACACTTCTACCTTTTCCCGGAGATTCATACTCAAACCTCCAATAAACCGTGCACACCTTTGCTCTTCACGCTCTTGTACGTCACATACAAGCATCAATCTTTCGAACTCTCGGATATACTCTTCAACTACGAGTAGGCCCTGCCTTAGCGTGGTCATCTTGATGAAGTTCTCCTGTTCGTACTCTCTTGGAACGAACTTCTTCCTCAAGTGCTTCTTCAATTTTTCCCATGACCATATTCTTGATTTCCCTTCTCGTTCTCTTCTTTGCTTTAGATTATCGTACCAAACCCTAGCAAACTTCTTCAACTTCAAGATTGTTATACGACATCTCTTCTCATCATCAATCTCTTTGTACTCAAAGATCGACTCGACATTTTGCAGCCATTCAAGGAACGACTCCGAGTCGAGATTACCCTCAAAGTCGGGTAAGTCAAAATGGATCCCCTTTTCTATGTCGTCATACGTCCTCCTAGAGGACTCATGTGCCCTTCCGTAGTCTCCTACACTTTCTTCATCATCCAACCAATTGGACGTTCTCCTTACATGCTCCACTTCGATTAGTTATCTTCGGTAGGGATGTTGCACATGAGACCCTTGTGCTTGGGAAGCCTCAATTCTTCCCATATGGATCTTAACTTCTTTAATATCTTCCGCCAATTTCTTGAGGATATCCCTCAAATCTTCCTCTTGACTTGCCATGGACAATTTTGAAGATCTTGATTACTCTAACCCCAACCTGGCTTTGATACCAAATTGATGTGTGTACGGTTAGAGTTTTGGACTTGGATGGAGTTTATATGGAGTATTCGATGAGGGTGGAGTATGGAGGATGATGATGGGGATTCGAAGGGGTTGATGACGATGGAACATGAGGTAGTTTGGGAGGGGGAAGTCTCGAATTTTGGGATACTCACGAATGGGAGGTGATGGTTGAGTCAGTTTTGAGTTAAGGCATGGAAGGTGGTGAGAGTTTGTAGTGAGAAGAACAAGGAGGCTTCGGTGGAGGGGACGAAGCGATGGACTAGATGGTTGTAAGGTTTGAGGATGGCGACGACGCTGCTGGATGGATGGTGATAGAAGGCGTTGCAAGGAGGTGTTGCTGGTGGGGAAAGGAGTGAGCCGATTATCTTTTGCTGGCTGGGAGACGTCAAGGTTGCTGGCATGGTTTAGGGTTAGGCTCGGCGACGATGGGAGTTGTTTAGGTTAGTGGTATTGGGTGTTGTAACGGGTTTAGGGCTCGATGGATGGCAGTTTAGGGCTAAGGAAAAGATAGAGGGTGGCGGTGTTGTTGTGATCGGATGGAGAGATGATTTGGAGGAGGATTTTTGGTGGGAGGAGTTGGGAAAAGATAAAGTGGAAATAGAAGGATAAATTAATCTTTAAACCACACAAAAATAAAGATTAAGGTTTTGAGAACAAAACAGTTCACACATATTCGGTTTTGTTTGTAGACGAATCCACACATAATTCAGGTTTTAAGCAATGCTTAAGGTTGTTCTTCTTATTCAAGTTGTGTGTTTCTACTCGGTTTCCTATGGTTTATATAGCCAAGGAACCAAGCATCTTCTCAAAAGATTACAAGCATATTCCCTCCCAAAAGCATTAATTCCCTTATGACTAGCTAGTTAATATTTAGTTACTAACCAACTAAAAGTAAATAATAATAACTAGTACTTAAAAATAAACGTTATGCTAGCTAACAAACATTGACTAAAAGTAAATAAAAATAACTAGTACTTAAATATAAACGTTACGCTAGCTAACTAACGTTGCATGAAGCCATGCATACCCCATATTCATGCACCCGCTCTGAGTAGCGTAACCGTCTTCCTCGGTGTTATGTTCTGTGACTCTGCTCCCGCATCATTTGTTGGTGAGGTAATTTTGTTCCTTTATTGAAATTTTATTACTCTTTGTGGGTCAACAATTGTTTAATATTATTGTGCTATTTTAGTAAATCCTTCTAATTGTGTAATTGTACTGCGATCCCTTTATTATAAGTGTGTTCAACTTACTGTTTTTGGTTGAATATCTGTGTTTTTCTTTTTTCTTTAAAGTGAATAAAGATAGGATTCATGATGTCTAGTAACAGCCAATCTATGAACCAATTTGTATTCGTATCTAGTAATGATCTGTTAGAAACACTTAGGACATTTCAAGAACAAATGACTGCCCAATTGGCAGTATTATCTGCTAACCTAGAGCAGAGAATAGGAGAGCAAGAAATTAGAATCAATGAGTTGCAGAATAATAGGATAAATGACCAACATGCTGGGGTGTTAGGAAGGGCTCCAATGGACCCTAGAAATAGGATTCCCCCTTTAACTAACTTAGAGGAACTAGAAGATCAAATATCCAATAATAGTGATAGGAGACCAAGACAGGTTAATAGGCAGGAAAGAGAATTAGATCAGGTTGATAGGAACATAGGTAACCTTAAATTTAATATACCTGGATTCAATAGGAGGAATGATCCTGATTATTACTTTGAGTGGGAAAGAAAGATAGAATTAGTGTTTGAGTGCTAAAATTATTCTGATGAAAAGAAAATTAAGGTAGCAGTAGTAGAATTCACAGACTATACATCTTCTTGGTATCATAACCTTGTTTTAACTAGGCGTAGGAATGGAGAACCACCTATAAAGACATGGGATGAATTTAAAGTTTTAATGAGAAAGAGGTTTGTTCCAAGTTATTATTATATGGAATTACATAAAAAGCTGCAAATATTAAATCAGGGTAATAGGTCTGTGGATGAGTACTTTAAGGAATTAGAGATGTTAGTGATCAAAACAGGAATTGTTGAGGATGAGGATGCCACAATGGCTAGATTCTTGAGTGGTTTAAATTCTGAGATAGGTGATAAGGTAGAGTTATATCCCTATGGAACCTTGAGTGAGATGGTTAATATAGCCACAAAGATAGAAAGTCAAATCAGGAGAACTAGGCAGTATAAACCCCCTGGAATTGGGATTATGAATACTCTGAAGAGGAATTTAGGAGGACATAGTTCTGGAAATTGGAAGAATAATGGGAAGTTTGAGTCTAGAGGTAAAGGTAATGAGGCTAAGGTAGGAAATAGATTTGATAAAGAAAAAACTGTAGCAGCTAATCCTATAAATGGCCCTAATAGAACTAGAGACACAAAGTGTTTTAAGTGTGGGGGATTAGGTCACATAGCTTCTAAATGTCCTAATAAGAGGAATATCTTGATTAGAGAATCTGAACATATAGAGTCTGAATCTAAAGAAGAAGAATTAGAGGTTAACATGATTAGGGATGATAATAGTGATTCAGAAGAAGAGATAGAACTTCCAATTAGTAGAGACCTTTTTATTGTGCGTAGGGCATTAAATAGTAATAAGTTACCTAATCCAAATGCAATACAGAGAGAAAACATATTTCATACTAGGTGCTTAATTGATGATAAGTGTTTTAATATGGAAATAGACAGTAGTAATTGTATAAATACTGCTAGTACTTTATTAGTATCTAAATTAGGATTACCAACCACTAGACATCCAAAACCCTATAGGTTACCATGGTTAAATGAATTAGGAGATGTTAAGGTTAGTCAACAGGTTCTAGTAAACTTAAAATTAGGTAAGTATGAACATTCTGTTTTGTGTGACATTGTTCCAATGCATGCTTCCCATTTATTGTTAGGAAGGCCATGGCAAAATGATAGAAGAGTAACACATGATGGGTACAAGAACAGATATACTGTACAAAAGGATGATAAGAAAATTATTTTAGCACCTATGACTCCAAAATAAATCTTTGATGACCAAATTAAAATAAAATCTTATTATAAGGAATTAACTAAACAAAGTGTAGAGGCTAGAACTAGTTCAAAGGAGGTTAATAAATCATCTAGGTTTTATGCTAAAAGAGGAGATGTTGAAAAGGCTATTAGGCAGCAATCAAATGTATATCTGATGGTCTATAAAGAGTGCTATGAGTGTCATCTAGAGTTAAGTGAGGATGTAGCTGATAATGTTAGAAAACTATCAGAGGAATATAGTGAGTTATTCCCTAAAGAGATTCCCCATGGACTACCTCCACTAAGGGGCATAGAACATCAAATAGATTTTATACTAGGATGTTATTCCAAATAGGCCTGCTTATAGGTCTAACCTTGAGGAAGTTAAGGAATTAAAGAGATAGGTTTCTGAATTATTGAGTAAGGGTTATATTAAGGAGTCAATGAGTCCCTGTGCTGTCCCAGTACTCTTAGTTCCAAAGAAAGATGGAAGTTGGAGGATGTGCATAGATAGTAGAGTAGTAAACAAGATAACCATTAAGTATAGATATCCTATACCTAGGTTAGATGAAATGTTAGATCCTCTCCATGGTGCTATAATTTTTTCAAAAATAGATTTAAAGAGTGGATATTATCAAATTAGGATGAAACTAGGAGATGAGTGGAAAACAGCTTTTAAAATAAATTTTGGGTTATATAAGTGGTTAGTTATGCCATTTGGGTTATCTAATGATCCAAGTACCTTCATGAGGCTTATGAACCATGTACTTAGAAACTTTATTGGAAAGTTTGTAGTTGTTTACTTTAATGATATACTTATTTACAGTAAATCCCTAGAAGAGCATTTGAGACATTTGAGAGTTATTCTAGATGTATTTAAGGCTGAACAGTTGTATGCTAATTTAGCTAAGTCTAGGTTTTGTTTAGAGAGTGTGGTATTCCTAGGATTTGTTGTTGGTAAGGATGGCATATCTATTGATAAGGAAAAGATTAAAGCCATACAAGAGTGGCCTATACCTAAGACAGTGACTGAAGTTAGAAGTTTCCATGGTTTGTGTTTCTTTTATCATAGATTTGTTAGGAACTTTAGTACTATAGTTGCTCCCTTAACAACAATAACAAAAAATAAAAATGGTTTTAAATGGGGCTTAGAGAAACATAAATCTTTTGAAACCCTTAAAACCCAGCTAACACAAGCACTTGTATTAGTCCTTCCTGACTTTGAGAAAATTTTTGAATTAGATTGTGATGCTTCAGGTTTGGGAATAGAGGCTGTACTTTCTCAAGAGGGTTGACCTATAGCTTATTTTAGTGAAAAATTAAATGGTAGTACTTTAAATTACTCTACTTATGAAAAGGAATTATTTGCTTTAATAAGAACCTTAGAGGTTTGGCAACATTATTTATGGCCTAGAGAGTTTGTTATAAATACTGATCAAGAAGCTATAAAGTATCTAAAAAGCCAATCAAAATTAAATAGAAGACAGGGTAGATGGATTGAATTTATTGAAAGTTTTCCCTATATAATTAAATATAAAAAAGGAGGTTACAATATAGTGGCATATGCCTTATCTAGAAGACATGTTTTGCTAAATACTATAGATGCTACTTTGTTGGGATTTTCTTGTGTTAAACGTTTATATTTGGAGGATCATGATTTTAAAGAAATATATAAAAATTGTGAAGCTGCTACACAAGGGAAATATTATATCTATGAGGGCTACTTATTTAGAGAAAATAGACTGTGCATACCTGATTGTTCATATAGAGGATTATTAATTCAAGAAGCACATAATGGTGGACTAATGGCACATTTAGGATTTCAAAAGACTTTGGACATATTAGTTGATCATTTTTACTGGCCTCATATGAAGAAAGATGTGTTAAAATACTGTGTTAATTGTGTAGCTTGTAGACAGGCTAAGTCCACATCAAAACCTTTTGGATTGTATACTCCATTACCTGTTCCTAATCAGCCCTAGACTGATGTTTCTTTGGATTTTATTTTGTGATTGCCTAGAACTAATAGGGCTAAAAATTCAATAATGGTTGTAGTAGATAGATTTAGTAAGATGGCCCATTTTTTACCTTGCAATAAAACTAATGATGTTGTGACTATAGCTGATTTATTCTTTTCTTATATAGTCAAATTGCATGGAATACCTAAAACAATAGTATCTGATAGGGATGTTAAATTTTTGAGTCATTTTTGGAAGTTTTTATGGGATAAACTGGGAACTAAGCTTTTATTTTCAACTACATGTCACCCTTAAAATGATGGACAAACAGAGGTAGTGAATAGATCCTTAGGTAATATGTTGAGAGCTATCCTTGGAAAAAATCTTAGACAATGGGAAACTGTATTACCACAGGTAGAATTTGCTTATAACAAAACATTACACTCTACAACTAAGAAGACACCTTTTGAAATTGTGTATGGATTTAATCCCTTAACTCTCCTTGATTTGAGTCCTTTGCCTAATTTTGAGTTGCATAATTTTGATGTTGAATCTCATACTGTAAATATGAAGAAACTGCATGAATCTATAAGTCAACAGATTAATAAGAGGGTTCAACAAATGTTTGAGAATTTGAATAAAAAGTGAAAGAAAATGGTCTTTCAACCAGGAGATTTAGTTTGGGTACACCTTAGAAAAGAATGTTTTCCAACACTTAGGAAGTTAAAATTGGATCCTAGAGGAGATGGACATTTCACTGTATTAGAAAGAATTAATGATAATGCTTATAAAATTGATTTTCCTGCTAAATTTGCTAATGTTAGTGATTCTTTTAATGTTTCTAATCTAAGTCCTTTTGCAAGCATTATTCAGGTTTCAGAGATGAAACCTCACCAAGAAGAGGGGGATGATATATGTATCCATAATTTGTATTTAAATAATTCTATTAATTATTATAAATTATATTGCACATATAATTACTTTTCTTATTGTGTGGTTAATTAGAAAATTAAATCAGAATATGGGAGATGGATCCTGATGAGTTGCTGTGTATAGCTGCTGCTGGTTACTGTTGCTGATAGGAATTTGCTGTATTAATTTGTGATTATCCCATATGATGCATTCGCCAGCATAATTTGGCTAATGGAAATTAAGTTGGCCGTGAAATCTACCACCCGACCCATATTTACTGGGTTAGAAGGATTGTGGATTACACAACCCTTGATAACCATGATTAACTAATAAAATTTAGCTGATGGGGATTAATTTGTAAATCCATTATTTGGATTAATGTATATTTGTAATTTTCTTTGTAATTGGGCTGCTTTATTGTCCCAGCTCCACGACCTGTTTGTTTAGTTGGATGGTTTGTTGGGCTAATATGTTGTATTTGTACTTGAGCCCATCGTCTGTATAAGGTCGTATCGTGTGTATTGTAGACGCCCATATATAAGGTGTATACTAGACTGTATATATGTTACTTTTAGCTGACATACATTTCAACTATTTTTCTAGAATCTCTCCCGACTTCTCTCTCTCTCTCTCTCGTGACTGATTCATTCGCTCGATCTTCTTCTTCCTTGATCTTCTTCTTGATCTTCTTTCTCTTAATCCAACTTTAGTAGCCGTTAATTACAACTGCACTCTGAGTTTTTCTAATCTTCCTTTGGATTAAACTCCTTAGGCTGATTTTGTTGTGCGGAATCGAACCCCGCACTCGATTCATGATCCAGCGAAAATTCTTGAAACCTATCCAAGCTTCATCACGTTCCATAGTAAGCTTTTAAGCCATATATGCCTTCTTTTTTGATTGAATGCATATGAAATAATCTATTTATTTTGTCTTCAAATTTTCTTTTCAAACCTCATATACATTTAATTTCTTTGATCAAATTACTTGCCATAGCTTTGTTAATGGACTCTAGAGATTACTAGAACTTAATCTTGTGTTATTCGAAGCTTATAGTCAAAACATGCTTTGATTGATAGAATGATATAAGTAATATAGGATTTTTTCACCACATAACCAAAAAACTTGTGTCCTAATTTGTGTACACAAGATGTAAACCCCATAGTATCCCTTCGAACCTATACATTGATCATATACTTTTTTCATAACCCTTGGGCTTATCCTTACCCTTTCCTAGAGCTAGCGAAAGGGGATTACTTCATTATATTATGGAGATAGAATGGTTATGTTGAGAAAGAAATTGATTATGTTTGGTGTTGGAAATGAATATATATATATATTTCATCATTTTTCTTTGATTAAAAAAATATAAATAAGGTAAAACAAATAAATGATATGACATAAGTAAGAGAGGGAGATATGGATATGACTTTGAGAAAGTTCTATTCATAATTTATTTTTGGATTATATCATTGTTCTAGTATGGTATTAAGTTTAAGGTGTGTATTATTGATCATCAATTATATGGAGTTGGCTCTTATATTCCTTCTAATTAATAGAGTTACACTAGTTCTTTTCCTTTTAGCACCATAATCCTATAATACATCACACCCTTCTATATCTTATCCCCATTACAACCTATAATAAATTCCTGTTTGATTCTTAAGATGAGTAGCCTTTGATTTGATGGAGATTAGTCACAAGAGTTAAGCATATGGTTTGGACCATTTGACAAGTATTTAATATTTTTCATGAGATTGTATTAACAAAAATATGAGATTTCCTTAATTATATATGTGAGTTGCTTGATATTTTTATCATCTTATATCTCATATATATAAGCATAATTGTTTACATTGATAGCCATAAATCTAAGCAATAAAAAAAATATAGGGTATTCTTAGTGAGGATGTGTCTTGATGTGACTAAGGCATGGTATATCTTCATCCATATTATTGTTTTGACCTTATTTTGACGTATTTATGTGTGAACCATATGATAAAATTAACCATTTAAATTTTTCAATGTTGAATCTTAGTTAACTGATAATCTTAGTGTTATGAGAGTAAAAGGTTCTAAGACAGTTAGTTAAGGGTGTTATATATGTTTTTCTTTTTATATTTAAATTGTGTGTGATTTTGTGGGTATATTATCTATAAAACCCTCACAAGACCTTACTCGTCCTCTAAATAACCTAAGATTTTAAAGGGCTAGTTGTACAGACTAAGTGAAACCGTGAGACCTACAAAAATGGCAAGTTAGTTTTATTTTCATTATTTTATTTGGTTCAAATCATGTTTTACTTGAGGACAAGCAAAATTTTAAGTGTGGAGACATTGATGAATACATATTTTGACATATTTTATACCCTTTTAATCTTATTTTTTATGCTTTTATTCGAACAACATATTGAGGTAATTATAATTTAATGCTCAAGTGATAATAATCTCATATATTAAATTATTTGAGCTAAAATGATATAAAACTGATGGGTTTAAAGTATAAGATTATTTATTAATTTTTCTGATTTTTTTTTAGGTGAAATAAGAAAATAAAAGAAAAAAATGGCTTAGCCTAAAGGACCAAAAGGCTGGACAAATAGAGAACATTAGGCAATAAGGGCATAGACAAAGAAAATGAAAGAAAAACATGAGAAAAAGAAATAAAGAAGTGGAAAAAGGAAGATGAAAAGAAAGAGGAAAAGGTGAAGAATGCATCATAGAAGAAAGTAAGAGGAGAGGAGAGAGAGAAAGGAGAATTCAAGCTTGCGATAGAGGATCACTTTTATAAAAAGCAATAGATGGTAGGCCAAGGAGAAAGAAGAGAGAAAGACGAGAGAGGAGAAAAGGCACCGGCATAAAGAGAAAACAAACAAAGAACAATGGCATGGAAATTGAAAGAATAAGGATAGACTAATGTGCCACAAAAGAAAAGAAGAGGAGAAGAGAGAGAGAGAGAGAGAGAGAGAGAGTCATCGATTGCCAAAAAGAGAAGAAGATACCAAAAAGTGTATTTTAAATGAAAATAAGCAATTTTTCATATTAATAAATTACTAAATTTTCATCCATATTTATTTTTAGTTATTTTTTCTCTATTTATAATATATATTTTTTTAAATGTATATTTTTTTGTAATTATGAATGGCTAAATATTTGTTGCTTGGAAATATATTGAAACCCTGGGCTATAGTTTGAGATATAATAATAATTTTTTTTGTTTTATGAGATTCTTCTTTAACTCTAAATTAATTTCTATAAATTGTATGTGTGATTCTATTAAGTATAATTTATATAGTGCATGTGTAACACCCCCAAAATTCACTACTGAAAAATTTCGTTAATTAAAAGAAATTTAGCGGAAGCGATTTGATAAACCGTGAATTTTGGGAGCATTACCGCCACACTTAGTACCAGACCGGTTCACTCATACCGTTCCAGTACTAAGTGCTAAGGCTAAAGGAGTAAAATAAAATTTCACGAGAACTTAAGCATTTGAATATCAGAGTAGCACAGTAAATACTTTACAAGAGAAAACATTCAACCACGGTGATTACAAAATAACAAATACGTTGAATTTAAATGAGACAATTTAAAACCCTAAAAATTTCTGGACAGTACCTTACGCTCTCCCCAAGGGCCCACTTGAATAGCACCTGAAACACAACCTGCAAGGGGTACTGCCCATTGAATAGGCAGGGGCCCCATGAAGGGAACCCTTCAGTACTACGGTACTGAGTAACCCTTTAAAAACGCACTTAAAATACAGGCACACATATTACACATGATACTACTACATTCAGATATGACCATAGGTATAAACATGGTAATCAGATCCAATTCTTTGTACATCCAATAACTCAATCATACATTAATGGCGTATACGTAAAATTCACTTTCATATATTCCATAATCAATCAACCAATATCAAATAGGCCATGATCAGTAATCGAGATATTTTTCGGGCCTTGAGGCCATTAATCAACAGTCTCAAAGACTAGTATTTTTCCATAACTCATTCACAATAAATTTTTATTGAGCTCGGGACCTCCACTATTATTGCCGGTGGACCGGAATATATATAAAATCATCATCCAGGGCACAACGCTCCTGGCCACTATTATAACCGGTGGACCGGGATATATAAAGAATCATCACCCAGGGCACAACGCTCCTGGCCACTATTATAACCGATGGACCGGTACTCAATATCATAAATCGCTGGGCCCGGCTCATTAATATTCCACTTTCAATTATAGTATCTTTCCTTTCTTTAATCAGCACATCAATCATATTTATTTGCCTCGATAGGGAGATCAAGAACCCGGGACACAAAGGTACACCGGTCGCACTGGTGCGTAAAAGCAACTCAGTACCCTTCAACTAGTAACCCAGGGACGCAAAGGTACCCTGGTCGTACTGGTGCATAAAGCTGACTCAGTACCCTACCGACAAGGACACCTAATCCTTAAGTATGCATACCCCCTAACTAGGTCCGTAGAGCTAGAAAGAGTAGATATAGGGCCTGGCTGGGGCACAAAGGCACACCAGCAAATACCAAATAGTCGTGGACTAAACCACGTCCTTAGGGTAGCGACCCCTAAGGAGTCACCATTCCCGATCTCGAGGTCTTTCACTTTAAGTAATAGTGTCTTAATTAAGGGTGATCACAAAACACAACAAGAAGATAATTATCCTCTTTTAATCGTTCAGATATCATCAGAAATTTCTTATGCAGGTGGTCATCCAAAGTAACATAGGAGAATCAATAAGGCCATCCTAAACTCATATAATTCCGAATTAAAAACTCAATCTCGTGATACTTACTAATCATCAAACATTCTTACCTTGAGTACTTATTTACCACTTTACTTATAAAATCACTACGTCACCCCTCCTTATTTGATAAATTACCATGTTACCCTCCTTGTTACAAAATCACCAAGTGATCCCTTATTCGATTTAGGTTACTAAATTATTTATCATACTTATTAGGACATTAATTCCCCCTTAATAATTATTACACTTAATATACTTTCCATTTAATTGGTTAGGTTACCACTTTGCCCCTTTCTCCTTTATTATGATTAATAAACTATCCTTGAGTTGGTCAAATTACCAAATTACCCTTCCTCCTTATCCTAATTACCAAATTAACCCTTTATTCAGTTAATCACCAATTCACCGTCCTTTATTCTCATTTACCAAACTACCCTTCCTCATTGTCAAAATTACCAAATTGCCCTTTGGTTGGTGAAATTACCAAATTACCCTTGCATATGATCATAATTACAAATTTGCCCTTCTCCGTTATTAATTTTACCAAATTACCCTTTAGTTATTTAAGTTACCGAATTGCCCTTCTTAATTGTCATAATTACCAAACTACCCTACTCCATTATCCAAAATTACGAAAATACCCTCAAGTTGGTTTAATTACCAACTTACCCCTCACATTTATCATATTTACCATTTTACCCTTTCCTACTATTAATTATCAAATTACCCTTTAGTTATTTAACTTATTATCTTACCCTTCTCAATAATTATTATTTCCAATTTAATCCTTTCCAATGTTCACCTTTACCCCTTTGATTTACACAATTACCGTTTTACCCCTTTACCTTCAAATTTACCATTTTACCCCCTTAACTCCCGAAATTACCATATCGCCCTTTTACTTATAACTTTCCCATTTATCCTTAATTATAAAATTGCTATCTTACCTCCTTTAATTTCCAATGCACCATTCGGCCCTTAGATTGTAAAATTATCATTTCATCCTTTAATCATAAAATTACTATTTTGCCCTTTAATTATAAAATTACAATTTTACCCTTTTATTATAACATTAACAAATTATCCTTTTATTACAATTTACCAAATTGCCATTCTCTTTAACAAGATTACCAAATTGCCCCTTTTTATTACAAAAAAAAATACTCTTTCATCCTTTATTCACAAAATTACAATTTTACCCCCCCTACTTCCAAAATTACTATTTTCTCCTGTTATTAACAAATTCACCACTTTACTCTTTACACACCCTTATTATTAAAGTCTCACCCATGACTCTTATAATTAATGTAATGCTTATTAGCACATATCCATGTATTAGGCCATACTCATATACAATATACATTTTTAAAATCTCCCCCTAATGCTAACAAAATGTTACACATGTAATAAGGATCACCATAGCATATAACAACATGGATAATAATTTATATTTTCCCTAACCACCAAATTATTACCTTAAATATTATCCCCATACATATCATCAATCTATCATGCTTCCTTTCAACAATAAACACAATAACCACATATGATATGCTAAGCAACATACATCAAGCATAACACACATTAATAATGCCTAATGTGATAACATGCATTAATTCATGCATTTAAGCGGGATTTAACGGTTACCTTAATCTCGCAAAATTACCAAACCTTACCAAGCACAATTAGCAATTCAACACCTAAAATAACATCCATCATATATACGTTAGAAATAAAATCCAAGTATCAAACTTTATAAAATTTAATTAGTAAAACACTTAATATAAAACACCATTATACCTTAGAAATTAGCCAAATCATTTTTTTACATATAGTGGAGCTCACGCTGCATGAGCAGCGTGAGTTTCATGCAGAAAAAGGGAGGGGAAAGGCTCGAAGAGGTGAAGTGGAAAAGAAAATGAGCCATGTTCGGGTTGAGATCTTTGGGCTAGAAAAGAGGGTGGTTGGGGGAGGTCTAGAGGCAAGGTAAGGATGCAGGAGTGAAGAGAGGGTGTTGGTGGTGGCAAAGGGTGGTTTCGCGGCGGCTGAAGGCGGCGGATACGGCGGCGGCAAGGTGGCGAAGATGGTTGGTGATAAGAGGAAAAATGGGGAGAAAAGAAAGAAGGGGTGGAGAAGGGAGGAAGTGTAGGGCTCAAGGGGGCGGCGTGGGGGTGCAGGGCAGTAGGGGGTGGTGGCAAGGGTCGGCGCAGGGGTTGGGTGCGGCGGTCGGAGCGGCGGACGGTGGCGGCGCGGGGTGAAAACAGAAAAACAAGGGAAAGAAGGAAGGAGAGAGGAGGGAGCTCGGGGGAGAAGGTGGCTCGAAAAATGGGACAAGAAAATGGGCAAATGGGAGAAGAAAAGAAGAGGAGAGGTAAGGGGGCAGGCGGCAGGGCGTAGGGCAGCAGGGAGGCGGTAGGGTGGCAGGGAGAGGGTGGCGACGGGAAGGGGGAGTTGCAGACATGGATAGGGGTGCAGGGTAGCTCGGCTCGAAGGAGGGGAGAAGGGGACAGGGTAGAGGGAGGGAGTAGCAGGGGCTGTCGGTGGCAGCAGGTCGGCGCGGCAATTGCAGGCGGCGGCGTGCCCGTTCGAGTGTCGGGGAAGGTGATGGCTGCTGGGTCGGGACGCAGAAGAAGAGAGAAAGGAAGGGGAGGGGTGCTGGGCGGTTGGACCGGCGCTGGAAAGAAGGGAGCCGGCCGGTCCAGGGGAAAAAGAAAAAGATGAGGGGAGTCGGCCGGGCTGGCACGCGGGAGAGAGGGCTGAGGGGGAGAGGGAGAGGTGGGCCGAAGGCCCAACGCACGGGGAAGGCTGGCCTGGCGAGGCAGCCCGAGGGAAAAGGAAGGAGAGAAAGAAAAAGGAAAGGAAGAGAGGGGAAAAAGAAAAATGGGAATGGAAAAATAGGAAAATTAGTTTAATTAAATTTATAAAATCATAAAATATAATATATCTGGTAAATTATTTAATTTAACAATTTAATTTATTATAACCTAATATTTTAGTTTAAAAAATGGTAAATTTGGTAAAATATTAGTTTGGGAAAATTATTTAAATGGGACAATATGACAATTAGCAAAATATTTATTTTTAGCTTATTAAATACTCTTATCCAAATATACATACTCTAAAATCCATAAAATAATTAAAATAACAATTTTACAAGCTAATTTTTATTTCCAATAAAGTTACTTATTAAAATATGGGTTTTCGAAATTTTTGGGGGATTACAGCATGTTTCATTTTTTCTTCCTTATAGTGACAGTATGTAGGATTATATGCTTGGTTGGTGACTATATAAATATGCTAGAATTTATAAATATAAATTGTAGTTAAGTTAAATAACAACAGATAGTTTTGTGATTCAAACTAGAATAGTGGAATGTTGAGATATATGTAGGCCAAATGAGGAGAATACTGTAACACCCCAAAATTCACTATTTTTTTTTTGAAAAGCGGAAGCAATTAAGATAGAAACACTTAAAACCTGTGAATTCTGGGAATGTTACCGCCACACTTAGTACCAGACCGGTTCTCTCCGACCGTTCCAGTACCAAGTGCTAAGGCTAAGGGAAAGATTTACATTAAATTCAAATCAACAGTTCATAAAAGAATTCGAAAGATCATACCTTAAAATCAGAGTACGCATAAACGTTTATAAACGTAATAAAATAGAAATCAGAGTGCGAAATCAAAGAGGATAAATACTCCAATACAAAGAAATAATAGCAGGAAATAAAATTACATAAAGACTGAAATACGGCCACAACTCTCTCGAACCTGAGCCAACCACAACTCAACACACAGCCCCACCGGATATCTCACCCACCTGCACAAATCAGAAGGGCATACTACTCGTGGGAATGAGCAGCACCCATGAAAAGGGTGATCAGTACGCTACGTACTGAGTAAGGTAACCGAGCACTAAGGCCGACACATAAGCACACAATCCATGTAGATTAATAACAGGGCACAATCCAACATGACAATATAAAGGTATATGAACAACTCAGGTAAACGTACAAAGGCCCATGAATAATTTGGATTAATCACTTAATTAATCTCTTATCAGAATCCGGTTCACCATACTTTTATTCAAGTCCATACGATTACGGGAACCCCACTATTTTTGCCGGTGGATCGGTCGCGAGGGTAACATACCCTGCCACTATTATAGCCGGTGGATCGGTCTGGCCCCTCCTCGTACGGTGTTCCACTTTAAGTGATTAGTGTCTTCCCATATCTTTCAACACATAACGTTTTGTTTTGTTGAGCTCGGGATCCCCCACTATTATAGCTGGTGGATCGGTCGCGAGGGTACATGCCCTGCCACTATTTTAGCCGGTGGATCGGTCGCGAAGGGAATATTCCCTGCCACTATTATGCCGGTGGATCAGTCTGGGCCCGTCTCAACATCTTCCACTTTACGTGATTAATGTCTTAAGTATCTTATTCAAAGGCTTTCACCATGCACATGCACGAATCATAAATCATAAATTCCATATTCATCATCATACTTTATTCACCAATTACACACGTGCTACCACCAAACCCTAGACATGCATGGATCGCTCCCTTCACACTTATCCTCCAATTCTACTTCACATCTCACTCTAGGGTTTTATCCCGAAACCCTAATTTAGGCCTTAACATCCCCTCTTACTCCACCTCACATCACCCAAATCATTTTAACACTCCACACATCACAAATCATCGATTCCATTCTCATAATTACACCTTAATCACCAAAAACACATGCTACAACAAAAACCTTAAGCAGCCACATCAAACCCTAATCAACCACCACAAACCATAATTAACCACTCCAAACCTTATTTAACCATAACAACCATAATTAGCCATTCCAAACCTTAATTAACCACAACAAACCACAATTAATCATTCCAAACCCTAATTCAATCTCCTCCGTACCCTTAATTTGCTCCACGTGCTATTTTTCATCCCAAGTGCTCAAACACCCAAACAACACTTACATTACCTTCCTTACATCCCAAATTAACTTTCCACACGTAAATTTCATACCCATGCAGACATTAATCTCCCCATACAAACCTTCGAACCTTTTTCATGCAAACCCTAAAATTCCATATGAAACCCTAATTTCAACCATGCAAACATTAACCATTATGTAAAATCCAAAATCTCATCATACAAAACCCTAAATTCAATCCACATAACCCAAAGATTCATTCATACCAAACCCTAGATTCAAACCATATACAACCCAAAGATTCATTCACACAAAACCCTAAATTCAATCCATACCATCACAAAGATTCAAATCATATAAAACCCAAAGATTTTTCCACATAATACAATTGATTAGATTCTCCCCTTTCATAACCACAAATTATATTCTCCCATACAAGACTATAAGTTAGATTCTCCCACATAAAATCATAAATTAGAATCTCCCAAGCAAAACCATAATTTGGATTAATTGGATTCCCCCAAACAAATCATAAATTAGATTCTCCCAATCAAATCATAAATTAGGTTCTCCCATATAATGTCATAAATTACATTCTCCCCAAATAACGTCTTAAATTAGATTCTCCCTAACAAACCATAAATTCAATTCCCCCATATAACATCATAAATTATATTGTCTCCCACAAAACCATACAAAACCATAAATTAAACTTCCCCATATAAAACCATAAAATATATTCTTCATACAAAACCTCAAAAATCATAAATCAGATTCTCACACTCGAAACCCTAAAATTCTCCATTTTATTCCTTTACTCATGAATCAATGGAATACTTAGGTCAACTCACATCCCTTAATCAACTTCTTTCTCCATCCTCCTTTTTCATCCTTTCTCCCACATAAAATCATATCAACATCCTCACATGCATGTCTTACAAGGTCATACACAAATAATACACATGCCATACAAAAACATACTTCAACTCCATGTCATATCATATATGGCATAATTAATAATCATAAACATAGAATGCATAGCATACGAGGCACACAATGCACATTAGCACATAAAAGGCCTTAGTACCCCTTACCTAAAATGACACCGATCTTGGAGCACGCTCCTACGCCTCCTTAGGGCTTTGACCAAAATAATAACATATTAATAAAATAACTTTAATAAAATTTCTAACTTTCATAAAAATAATAGAGATATTATAAACCTTGGTAATATAGGGTTAAATATTTTACCCTAATGATAATAATGATACTAATATAATAATATCAAAATTAATAAAACTAATATCAATGAGAACATAAATAATACTAATAATAATAATAATAATAATAATAACCATAATAACAATAACAATAACATATAAGTTTTCAAATAACTAATGACTTACCATTTATTTAATATTAATAATAAAATTAATAACATATATAATAATATTAAAATAATAAAGATAATGATAATATTATTATTAATAGTTATAAGAACAATAAATAATAATACTAAAATAAATAAGTGCGAATGTTAATACAAAATTAGGGCCTAAGATTTTCCAGAATAATTAATAAAAGTTTAATAATAATTATTCTAATAATTATAATATTAATAATAATAAGAAGAAGAAGAAGAAGAAGAATGATAATAATCCCATAATAATTCAATTAATAACTTAAAATTTGAAACTAACAATAAAATTATTTTATTACCACTCTCCACCCTGCAAGTACAATGCAGCATAAATTTTACATCAAATAATAATAAAACATATTAAGAATAATAATAATGGTATTTATATGCAAATAATTGAAATAAATTAAATAAGGCTTATAATAATATGGAAAAATGGTTGAGAGGGTCTAGGGTTCAACCTTAAGCTGGTGGGGATAGGCGGCACCGGCGGTGGTTCACAGCGGCGGCGGCGGTGGCCGGAAAATTAGAAGAACAAAGAGAAAGATGGATGTTGGGAAAAAGATAGGGAGAATTGAGGTGATATAAGAGGTGTTTATTGTTGCCCAGGAGGAGAGGGACAAAATGATGGTGGTGGTGCAGCCAAAGGTGGCGGCGGAAGGCGGTTTAAGGCTTCGGGGTCAAAATTCCGGCGAGAACGAGCAGCCAACTTGGCACGGCTATGGAGGCCCGTGCAAGAAGAATCGAGAGGTGAAAATGGTTTAGTTAGCTAGAGAAAATTTCAGGGAAGAAAATGAAATGATTTAGTGGCGCTGAAGTTGGCTATCGGTGGAGAAAAACGCGTCTAAAATTGCGGTGGTGGAGAGCTCTCACCGAGGGTTTTCGGGAAAGAAAATCTCCAAAACTCCTACAACTAGGCTTTTTATAGATGTTGGAATGGATAATGAGGAGCTGGAGGTCAACATGGAAGTGTTAAATGCAAGAATTTGGGTGGCCGGTGGCAGAAAACGGTCGGGCATCGTTTGGTTTGCTCGAAATTTCGAGAGGTTGGGGAGGAGAAACGGGCGAGAGTTAACGCAAATAATTATGCCAATTTATTCCTGGAGTTAAGAGGAAGGTAATGAGACAAGAAACGGCCAGTATTATTCACCGTAACCGGAGATGCCATTGACGGGGTCGAAGGTTTCATCGCAGCGACGGGGAAGACGGAGGAAGAAGGAAGAAGAAAGAAAGTGGGCCGGTCGGCCAAGGAAGGAAAAGAAAAGGGGAAGAACCGGGCCGGTTCGCGCGCGGTGAGGGCGTCATTAAACCGAACGACGTGTTTCGGTGTAAACGGAGCCAAAACGCGGCGCGGCGGAGTCGGACGAAGGAGGCCGCGCGGGCGCGGGCTGGGCCGAGGGAAAGGAAGAAGGGGAAAAAAAATTGGGCCGCGGGAGAGGGCAGTCCAACCGGGGAAAAAGAAAAAGAAGAAAAAGAAAGAAAAAGAAAAGGAAAAAGGAAGAAAGAAAAAGAAAAAGGGAAAAAGGAAAGGAGAAAAATAATTAGATTAGGCCAATTAAATTAATCTGAATATTTAGGATGTTTAAAAATAATAATAATATTTTAATAAAATAATATTTAAATCCCTTTTTAGGCTAAAATAGGATTTTTAAAAGATTTTCCATAAATTCCATTTTAATTAGCAAAACACCCTAATTTTCTTCCATTAAATTATTTATAAAAAAATATTAATTTGGAACTATTTTCTCCTTCTTATTTTAAATAAAATAATTTATTTAGTTAATTCCCAAATTAAAATCTTTAATTAGTTAAAATACCCAAATTCCTCCTAATAAAAATAGTTATAAATTTATGCTTGATTTATTCTAATTAATTTCCTTTTATTTTAATTAAATAATTTATTTAATTACTTTTTATAATAAAACCTCACTTAAATATAATATTTAAAATTAGAAATTTTCGGGGCATTTCAAATACAACTAGAAAAGTTAGAGATGTTAGTTTGGGTTCTTAGACTAACACCATTCTATTGTGATTAATGCTTTAAATATAGTTAAATATATGAGTTTCTTGTATAACTATATTGTTAGAAATTGATATGAATTAATATTGGCACTTTGTAGTATTAATCATTATAGAGAAGTAATATAAATTGTATAGACCTTATTTTGACATACAACTATGTCGATCTCTTTCTTACAATTAAAAAATTACTTAAAAATTATTATTGTTATATTTCAACTTACTCTAGTGGTGAATTTCAACTTCTTTAGTATATATGTTATATTAATATTCACCCATTTTTATTTTCTTATTTTATTTTCTTTATATGTTTAAGCCCCATAATTATATTTTTAATATTATTTGTTTTTATGTGATTTAGTCTTTTATTTTATTATTTGTGAGCTAACTAAGTTTAGTTAAGCTCTCTCAATCCACAACCTAGAATAATACCATTATTTATCAATACTACAATTGATGACAAGAGTTTTTAAATTGAATGCCAGCTACAGCCACACTAAGATGGAACTAGATAATATTCATGGTATTAGCACTATCTGAATGAACACTCAGTGGTCAAACCAGGGATAACTATATAGCCTGTGCCACATAGAGTACATAAGTTATCATTGATACAAAGGAAAAATATCTTAATAACTTAAAATACAATCATTTCCTTTGAAACTTACCAATTTATTAGATGTATTATTAACCACCAACCTAATATAATCCTATACAACAATTTTAGGGGGAAAAATGAATGTTCACAAGATAGTATTCATGTAGAGGTAAAAATATAGAAATATATCAAGAAGATTATATTTAAAAATAAAAAATTATTTATTATCAAAATTTACTATTCATATTAATTTACTATTTACATCAATCTACTATTCTAAATGTCAAGTTAGAGGTTAAGATTAAGCATTAACCCTAAATATCTAATTAAAAACTAGATAAAGAATTACCATTTTAACCCTAATATGTATTCAACTTATTAATTAAGAATAAACTTATAAAATAATGAAATCAAAAATTAAACATCCCTAAAAAATAATTAGCATACTACAACAATAATAACTTAAAATTTTTAGATTAAATACAAAATAACCATTATACCCCTAAATCCTAAAAAACAATAGCACAATTCTTAGCATGTAATAATCTAGATCATAAAAGTTTGCATAACATTCATTGAATGCATAAATAACACATTAGAATAGTTATGACATCAGCAAATTGCAGCTCATATGTAAAATGTCCAAAATGATCCCTTTTTTATGCTAAAACATCATTAAATGACCAATTTTATTATAAAAATCCAAATCAAGACTTTAAATATATAAAACTAAATTTAAACAACCTAAGTAAAAAAATTAAAACATCAAAATACACAAAAGAGCACCATAACATAGGAAACAACCAAGAGGTATAATAGCCTCAAAATGCCAAATTAGCCATTTTCACAACTTCAATTAATTTAAACATGCTAACACCTTGAATTCTATCTAATTTTAGTATAATTTAGTTTAGAAAAATCCTAGATCCAATCTTGCAATATATATATATATATATATATATATATATATATCAGTCCAATATCACCGTCTTAGAAACATTATATACAAAATAAACAATAACCATCAAACACACTTCTAAAATGCAAAATAAAACCAAATAAAGCAAGAATAAAGGTTGTAATGGCTTAACCCTCCTTGGAAAATGATATCAAAGTTAAGGAGAAGATTAGAAGAATTTTTCTTCAATTACTCAAACTCTTAACCCTAAATTGCTTAATAAAAGCAAGTAAGAGTTAAAATTGCATGATTTGAGAAGAAAAATTCAAAAGATGTTGCCAAAAAAAATGGAGGAAGGAAAGAGGCTGAAGCCATTTTTTTATACCTAAGGGGAACGAAATTATGAAGGTGAAAAGTTTGAAAAAAAAATTGTCTTATTTGGATTTTTAAGTTAATAAGAGTACTTTAATAAATATAATATGGTATAATATTCAACAAAAAATAATGGCACATGGAAGGTATGGTTTTTGACATTAATAAGGTTCAATTTAGGTGTTCTAATTTTTATTTAAATATTTTGAAAGGATAGGATAATTTTCATATAGTTATGATAGGTTTAGGGTAGAAAAAATTGAGTTTTGATGGCTAATTATGCCTAAAATGATAAAATTTATCTAAAAATATATTAAAAAAAATTGAACACATTTTTATTTCATATTTAGTTTAAATATGCTAAAAAAAACACTCATTTCAAACCTAAAATTCAAGTAGGTAAAAAAAAGATGGTGAATAGTATTTTTTTGACAAAGTTCCCATTTAAAATTTTGAAAAGGCCCAAAAGATTCAGAAAAATGTTAAGGAATCCAAATATGTTCAAATTAGAATTATTTGAAAAAAGTTTGATAGCCAAAAGTAACATAAAAGTCTTTTAAATTTAAAAATATAATAAAAGTTAAACGAACAAAACAAAAAGATTTTAAAAAACATCTTAGATCTAATAAGATGTAAAAATGTTTGGTTTAAAAAAAAATTCCATAATTATAATAATAAACACATTGTAGAAAAGTAAAATATTACAACACCTCTTTTAATGTTAGGTGCTATGATAACATTCATTTATTTTATTTTTATTTGTAGATCAAGCATTATTCATTTCATGTAAAACTTTTAATAGGGAGAAGTGTTCTGGCACTTTGTGTCGGGGCACTCTACTAGGATGACGTTGTTGAGACAATGAATGGGATATTATAAGGGAAGATTTGTTGTATGCTATCACGTGCTAGATTACCCAAGAAATTTTGAGGTTGCTTGGAAGATAAACAAAACTAGAAAATAGTACTTGAAAGCTACAACGTTAACTTGCTAGGAGGATGGAAAGACGAGTTTTGTATACTCTTATTTTAGCGGCGGCCTAGATGATTAGAAGTCCACAAGTAAACAACTGTATTAGCAGGAGGCGTTTTCAGCTGGAGATGACTGCATTGTTCACAGCTTAGATTGAGTACACGGATAACTGTAGGACTCAAGACGGCTACGCACGAGGCCTTCGATCTAACCTGCACAGTTTCACGTCATTTCCACTTCCTAACGTACTCAACTTTGCACGACCAAGTGCTCATGTCAGCACAATCGAAAAACTAAGCAGAATCCACAGCTGCAAGGCTTACATAACTAACTTATGATAACACATGTAGTGGTACTACAGGTCCACAACAAGAATTTAAAAAGAAAAAAGTACAGTCCAGCATAATTTAAGCCAATGCGAGAGCACCTTGATCAGATAACAAACATTAACAAAGAAACAAAAACCTTCCTAAATTATGCGAAAACGGCTTGATCAGCCATAACGCACAGGATCACAAATATCATAAAAGGGAACAAAAACCATAAATTCTATTAAATAGTAGTGTTTCTTCAGCCAAAACAAAATCAAGATCACTTTGACCGCTTCTTTACTGACATTTGACCTGCCTGACTTTTGCGTTTCCTTAGATGCAGCAGTTCATTCTTCTCATCTTTCCTTTGATTGCTTATCTCCATAGCTTTTAGTAACTCCTTCTGCTTACGAGGCATCATAAGTTTCTCCATAACAGTGGTATCATCAGCAACTTTATCCAATATGCTACGTTGACGCTCGTCTCTAGCATCTTCATCTTCTGCTGATCTCTCCTCCATGAAGCTATGAGGAGCTGAGATTCCTTGAAGTTCCACTCTTAGCTCCTCGTGGTACTTCTTCTCAAGCTCCAACATCTGTTATCCCAACAAGAAGGAAATGAACAAGGCAGGTAACATTTGTCCCATCCGCATGCTACTATCTATGTTTGTAAAGTTTAAACAAATCCAAAACCATGCAGGACGAGTGAAGTTGCTACTGTCAAACTAGCTCATATATTCACCAAAATTATTCAGTCTTGGTTTGCTTCTTATGAAACTGTCGCATACAGACAAGAGATTAAACAAAAAAAAAAAAACACGTAAGGAAACGTACCTTTTGTTTCTTCTCAGCAGCTTCATTCACTTCTGAACGATTAATGGCACCTTCCAACAGTAAATTGTGAGGCTCATCCATATCTTCTTTCCCAATACCAGGCATAGGAAGGATTTGTTTTTTCGCAGCAGCTTGCAGTTGTTTAATTGTCTTTGCATAATCAGGTGCGTAACCTTCTTTATCATTGTCAACAAAGGGTGACAAGTGTGGAGGTGGAATCCTGTTCAAGCAAAATACAATGTTATTTCATTCCTGAAAAACCAAGTATAAAACAAATAATAATAATAAAATAAAACTTCCATAGCGAATCAAGCTTGGCCCCAAAAAATTCTATAATAGATTAAATATTGACAACATTATTTTGCCTTGGTACCTTCCAACAACGTATTCATCAGTTGGCAATATAACTCTTGCATTGACAGAATCAAAAGCCCACTGTGGCTGAACATATTCTCGGGAAAGGAATTTGTGACCCTGTACAGGTCGATCAACAATCTGATGAGTAATCGTCTGATCAGTTTCCTTAAATGGAGCACCACCACCTTCCCACGAAACTGAGCCACCAAAAGCAGGAATAATAAAAAGCAGGGATTCCCTAGGAACCTCACGACTCAAGAAAAACTTCATGCCCTTAAAGATAGATTTGCACTCCTTTGTTTCTTCATCTTCATCGTCCTTCACGGCAGTATCCTCAACAAGATGCATAAGAGATGGCTCATTCAAAGGGAGCTGATGCTGCAACTGTGCGAGTCTCAGTTCTGATTCATCAGACGTTTTGCCTAACTGTTGGCCATCATGCTGTTGCTTTGATCCAGCCTCTTGCCCCACAAAAGCCATAGCAGAGGCTTTAGCCTCAGAGTACCTTGAGAGTGCATACAGGTCTGCAGATGATAAACATACAATGAAAATATCAAAATGGCTAGCGAGACAGTATTAGCAAGTTAAGATGACAGGAATGGAGGATATGGCAGAAAACTTACCTGCTGCTAAAGATTCCAGCTGAGGATCGAGAATTGGTGGGTACCTCACATTAATCGAATGATAAAGTTTGAAATTGACAAATGCAAGAAGAGTCTGCCAAAAGCAATTTGATTAACTAGAGACAAAATCCAGAAGAAATATATAAAAGAGAGCAGAAGCATCAGCTGAAGAAAATGCATTTGGCAAGTAGCAAAATTGTAGTTCTAACTTTAAGGTGATATTACCATTTAGATCGAACTATTATCTCATGTATTTCCATCATAGAAAATGGTCTTTGACATTTTATTTAAGCTTGCTTCTACCCTCCAAACCATATGCTTATTAAAACATCAATAGTATATTGGAAGCACATATATTCCAGACCACCAAAAGGTAAAGGTCCTTCCATCCGCTAAGTTTATCTACCTCATAAAATTCCAGGAATGTGAGCATGACGTTGAAATCAATATCATCAGTCAACACTTGTTGTAGCGCATGGGGCGTTATCCATGTTATTTTTTGTCCTTCAACCTCTGCCTGTATAAGTGCCAAGAAGATCGTGCCACCATAAGCAAAAAGAGGAGTTAATGATTTATCCCAATGCACGTTTCTGAACCCGATCTTTGTACAAATAAATCTTACCTGATAATATATGCCTTTAACAGAGATGTATGTTTTGCGTAGCTTGTGAGTACGAGTAATGTATGCTTGCCATTCATGACACAACCTAAGCCAAAGTACAAGAAAAAATGCATATGGGAATTAAAGTATCATTCAAATATCATAATGGGTGATAATAAGATAAGCCCTTCAATAAGTATACCTATGTTAGTGCAGCAAGGGAGGGAAGCCAGCAGGGTAACACCAGATGGTGAAGCTGTTATCGAGTAATATTAGTGCAGTTTATGGTTGTACTGTCATAATATCTGCCGAGCTGTTTCATTTTCATTTGGTTTGTTAGTAGTCGGTTAGCACTGGGGGCTGGGAAGGGAAATTCTATAGGGATTACTAATAGATTCCTTTCTGAGTCAGTAAGGAGATTCGTTAGGGTTATTATCATATGAATAATTTAGGATCTAGGAGGAGAGGAGGGGGGAACTGGAGTGTGGGATAGGAAGGAACCAGGCCCTCTAATTCCTGGCCTATTTACACTGTACGAATATTTCAATCAATACAAATTCCTCCTACAAATACACTGATAGTTCTGGTTTTCTACATAACAATTCTGGTATCAGAGCTCTTGCTGACAGTGATGGGCCCAAAGAAGATAGAGACATTTAAGGAGAAGCTTGGATAGGTCCAGGAAGAATGGCAGTGTGAGGTGGCTGGATTAGGGGAGGAAACGAAACTACACTTGGACTCCACTGAGAAGTCTCGTGGTGAGGTCCTTCATCACTTACGCAACTTCATGAGTACCTACTCTCATGTAATGAGAAAGGAAGCAATCAGAAGGGGTCGCAACGATCACTCCGGGCACAAGCAAAACTGAATCAGAGCCCACCCGAACAGAGTATTGACCATCTTGCCAGGTGGAACTCTCCACTTTTGATGGCACCAACATAAACGGCTGGGTGTTCTGCATTAAGCACTACTTTGATCAAACTAGACCATTGAGGCTGAGTGACTCAAGACAGACACAATAACCTTGGATGTATGGCTATAAATAAATAGAGCCAGCTCGTGAGCTTTTTGAGCTCAACTTGTTAAGGGTTTAGCTCGGCTTGTTTATTTAGCTAAATGAGTATAAAAACAAGGCCCAAGCTCTTGAAAAATTTAGGCTCAAGCTCATTTATAGTGTAGGGATATACCCTCAGGGCAGGAGAACTCTTATATCAGGGACGGTTGGTTATTCCGGCAAAGTCAGCCATGATTCCCAGGCTGTTGGCTAAATTCCATGAAGGGGAAATGGGAGGACACTTGGGTGTATAGAAAACATACCGAAGAATGGCCAAGAAGCTATATTGGGCGGGAATGAAAAAGGACATACGGAGTTTGTGGCTAGTTGTGCCGTGTGTCAGCAGAATAAGTATCAAGCAATGAGTCCAGCAGGGTTACTTCAGCCCTTACCCATTCCCCAACAAGTGTGGGAGGATATTTCGCTCGATTTCATTGAAGGACTGCCCTCCTCACAGGGGTTTGATTGTGTTATGGTGGTGGTCGACCATCTAACGAAGTATGCTCATTTTATCCCTCTTAATCACCCCTTTAATGCTCAGTCCGTAGCTGCTGTTTTTGTCAGGGAAATAGTGCGCCTTCATGGTGTGCCGAAATCAATGGTCTCAGACAGGGACAAGGTGTTTGTAAGCAGTTTTTGGAAGTAAGTATTTAAGCTTCAAGGTACCACTCTCTGTTTTAGTTCAGCTTATCATCCGCAGACGGGCGGTTTGGAGACTTATCTCCATTGTTTTGCAAGGGATAAACCAAGGCAGTGGGTGTGTTGGCTGCCATGGGCGGAATATTGGCATAACACTTATTTTCACTCTGCCACTCAGACCACGCCTTTTAAGGCCCTCTATGGTCGAGACCCTCCCCCTCTGTTGAAACATGAAAAGGGCAGCACTCCTATTGAAGCTGTGGAGCAGGAGTTGCAGGACAGAGATGCAGCTTTGGCAAAACTCAAGCAGCACCTCTAGCGGGCTCAAACTCGAATGAAGGTTCAAGCTGACCGTAAGAGGCGTGATCAGGAATTGGAGGTGGGCAGCTGGGTGTATGTAAAACTGAAACCATACAGACATAGATCTCTAGATAAGCGTCTCAATGAAAAGCTGGCACCAAGGTACTTCGGGCCTTATCAAGTGGAGGCAAAGATTGGCCAGGTAGCTTATAGACTGAAGCTACCAGAATCCTCAACCATCCACCCCATTTTTCATACCTCTATGCTGAAACAGGCCTTAGGGGAAGGGCAGCAGGTTCAACCCATCACTGCCATGCTTACTGAAGAATTGGAGTGGAGAGTGGAACCACAGGACATAGTTGGTCTCAGGTATAATGATAAGCGGATGCTGGAAGTACTAATTACATGGAAGGGACAGCCAGCATTCAAAGCATCTTGGGAGGAGTTTGAGCAGATGAACCAACAGTTTCCGTCTTTCCACCTTCAGGACAAGGTGAAAGTTTATGGGGGCGGTAATGATAGGCTTGTGGTGAAATATACGTATTTTAGGAGGAGCAGAAGGGATAAGAAAGGGTGAGGTACACATGATCACTGTTATGGGTCGAGAAGGGGGTTATTTGCAGACTTACTTTCTAATTTGTATTTTATTATATGTGCGGGGTTGGGGGGTGTGACAGAGTCTGTCATGGGGTTATTTCTTTTTGTTATTAGTTGTCTCTTAGTATCTTTTCTGTTAGTGACGTGGGGGTAGGGAAGTGGATAAATAAAGTCTGGACGTGCGAGAGGGGAGGGGGAATTGCTGGAAGGTTTGTGAGAGGGAGGTACCAGGTCCTCGAATACCTCGTTTTTCATATTCCACAACGCTGAAAATCAATACAACTCCTCATACTCTTCATTGTCCAATTTAATTCTTCCGTATTTTCTATTCTGTGGTGAAGATCAGGGATATTAATCGCAGGTTCCATCATCTTCATGGAATGTCGCGATCAATTATCTCGAATAGTGACAAGAGTGCATTTTGGAAGGAGTTTTTTGTTTACAGGGGACCTTACTAAACCACAGCTCAGCCTACCATCCTCAAACAGATGGCTAAACTGAGGTGGTGAATTACAGTGTGGAGACCTAATTGCGCTACATTGCCCAAGACGAGCCCAAGTCTTGGGCTAGGTGGTTGCCATGGGCAAAATACTAGTTTGAGGATGGTAGATATTCACCACCCTACTCCGTTATGAGTTGAGTGTCACTCCCATTGCAGTAGTAGATGTGGATCTATAGAATCGTGATTTGATTATAGAGGAACTAAAATATCACTTACATCATGCATAACAGCAAATGCGGACAACAGCCAACAAGAAGAGGCATGACATGAATTTTGTACCTAGCAATTGTGTATATGTGAAGTTAAGGCCCTACCTATAGTGTTCATTGGCTAAGAGACCCAATGAGATGCTTGTTCCTCTGTAATTTAGACCTTATCAAGTTCCACTTGCATCTAAGGTAGGGGTGGTTGCTCATCAATTGCTTTTGCCCAACGAAAGTCCCATCCACCCGGTCTTTCATGTGTCAATGCTCAAACCTGTTGCAGGCACCGGGGATACTATACACCACCATTTCCAATCTCTTTGACCGGTAGATTGGAGTGACGGGTTGAGCTCAATATTCGGACTTGAGTTACAATCACAAGGGAATATTGCAGGTCCTATAAAAATGGAAAAATCATCAAGACCTTGAAGCCTCATGGGACGAGTTTGAGTTGATTAATACATAGTTCCCTACCTTCCACCTTGAGGACAAGGTGAAACTACAAGTGGGAAGTATTAATAAGCTTGTCACCACGCATACCTATGTTAAGCGCAGCAAGGGAGGGAAGCTAGCAAGGGTAACACCAGGTGGTGGAGTTAGTATTATGGGTTATACTATCATTTATTATCTTTGTTGAGTTGCTTCAATGTCATTCGGTTTTTACTAGTTGATTACTACTAGGGGATTGGGTAGGGGAATTCTAATGGGATTAAGACAAATTCCTTGGTGAGTCACTAAGGAGATCTATTGCGGTCATTATCATATAAACAATTTAGGATATAGGAGGAGAGGAGGGAAATAGGAGTGTGGGATAAGGAGGAACCATGTCTTGTTCCTCCTTATCCCTAGCTTATCTACACTGTACGAGTCTTGCAATCAATACAACTTCCTCCTTCTACAAATATACTGATAATCTCTTTGTTATATTGTGTGCAACGGTTTCTACTAAACATAACAACAATATTTACACATGAAGTGTAGGACGACCACCAAGGAATAATTTAAAAATAGAACTAAAATGGCTCACAACACCAACCTCCGACAATTATGGATGCGTTTAACTCCAATCTTCTCACTCTCTGAGGCAGGCAATGATGCAAATAGATGGACCATTGACAGACTGTCATCCAAATCACCTAGCACATCAATGAATCGAGGATACCTGAATTTGCAAGCAAAACAGCTTAGTTGCATATCTAATACTAACTGTAGTCATGAAGCATGCTCCAGGATAGCAATCAAAAAATAACCTCTCTCGGATGAGCCTATCTAATGTGTATCCTGGTTTACGACTCAAAAGCCGCTCTGCAAGATCTTTGTTTTTCTTTTTCCAAGCTTTTTTCACCTTCTTATCATATGCTCTAATTTCTCTAAACTTCTCTACTAGAGGTTCATGTCTTAGAAATAAAATGTCCTTTGTGTGATAATAAGTCTGATGATTTCCCTTGACCTTCTTCTTTGGCTCCCGAGGGAAAATGCCTTTGAGGATGCATAATCTCCTGCAAATTAAAGGAAGGGGCAAATTGAGTGGATGCTTGGAAAGAATACAAAAGGTTACTACTTTGAAAATCCACTAAATCATGTAAACATCTTGAGGTCACATATACATTTCCTATAGACAATACTTTGAAACACCATCTTGCCAACAAAAAACCAATAAATACATACAAAAATATAGTCAGATTAACAAATGGCTAGACAGAGAAAAAGAAACTCAAATTAACACCCCAATGGTAATCTTAGCATCAACAAAAAACAGAGAGCAACTCGATATATGAGAATTGCAATTCCCCATCCAGATAATTTTAATCTTTTAATTACACAATACATTGAAAAGTCTACATCCTTGCAATCAACATTCTGAAAACGCCATACCTCCAACTCAACTCGATATTGTATAAGACATTTTGACCCTTCCAATTAAAAAATAGAGCAATGTAGAATGATTGCCAAACATCAATCATTATGACTTCTATCAGTCACAGCAGTTCAACATACTCTCCTATTATTTAAAGAGACAGGCTAAAGTAGGGCAGAAATATTGAAATTTGATCTTGTTCTACCACGCCCAATCTAAAAGAAGCAGCTCTCAGGTACCAGAGTTTATTAATCAGCACTCCCTATCACAGACAGCTCGTGCTGAAAGAGAAAGCCCAGACGCAAATTCATAAATACCACGTTACTCTGGTCCTCCTCCAATTCAGAGTCTGAGCTTCCAAAACTTATCGTGAAGACCACCCATCTATTTGCTCCACACATGTCACTACTAAGCTTCATAAATAGGCCCTAATTAACCTCATACAAATAGAAGTCTTCTTAAACATATATTATTCTTGAAACAAATCAAAATCGACGCACAAGCCAGTAAACCGTGCAAAAAAATAAATAAATAAGAACATGACCAATTACATATCATAACATATAGCAACGAAGACTAAAATGCATTTTCAATGCCCTTAACCTAAGCTCCGTTAATGGCATCGACCACTATGAGAACTAATAGATAAGCATAAACCATCGCCTCTCGCACAACCAAATTGAGCTGTAAAACACAGAAGTAGCCAAAAATAAAGGAAGGGGAACTGAAAAATGAATGAATAAAACAAATAGTCACCTGAAAAGAGGGAGGCTGACTTGAAGAAGCTTAACAGCCTGACTTCTGGTGATGAACCTAGCAGCGTTTCCTTCTTTTTTCTTGCCCTAAATATATTAACAACAGAATAAAACAGTGAGAAGATAAAACAGTATCAGCCATTTAAATCCACCTCAGAAAATACGAAATTATTTACCGGCTTTCTGTAGTGCTTCGGCATGGTTGCCACCGATAAGATGCTTGCGAGGAAGAGAAAGGGTGTGCAGAAACGTCGAGATGGTCAAAGGGTTTGGGAGATTTTAAGGTTTTTATATAGCAGCTAGTTTTGAAAGGGCATGATCCTTCTCCGTTTTCACTTTTGGACTCGAGGGCTTACTTAAATACTAATGCAGGCTTTTCTTGGCCCAGGGGGTGAGTCGGGCCGAAATCAGATTTTTCATGGTCACATTGGAACGGATGTCTAAAGATTTGAAAATCGCCGAACCCCGACATCCAAACAGTCTTAAGACCGTATTGAAATTGAAAATTTGAGGATTAACCTAGTCCGAAGTTTTTAAACTCAAATTTAAAAAATAAATTGTAAAATTTGTATATTTTTAAATCATAACTACTTTGTCATATGTGTTATGCAACGTAATCTGATTGTCTACATAAGTAGTAAAATTATATATATATAAATGTTTTAGCGAAAACCACATATTAAAATATAAATATAGGAAGCCTTTTATTTCATTAAATATAATAAACTATAGGCGTAAGCTAAATATCAACAATGAAAACTTCATAGAATATTGTAGCATTATTGTAATAAAGCTCATTTTTCCTATATTAAATGGAATATAACTCTATTGATTTTCATTTGCGTTGACCTTTATCTCACTTTTCCATCTCTTCTCTTTAATCACAATACTTGTGACCTGTCTTTTCTCCACGCCACCAATTAAACCTATGTGACTAAAAAAATTCAAACGCCGATGGCAAAGCATGTCAGATTTGGCTAGCTCAGGCTCCAATCTATCTTTCTAATCCAAGAAAAAGAATTCGGTTAGCTACAAATACATGACATTGGTTGCACTAGATGTGCTATAATGGTGATGATGCTTTCAATACTCTCTCTTTACCTTTAGAATATATTTTGGATTTTGAATTATTATTGTCGTCTTTGTTATCTTATAAATTATATGAATTTGTGGATTCTGTTAATGCGAATATAATTGTGATTATCAATTGTTATGGCAATTTTGTTACTAAATAATATCTATTTCCAGTGATGTGCTCTCACTAGAGATGAGATTAATTCACCAAAAATCCACGAGTTCATGGAGGAAGAAAGTTTCATGGATGTATTGCGGAACTAGTGGTGGCTTAGCTACGAGGGTGTGGTGTTGGACAAAAAAGGTGAGAAGTTTGAGGGTTGTTACGAATATAGAGGAAATAATAGACAAAGTAATCAAGTTTGATCTACACCATTAGTGTGTTAGATCTGAAGGCTAAAAATGGTTCATATGTTCGTATTTTAAGAGGTGATTTTTATTGAAACCTTCCTATATATATATGGTGAGAACTAAGTGTTATAATGAGAACTAAGACCTACAATTTTAGTCCCTCAGATTAAGAATGGCTATAAAATTGATGGCTCAACATTAACTCTCCTCACACACCCATATACCCTTCAAATTTGTTCCCCTTTCCACTTTTTTCCTTTCTCATTTTCCCGCTCCTCCAACACTCCATCAAATTTTCTCTCTTTTCTTCCCATCTCAACTCTTCTCCTCCTATCTCAACTCTTCCATCAATTCAAGAAATCAAATTGTAATCAAGATACCAAGATATTTTACATTTAAAAGGTATGAGTATTGTTAAAAAAATTGCTAAATTTCCTTATTTTTGAAGAGTAATAATATACAAGATTTATTCCTTCCATTTTCAATTTTGAGTGTTATGTGATTGAAATTAGTGTTTGTATGCATATGTCAAACTTAGATTAGTATATTATAATAATTTTTAGTTAAAATCAAAGCTTTAAATAGTAACAAGGGAGGTTGGAGAAGAGCCAATGTGGTGGTGGAGGGTAGTTCACTCATACATTAGCCCTACCAACGGATGACTTACCCAATGCACCCTCCTCTACATGCATGGTCCACCCATCAACCCCTTTCCCAAATAGGCAACTTACCTGTAAAAAACCTTAGCCTCACACATGAGTCACCTATCAAACAAAAGCCTTTAACAAGTGACCTACCCATCGACCATCCACACAAACGAATAAGTCACCCTCCATCCTTGCCTAAACTTGGTAACTCGCATATCAACTTTCCTAACATCGAAACCCTTATCCTTAAACCCTATAAACACTAACCCGTAACCCATAAAACCTAATCTTTAAGCCCTTAACCCTAAAGCATTTAACCCTTACCCCTAACCTCAAAAACCCTTAACCCTAAACCTAAACCCTAAATCCATAACCCATAACTGTAAACACTTAACCTTAAGCCAACCCCTAAATCCTAAACATTAAACACTAAACTTTAAATCCTAAATCCTAAATTATCGATGAAATAATACATAACATTTTTTTTCATAATTGGTAGATGGATGGTAGAGGAGGCAGAGGCAAGGATTTGAGGCATGTTACTCTTATTACTATTAGATGGAGAAGAGGATGGTTTCTTTTAGTGCTAAAGCACGAGCTATGATGGAGTGTAGGAAAGATCCTTATACTATAGGCGTGCATCATGTGTCATTTGAGGAGGAGAATGATAATCCTCACAAAGGAGCTTTCAATGGAACTAGCACATTTGCCCACACAATTGAGTCGGATTTATTTCCTCATTAACATCAAATGACAATTGGTGATTGATTGGACCTACTAGGGGTCCAATCTTTTTGGATCTTTTGATCATTTTCATGTGGCATACATCATATGGAATGAGCTCAAGTAATTTTTATTATTATATAGATTACTTTTTATTTTTTTTAACCTTGTAATTCATTATTCTAATATTCTTTTTGTTATAGGAACCATACATTGCGATGAGGGTTCAATCAATGGCAAAAAAAACTTAAGGAGACTATCAGTTGATGATGTTAGCATGGGTATTGACTATAACTACATTAAGAGCACAAGCTTGAAGCATCTACATACTATATACTTCCACCATCACAATACTTCACTCTTCATCTCTTTTGTTGAGAGGTGGAACCCATAGACCAACAATTTCTACCATTCATTTGGTGAGATGACAATTACCCTACATGACATTATTTATATTATGGATCTTATTTATAATGGGTATGAGTGTATTAGCTAGTATTTTTCTAATGATGGTAATGTGGTAGAGCTTATGGTCAATGTGGGGTGAACTTGAGGAGTTAGTTAAGTCACCCTTTGTGAAGGGTAGTACGATAGCATTCGATGATATTTTTTAAGCTTACAACTAATCATATTGAGGATAATGAGTCTTATACCCAATTTTATATATGGTACCTACTATCTTGCATGCTTTTTGTAGATAAGTCCAACAACCGTGCTCCATTATCAATACTTAGATTAGTAGCTAATCTGAGTAAGTTAAATGATTGAGTCATTAGAGTTAAGACTTTAGCGTATTTACATAGGCAACTTAGGATAGAATCTAAGATTATATGGAAGCAAATAGGTGATTGCATGACACTTTTAGAGGTAATTATTTATGGATAATAACTAGTTAAAAAGTAGTTTACTCATTACTTTAATTGTTTATATACATGTTATAATTGTGCACAAGCCTGTATTTATAATTATTTCCTATGCTTTTGGTGGAATTATTCTCATACATATAATCCATCATGCAATACCACTTCAGATGCTTCCTTTTGAATCCATGGATGACCTAATTCAATATAGAAGGCAACTAGATTCTCTAAGAGCCTAGCAGGTGGGTGTTATACTTTTGTTGAAGGGCTTTTAATTATAGTTATTTGTAGTAACTTATATTAATGTTATTTTATATGATTTTGTTGGTTAACTTCTTATTGTTCGACTAAAATCTAAGTATGAATCTAGAGTCAACTAACTAAGGTGACTTGTGCTTTATGGATGTTGTGGAGCCTTACATGCCAGATCGAGCTCCCTGGTAGTTTGGCTACTCCCATCTCATCTCAATTCCTCCTATCGTTCTACCAATAGATTTTATTAGAGTGCATATATTAAGAACTATAAGTATATTTACTCTAGTTGTACACCATTTTGACCACACCACCAACTAGACTTTAGCTCATAGTTTCATTGATCAACATATCAGCATAGTGTCTTAGTTTACTACCTTCATTGGTATCATCCTTAGACCCACCCAGTAGTCCATCCTTCAAATTCCATAGAGATATGGCGAAGCACATTACTGATAAGGACTTTAGCGATGAAGAAGGAAATAGAGGACCTATTATGAGAATTATCATAGACATGAGGAGTAGAGGAAAATAAGTGCCATTGAGTTAGAACACCTATAATCTTTCCATTAGTGAGTATGCTAACATGTTCTTGACATACATTTCACTCATCACTCGTAATCATGTTCCAATCTCCTACAATCATTAGAAGTAAGTTGCAAAAGATCATAAGGAACATATTTGGCAAGACGTGATGGTAAATTGTATATTCTATTTGTTATATTTTAATATATTACATGTCATTAATTAACATACAATGACATTGGCATATATATTTGTGTTTTACTATGTAGAGAGTCTTCATCATCCCAAAGGAGAAGAAGAAGTGACTTTTTAGACATTGTGGTGAACATCTATGAACATTTAGAGCACATTTGGTGAATAAAAAAAAATGTATAGAATGAGGGATGGTGGTTTACGCACGAAGACCTCCAAGCATTATGGGTTTATTGATCAAGAAAGTTGGGACCAGTTCATTGTATATCGTTGCTTAGAGGAGTTTAAGATATTTGTTGACTAACAATTATGATTTATGATTAAGAATACACAAATTGATATTTAAATAATTGATCGTACATATTTTCTCTATAATATAGGAGAAAAGTGTCAGAAATAAAGAAATTGCAAAGGGCAATGTATACTACCATAATATCGCTTGAAAAGGCTATGCATGCCTAGAAGAAGAGTTGGTGTGACCTTTTGATTAATGTGTTCACATTATAATGTTTAGAGTGTTATAATCATCTATGCTCATGTAATTATGTATTCTTTCAGAATTATAGCTCCTAGCTGAGGACAATGATCCATGTACCTTATCTATTAATACTGGTACATTATAAAATAAGGCTAGAACAATAAAAGAAGGATATATTAATAAAGATGTACATAACGCTGGCAAAAGAATTGTAAGGTTATCCCTACCCATAGTTATTTTTGTTATTAGAACAAATAAATCATGATATTATGTTTATTTATATATGACAGGATGAACTTGAGATGTCAGATGCTATAAAGTGTTTAGATCAATATAACATTGTGTATTAATTGATGGAAATTGATGAACACCTTGGAAGACATAGGAGTCTTGGGTTAGGGGTTATGAGAATAAGCATTTGGGGTCGATCTCGTGGACCTTGAAACACCCATGACCAAGTCTCCTTGTACAAAAATTAAATCAAGCATTTGAATAGATGACCACAATGGAGAAAGAGTTAGCATCCATCAAATCTTAAGGGTTTAAGCCATCCAATTTAGTTGCACATGATCCGCTTCACATACCCAATGTAAATAGCGTTAGAGATGGGTGCGAAGCTAATACACATTTTTCTTCTCTTGTTGAGGTAAGCATATTTTACTATGAATTGATATATATATATATATATATATATATATATATATATATATATATATATATATAAAGTTTCAACTTACTAATTAACAACACTATTATACTTATCTTGTAGGGTTTGTATAAATGTGATTTAGTAGATAATGACCCTTTAATTATTTTGGCAAATGGAAGGGTACGCATCTCCCATGGTACCAAAATGTTGATGGTCCATGGGTCTATCTTGGTGCAAATTGCAGGCCCGTATATATTAACATTCTAATAAATGGAGATGGACCCTTGCCATATTATAAAGAAGGCAATGAGGTAGCAACAATGTTGGAATCTTCGTGTCTTGGCTCATAAACAAGATTCATCTTACAACTAAAGAGGTAATTACATCCTCCATCCATATTAACACAAACACATTACACATTATTTATACCTTATTAATATATATATGAAAATTACATTGTGTTTATTACTATAAATTGAGAGATTGGAAAATAATAAGGCTCCTAAGTCAAAGGAAAAGAAAAATACTAGTGGAAGGAGTAAACAAAAGAGAGTAAAATAAACTAGGCACCGAGAAAGGAAAGTGAGCAAGATTAGAAAAATCAGTAGCCCCATAGAAGATTCTATTTAAAATTAAATATTTTTATTCTAATGAATACTCATTTTAGATCTTAATTTAATCTAAAATGGGTATTTCATTACAATATATTTATTATTATTAAATACTTAATATAAAATATGTAAAATAGAGGAGAAATTTTTCCACCCCTATTACTCCCATACCAAACAAGTCCAGGCATAAAAAACACCCTCCTCCTTAATGCAATTAATCATTTCCCATTCATGTAAGAATAAACTCTTATAAATCTTGGGTGATTGTATGTAATCACAATGAGATGGTTTCAACTTACATTTCTTCTTATCTTTAATCACAACATATTAATTAGTTATACCATCATGAGTTACATTTTTATCATATTTCCATGGTATTTCTAGAAAAATACCACAAGCATCCATAGGAAAAACTTTACATAATACCTCATCATGGTAATCACTAATATGAAAAGTAATTAAGATTTATTTAGTCACCTTAGCTCCTTTTCTTTATTAGGCTATTGTAGTGAATATGTTTTAGGATGTGTACTAATCACTAGCCCTAGTTTTTTGACCATTTTTTCACTATAAACATTATTACATGAACCACAATCTATAATAACCCTAAAAACCATATATCAAATTTAACTCTTAATTTTAAAACATTCATCCCTTTGTGTAGATTGATCATTAGGTTGTATTTGTATTACCTTCGAAGAATAAAACAAGGATTTCCATCCTATTCATACATATTTATGACATCATCATTAGATTCTATTTCTAGTTCATCATAACAACGCTAATTTTTTAATTCGAAAGTTTCATTTTTAAGACAATATGAAAGCATTTGAAATACAAAATTAGGGAATGTTACACCCATATCAACTATAACGGAGGTATGATTATCACCTAACCCTTGCTTAATACAAGGAAAAATGGAACATGGAACAAAAGAGTGTATGATCATAATCATAATGTGACAATACAGGAAAATAAATATTAAATGATATTATAAATAGAAAGAACTTGATAGTTTTACAAAATCAAATATAGGAAATCAAGCCAAGAGTTTAAATAATCAGAAATACAGAAAAATCCCCACAAAGTGGACAAAATACTAATAATAGGTTAGCCTAACTCTTTGGCACAACCATAAACCTTAAACCCCAAGAAATGACTAGCTAATAGCTCACATCATCACCCTCTACATACTATAACTAAGAGTCATAATCCTATAAATCATACTTTACTCCCTGGACCAGAAGCTAGGTCATTATAGTGACCACATAAATGTAATATCAGTATAATGAAGTATTGGTGAAACATACTACCTAAAACATGGTAAGGCTCTTGCAACACCTTAAAGTTATATAACAACATGGTAATATCATATCAATATAACTCGGGTGCAATATGGCATGCCTACATCTAAATTATAATTGTATAGAAATTCCTCCTTTAGTGACCACAAAATTTTTGATTAATAAGATAGTTCATTTGACCACACCCAATTCTCCACCATGAATAAAATTTACGACAGCACAAATAATTATAATGAGATACCACACTCATCACACAAAGTCAGGATACATTGAATGGGATTTCTTCAGGGATACCATACACACCACACATTGAGTGCACCTACCATAAATCAAGATAGCACACCCACCACATGTGGTCAAAGTACACCAAGGGGACTTGTACTAGGATACCCCACCCACTACACATTCAATTTGCACAACTAAGCCATAGAGTTTCTTATCTAAACAAGTTAATTGGTTTTTCCTAGCCAATCAAAGGGTTGAAACAAAAACCAACCATAACTTACCTATAAAGAAATAATTAATTAGTTTACCTTACAAGTCAACTATTTTAGGAATGAGTTGAAACTTTTAGCACAAACTAGCTGATGGGTTCAAATAGAGAACACAAAAGTTATCATAGAAAAAATAATATATTGGTTAGGTTAATCATTTAAATATTCTAAACACCATTTGATTTGTTTTTTCTGACTAGTCAATTAGTCTACACACAAATAACATACTTAAGAATTCTAAAAATGATTTGGACTCCAACTACCACACACAACATACCCATATCATAACCATTGTAGAAACTAATATTAGACATGCCTAAATACTATAGCATGCTACATTTTCAAAGAAATATCAAAACATTCACAAAAGTCCATATGTCCTAAACTTTATTTAACTTATGGCATGAACCATTAGAATAATAGTACTACCATCACTACCACATAATAATGTGAAAATTAAAAATTTCAACCTATACTATTTCATATACTCATTCACACCACACCTTAATGCAAGAATGATTTACTTAGAATATCTTAATAAACCACACTACGTATGAAACTTCTACTAAAAAGCCCAAATTGTGGAAACCTTAAAGAGAAAATCAAAGTTCCATAAAATATTGTTAAAAATCATAAAAACAAGAATAAGCATGAAATTGTGAAAAACAATACAAATACACCACCTCCAAAGTGGACTTCTAGGAAAAATAGTTATATACTCAATAGTTTCCTAATTCTTACCCTTTCTTTCTTAAAGGAAGAACAAATAAGAGTTTGAGAAATGTTTAAGATAGGAAAGGGATATTATAAATGAAGAACCTAAAAGGGGAAAAAATTGGAACTCAAGAAAGGAGGAAAATAGGGAAATTTGGTAGGAAAGAGAAAATGAGGGTAAATGTTAGTTAAGGCTATTAGTATACCTATGATCCATATGGAAAATAAGGGGAAAGAGGTATAAAATCAAAAGTTTAATTATTCCACTTGAATTCAACTAATGTAGGTGAGATTTACCAGAGAATTGGATAAATTCTCCTAGGGCTTACCTAATTAATGTTAAAATAATGCAAGTTAATGCACCATAGAAAAATTCAATCATAAGAAGGGAAAAGGGATAGAATGACATGGGAAATAAATCCTTAGGCACTAAAGTGATTCTTTGAGAAGGATATCATCTATCTAGGGTTGCATAGAAGAGAAGGTTACAAAGGCATGCGATTAGCCTCCATTTGTTACCAACTCAAGCTTTCTAATATGTTTGAGACAAGAAAAGTCTCAAATTAATGATCAAAAGTAACCAAGGTGTTTAAAAACCAATTAGAGCTTGATTATAAAGATTCAAGAGTGTAGGAAGAATTTTCCTAGAAAAATCATATTTAGAAATCATATAGGTTAGGCAAAATGGTTAACCCTTTGGTGCACCTATTAACTTGTTTCAATCTAATTAATCATTTTCTTAGAATAGTCAACCCGTTTCCTTGAAACAAAACCTTGTTTGAAAAATTATAGGTAAGTTAATTAGTTTATAGAACCTTTTTTTTTATGCAACTAAAAAATCACTTTCTTCCTTACTTTTTTTAACTTTTCCAAATCCATTTTCAAACCTTATCTAAAATAAATTTCCAAATCAATATGAAACATCATCAAAAACCTTATAAAGCACATGAATTTTCACACTTTATAGAATTTAAATTTATTGGATATTATACTACTACCCCCTTAATAGAGGTTACATTCCTAAAGCCCAATGCCAAAATCAATCAATATTATTTGATAAATTACTAAGGCATATGTCCATTTAATAAAATGATAAAAAAAATTTTTTACTACCTACATAAAATAAAAGAATTCACCAATTGATAACATAACTACAAGAATAAATTAGGATACTTCACATGAATCTCCTCCTTAACCTCCTTAGCTAATGGACCTTAACGAGGGGAACAATATTCATACTTGTCTCTCTGATCTTTATGGAAAAAATGCTCCTTGATTATTCTTCATATGTTAGAAACTTTTCAAGATATAATATCTTTTGATGATATGCAAATGATCTACTTCATACTTCCTAAACTGAAATTTGTTGACTTACAGATTCATGCAATTTCTTCATCTTTTCTACACGAGACTCAGCATCAAAGTTATGTAATTTAGAACTAGGTAAAGGAATCAAATCAAGTGGAGTTAAGGGATTAAAACCATATACAATTTCAAAAGGTGTTTTCTTAGTTGTAGAATGTAAAGTCCTATTATAAGCAAATTCTAGCTGTGGTAATATAGCTTCCCATTGCCTAAGAATCTTCCCAAGTACAGCTATTAACATGTTACCTACAGTCCTATTTACTACTTCTGTTTGTCCATTAGTTTGAGGATCAAAAGTAGTTGAAAATAAAAGTTTAGTCCCTAACTTACCCCATAATAATTTCCAAAAATGACTTAAAAACTTAACATCCCTATCAGATACTATGGTTCGGGGTACACTATATAATTTAACTATGTGTAAAAAGAATAAGTCTACCATAGTCACAGCATCATTAGTTTTAATACAAGGTATGAAACGTGCCATTTTACTAAATCTATCTACTACAACCATGATAGAATCCTTAGCCTTATTGGTTCTAGGCAATTCCAAAACAAAATCTAAAGAAATATCAGCCCATGGCTGGGTAGGAATTAGTAATGGAGTATGCAACCCAAATGGTTTAGAGGTGCACTTAGCATGTTTACAAGCCACATAATTCACACAATACTTTAATACATCCTTTTTAATATGAGGCCAATAAAAAGGATCAAATAATACATCCAAAGTCTTTTGAAAACCTAAATGTGTCATTAAACCACCATTATGTGCCTCTTGGATTAATAACCCTCTATATGAACAATTGGGTATACAAAACCTATTTTCCCTAAACAAATATCCATCAAAAATATAATATTTTCCTTGGGCAGTAGTTTCACAGTTATTATATAATTCCTTAAAATCATGATCCTTAGCATATAAAACTTTAATATGAGAAAACCCCAATAAAGTTGCATCTACTGTATTTAATAAAACATATCTGCTAGATATGACATCCGCAACTACATTATCACCTCCTTTCTTATATTTAATCACATAAGGAAAACTCTCAATAAATTATATCCATATATCCTGCCTTCTATTCAATTTTGATTGACTTTTTAAATGTTTTATAGCTTCTTGATCAGTATTAATAACAAATTCATAATGTTACCACACTTCCAAAGCTCTTACTAAAGCAAACAATTCTTTTTCATAAGTAGAATAATTTAAGGTACTACCACTTAACTTCTCACTAAAATAAGCTATGGGTGTACCCTCTTGAGAAAGAACAGCCCCAATTCCCAAACCTAAAGCATCACAATCAAGTTCAAACATTTTTTCAAAGTCTGGGAGAACTAATACAGGAGCTTGTGTTAATTTTTCCTTAAGAGTTTCAAAATCTTTCTCTTGTTCTAACTCCAATTTAAATCCACTTTCCTTTTTAGTAACTGTAGTTAAAGGTGTTGCTAAAGTACTAAAGTTCTTACCAAACCTACGATAAAAAGAACACAGTCCATGAAAACTTCTAACTTCAGTCACTAATCTACGTATAGGCCATTCTTGTATTACCTTAACCTTATTCTTATCAACAGATATTCCATCCTTACTAATTAAAAATCCTAAGAATACTACAATTTCTAAGCAAAACCTTGACTTAGCTAGATTAGCATACAATTTCTCTTCCTTAAATACATCCAAAATGATCCTCAAATATCTCAAGTGTTCTTCCATAGATTTACTGTAAATAAGTCTGTCATCAAAATATACAACTACAAACTTCCTAATAAAATTTCTAAGCTCATGGTTCATAAGTCGCATAAAATTACTTGGAGCATTGGATAACCCAAATGGCATAACTAACCACTTATATAACCCAAAATTGGTTTTAAAGGTTGTTTTCCACTCATCTCCTAGTTTCATCCTAATTTGATGATATCCACTCTTCAAGTTTATTTTAGAAAACACTACAACTCCATGTAAAAGATCTAACATCTCATCTAACCTAGGTATAGGATACCTATACTTAATTGTTATTTTGTTTACAATCCTACTATCTATACACATCCTCTAACTCCCATCCTTTTTTGGAACTAAAAGAACTGGTAAAGCACAAGGACTCATTGATTCCCTAATATAACCTTTACTTAATAACTCAGAAACTTGTTTCTTTAACTCTTTGATCTCCTCTAGATTAGCCCTATAAGCAGGCCTGTTGGGAATGAAAGCCCCTGGTATAAAATCTATTTGATATTCTACGCCCCTTAATGGAGGTAATCCATGGGGATTTTCCTCAGGAAATAATTCAGTATATTCCTCTAATAATTCCCTAACATTATCATGTATAGTCTTAATTAAGTCTGCATGACACTCATAACATTCTTTATACACCATTAGATACACACTTGCACTTTGACTCACAACCCTTTCAACCTCACTCTTCTTAGCATAAAACCTAGATGATTTCTTAAGCCCACTTGAACAAGTTCTAGCATCTATGTTCTGCTTAGTTAACTCCTTATAATTAGACTTTATTTTAACTTGATCATCATAGATTTCCTTTGGGGTCATAGGTGCTAAAATAATTTTCTTATCATCCTTGTTGTGGTCTTCCTAAAAAAAGGTGAGCAGCATGCATGGGTACTATATCACACAAAACAGAGTCTTCATATTTTTCTAACTTTAGATTTACTAAAACCTGTTGACTAACCTTAACATCTCCCAATTCATTCAACCACTGAAGCCTATATGGTTTTGGATGTTTAGTGGTTGGTAATCCTAACTTGGATACTAATAAAATACTAGCAACATTAATATAACTTCCACTATCAATTTCCATGTTAAAACACTTGTCATTAATTAAACATCTAGTATGAAAAATATTCTCTCTTTGTACTACATTTTCTATCAGGTAATGTATTACTGTTCAAAGCCCTACGTACCACAAAAAGATCTCTACTTACTTAAAGTTCTACCTCTTCTTCTGATTCACTAATGTCACTTATTATTGTGCTGACCTCTACTTCTTCCCTTTCAGACTCATAATCTATATCCCTAGATTCTCTAATCAGAATATTTCTCCTATTAGGACACTCAAAGGCTATATGACCTAGTCCCCCACACTTAAAACACTTTATATCTCTAGCCCTGGTTGGACCACTAGCAGGGTTAGCTACAACAATTTTACTTTTATCAACTTTGTTCCCAACTCTAGCTTCATTACTTTTGCCCTTAAAGTCAAAATTTCCACTATTCTTCCAATTTCCAAAACTATTTCCCCCAAAATTCCTTTTTACATTGTTTTTAAACCCAAGTCCAGGTGGTTTATTCTGCCTAGCTTTCCTTATTTGACTCTCTTCTAGGGTTCCATATGGATATAATTCTACCTTATCAGCAATCTCAAAGTTCAATCCACTCAAGAACCTAGCCATAGTGACATTCTCATCTTCAACAATTCCTGTTTTAATTACTAACATTTCTTACTCCTTAAAGTATTCATCAACAGACCTATTACCCTGACTTAATGTCTACAACTTCTTATATAACTCCCTATAATAATAATTTGGAACAAATCTCTTCCTCATTAAAGCCTTACATTCATCCCAATTCTGAGTAGGTGGTTCTCCACTCCTACGTCTAGTTAACAAAAGATTGTAATACCAAGAAGAAGAATAGTCTGTAAACTCAACTATTGCTACCTTAATCTTCTTCTAATCTGAATAATTGTGACACTCAAAGACTAACTCTATCTTCCTTTCCCATTAAAAATAGTAATCGGGATCATTCCTTCCATTAAATCCAGGTATATTAAATTTAAGATTACCTACATTCCTATCAATTGGATCTAAGTCCCTTTTCTGCCTATTAACCTGCCTAGGATGTCTATCACTATTATTAGATATCTGATCCTCTAATTCTTCTAAATTATTCAAGGGGAATCCTATTTCTAGGTTCCATAGGAGCTCTACCTAATACTCCAGCATGTTGTTCATTTACCCTATTATTTTGTAAGTTATTAATTCTCATATCTTGTTCTCCTATTCTTCGTTCTAAATTAGCAAATAAGACAGCTAATTGGGAAGTCATTTGTTCCTGAAAGGTCCTAAGTGTTTCTAGGAGATCATTACTGAACATAGACATCGACTGATTTATAGATTGGTCGTTATTAGACATAATGGATTCTATACTATCCTATATGACTTATGATCAGGTTCAAACAATCAAATTAATCCACAATCACAGCACGCTCAAATTTAACAGATCAACAATGTCAGCAAACACTTATCACAGTTGTAGAAGAATAATCACATCACAATTATTTGTTTAAAATAATCACACTCAGAAATAGAACAATAATGAAACAACACAGATAAGATTTCTCAGAGAGGAACGAATGTACCGTGCCAACAATTGTTGGCGGTTAAGCCGACTAAACAAGATTTGGGCCCCTCTTCTTGGAGCCTTTACCCCTTTCTTAAAGAATCGCCGGTATTGAGTTTATACCTGCACACTCAACCAATATCTTAGCATAGCATTACTCATTAAGACAGAATGATTGAGTCTTAACCATAAGAGATAACATTGACCAAGAGAAAACAAGGATAGAGTGTACTGGATACAGGGATTATTAGCAGTTATCGCAAGAAATCAAGATTTTGACCAAACCCTAACAGAGATAACAAATGATGAACAATTTGATCTGGAGTTTCAAGAACCCTATCATCTCGTCAGGGGTTAAAAATATTTTCTGGGATTATAGAATCTCCATTTGCAATTATTGTAACAAGAATAATTTGATTCTTGTCAGACACAAACCCTAATATGCCAACTTACCAAATTGAGAGTTAGCAATATCAAGAACTAGAAAGAAATCAACATAAATAAACAAAAAATGAGTTTTAAACCAAAAGCACTCAATTGTTCAAGGCTCTATACCAAATGATGAAACCTTGTTGGGTTTCTAAGAAAACACCGGACCGTAAGTTGAGCGATGCATTCGATAGTGCAGAGAGAGACCAGTCTATGGGTTCAAATCGAAGGAAGATCAAGAAACTCAGGGCACAGTTGATAATCAACGGAAACTGAGATTTATCACAGAGATAGTGAATCAAGCAAGAAGAATTAAGCAGAGAAGAGTTCGAGCAAGAGAGAGAGTTTTGAGAGGTAGAGAGAGATTGAGAGAAAGTCCAAAGAGAGAGAGAAATAATAGCTTGCGCCAAAAATTATATTTTTGTCTAAGTTGTGTACATGCTCCGTATTCCCCCTATATATATGTGTATACATATACCATACAAATACACACGGTGGGCCTGACCGAAATAAGCCTCACACCAATCAGCCCAATACACACACAATTATTAGTGCTGATTATAACTACTCATCCCAAATACAAAGAATTACAATTATTCCCAAAGTAACTAATATATTACAATTAATCTCCCATCAATTAAATTATGTAGCTAATTGTGGAAATTAAGGGTTGCATAATCCATAGTCCTTCTAACCCAATTATGGGTCAGGTGGCTGACCATGTGGCCTACTTAATCCCACTAGCTATGATTAGCCGGCGAATGCATCATATGGGAATAATAATTTTCCCTCACTGATATTAACAATAGGATAAACCAATTTATGCAGCAATTTCCATATCAGCAATAACAACAACCAGCAACAATCACTCACAGCAGCCAACAACATGCTCCATTTCCATTTACGTGAGTTTTTCCTAATTATTCACAGAGTAAGAAAAATAATTATATGTACAATGCATATCACAACAACCAAAAAATTTATCTAAATAAAAATTATTTAGATACACATCAAAATCCTTCACCATTCTCTCATTAGCTACATTCGTATGAGATCCATTATCAATGATAACTTGGCAAACTATATCTCCCACTCATTTAGTTTTTAATATCTTTTCTCATTAATTAGGTTTCTCACTAGCTAGGATGAGGTATTCTTTCTAATACATAACAAGTATTTTCCTCCTCCTCTGACACACTAGAAATTTCTTCAGTAGGCTCAAATTCACTATTGGCTTCCCCTTTTAGGATCTTTTGGTTGTTACTACTCCCTTATGAATCTTCATCATGGTCAACACGTGAGTTTACATACCTTCCCCTTTCTATATTAATTGGTTTTATTGCACTCCTATTCCATCTCTATAGAACTCCCTTTGTTCTTAAATATTTAAGACGGATTCTTCTTTGGAAAATCTCGATTCCAATCTTTGTAATTGTGTTTATATTGTAATAATTTACCTAAGTTAAGCATTGATTGCTTATAGATTTGTTGAGAGCATTTGAATGGACTCAAACATGGCTAGAAAATTTGGTTCCTGTTCCATGTTTTGGACTCACTACAACACTTAATCACAAGTTAGAATAATAGTTAGGGTGTTAGTTAGGAAATGAAAATCAACACAATGTCACCCTTTAGTTCTTGGTTAGTTCTTGTAAAAAAAATTATTACTAATGAATCAAACACATGGAAAGCAATCACATATACTACATACAAAACTAAATGAACACGTTTGACACCTATCTTCCTAACTTCTTGATGTAAAATTCAACAAGTTCACAATCATTCACTTCAAAACCCATATCAAGTATCAAGCATGGTTGGATGTTTTTATGTTTAATTTTATTATTGCAAAGGCAAAAAACTGATATAAACTTATTATACTCAATTATTCTACACATACATTCAACCAAACCATTAAAAATAGATGAGTTAATGTTAAGGAAAAACACATAAACATTTGATAATGTGCTACATCAACTAAGTATTATCACAAACTAAATTCCTATTCGGTTGATTCTACACATATATTTTGATCACCACACGTGATCATCTAGCAAAAATAAAAATAAAAAGAAACATGTAATACATCATGCAAAATGAGTATTATCAATTGTATAAGACTACACACAATATGCACAAACATAATTTATCTATGATTTCCAAAAAGATTTCATGCAAGTTTGTGTTGATTCGTTGCATGTGCTTTCTTAAGTTTTTTTTTTTCATTTTAAGATTCATGCATCTAATTATATACACCATGAATATCCTACTTAGTAACATTAGAATGATATCAATATTAAGAAAGCATTCATCAAGATTAAAACAATTCAATTAAGAAGAATCAAGAACCTTACTAAGACTTTCAATGGTGCCATTCGTTGATGATGACACTTGGTGATAACTTTTCACCTATGATGTAAACTCCAAAAAAAGATTTGATACCAAATTTGATATGGAAGATCATGGATGAATAATCTTATACAATATAGGACCTTTATTTTATAGGACCTTTATTTTGTTATCATACGTTGTAGAGCAATTCAAAAAATAAATATTATTTTCAACATGTGTTGGCTAATTTCAATGACTTTAGTAATGTGATATTGATCTAATGCAAGATCAAATCACTTCAATAAATAAATTTCTTATTTCTCTAGAGAATAATCTGCAAATCCTAAAAAAACTCACTTTGGTATGGTGAAGCTTATGATGGAGGGTAGTGCAAGAAGCTAGAGATATAGAGGATGGAGTTGAAGCTAGTGTAGATTATTTGGTGGAAGTGGTATAGAGGATTAAAGGTGGGTGATTGGCTACAAAGGGAGGTGCTGAATTAAAAGGGGGAAGGTGGTAGGTGCTCACAACGTGTGTTTGTGATGGTGTAGGGGAGACACATACATAGTGATGGTAGTTTCTATAAAATAAAACAAAGCCTAGAAAGGGAAGGGGAGAAAGGAGAAGATAAAGAAGAAGAATGTTCGACAATTTGAGGGTGGTTCTACTATGAGGTCACAAACAAAAAGAGGGTAGGGGTTGGAGGCAAGGTAGATTATGGAAAAGTTGGTTGAGGAAGTTAGCGGTCTATCTGTATGTGTGTGTGTGTGTGTGTGTGTGTGTGTGTGTAGATGGGTTAGGTAATGGAGTAGGATGGTGGAACCTAATGTCACCTAGAGAGGAGTTGTAGAAAGGCTATGAGAGCTATGTTTAGTTGGGGTGGTGTAGTGGGATTTGAGGTTAGGTCAAGGGAGTGAGGTGTATGCGTGTGTATGTATATATTCGTGTAGTGAAAGGGTGAGCTTGATGGGTGAGTAGAGTGAGGTGATGCATTATGGGTTTGATAGATAGGTGAGATGAGGGAGACATAGCAAATGATTAGGGGAGGAAAAAAAGGAATGGAAAGGGATTTATGTGAGAGATATGGTTGAAAGGGATAAGATAGAAATATTTAATTTATTTTTAGGTTTAGTTTGGATAGGTGGGGGTATTAGGTAGGAAAAATAACTAGGTTTGGGATAGGTTTTAGAAAGAAAGGAAAGAGGCATACTAATTTGGGGAAAATATTCAAGAAATTATTTGGATTACGGGCCAAAGGTTATTAATAAAATAATTAAGATAAGGTATAAGGGTTAGTTTTGAAGAAAAAGGCTAAACACCTAAAAGAAAAGGTTATGAAGTTTCGAGGTGTTAAAGGATTTCAATCATGACTTAACCAAATTTGATACATTAAATGAGTTAATTTATTTATGCTAAGAAATGAATTCTTCTTATTCAAGAATCATTCGATAACATATGTATTCCAAATTAGCCATCAAAATCCTCCAAAGGTAGTTAGTGATTCTACCATTAATTATTGACCAATTTAATGCATCCAATATGTCAGTTAATTTATACTAATAAATGTATTCTCAACATCAAAGAATCATGTCATAGCACAATACCACTTCTTAAATCATACTAAGGTTAAATGAAGGCATATACAAATTCAAGATGAACTTGTTGATTAGTTGAATAAATAAGTCAAATGGTATTAGGCAACAAAACATTAGAGTCCTATATCAAAACCAGTGTATTATTCTAAGAGAAGTTGATTTGTTTGACCTTATGACTATAGAACCTAGCAATCAATTTGGTTAACAAGTCAATTATTCTAGGGTCTAGTTGGATGGTTAGGTAAAAACCACCTGATGGGTTCAAATAAGGAAAAAGCTAAAAGTCACCAAAGACAAACTAATCGATATATAGGTTAAGCTAAGCATTCGACTCTTTTATACACTAATCGATATGTTTGGTCTAACTAGGTGATCAGTTTATACACAAAAGACATTCTTAGGAATTCCAAATATAATTTAGACTTCCATTACAAACCATATCATTACCATTATATAAACGAAAATTAGACATGCCCAAATACTAAATCATGTTGTATTTTTAGAGAATTATCAAATTATTAGTCCATATTTCCTCAAAATATAGTAACTTATGACATGAATCATCATAATACTAATACTATAACCATATAATTACATGAAAATCAAAGGTTACAACTTACACTAGCACACATACTCATTCACTCCACACCTCAAGGAAAAATGAATTACCTAGAAAAGCTTAGATAAACCCCACTCAGTATGGAAACATTAGGTTAAAATACGCAACTCACCAACACCATAAAAAAGAATAAAAACTAAAAAATATCTTTAAAAATCATATAAACAAAAAAAAAAATGAATACCCTAGTCACATATATCTGAACAATCTAGACATAACTAGGCCCAAAATCTAATTTTCACAAGTTAATAAAACATAAGAAAATTAACCCATACAGATTAATCATAATATAAACCCAACTCAATTCAACTTATCATAATCAAATATGAAGTTAGGGTTTATGACAAAAATCTTTTAAAGTATTGAAGTTTCTTGTGATTATTCAAGGAGACATGACCATTAGTTGTTAAAGGAAGAATAAGGAATAAATATATTCAAGTGAGAATTTATAAATATATAAAAAAGAATTAAACCATTAAATGTCACTGTAAAACCCCAAAATCAAGACTTGAAAATTTCGTTTAAATTTTATTTTGTGGAAGCGAAAATTGTAAAACAGTGGATGTTACCGCCATACCTAATATAAGTCTGGTCTCCTCACCATCCTTATGTCAAGTGCTAAGGCTTAAAATAAGTTAAACCAAACAAAATGTAAGAGAAGTACAATACATAATCAAGGGTTTTACAAAGAAAGATTATCCATATAAAAGGACCATTTAGATAATTAAGTAACTAACAATTTTTGGAAACTAAATAAAACGGGGCACACGAAGGTGCAACAGTAGTTTCCCTTACACTCATCCGGTCCATCAAATATTACAAGGAAAGGGAAATAGGGACAGGTTCCACTCACTCCCTTAGCCAAACTAGTCGTTTGGATGATGCTCCTCAAAATCCTTCAACCACTACATGCCACTGACATACTCCTCTGAAAAGTGATAGCATCAGTACGACTTCCTCGTAATGAGTAAATCACAACACCTCCGTAGAGGTAGAATACCTATATATACAATTATCATAAAAATAAGGAATTCAATAAAACATACGATCACATGCAAGCCACGATTTTATGACAAAATTCCACATCACAATTACTGATACTAGTTAGATCAAAATCCCTAGCAAAGGCATTGAAAACATGCTTATAAATATCACAACCATTTCAATTTACCAACGATCATACATTATAGCATAATAGGAAGAATTGGTGACATTCCAAACAATCTAACTAAGTGCAGGTCAAGCCTAATCCAATTATTATAGATGTATTATGGTGGGTGTGTAATCCAATTATATCATTTATATATCAGTTCTCAAGTGGAATACAATCCCATATCTAAGACAATATCATCAAGGAGGTGGTACCAAAATAATTCACTCAATTACAGGGTAAAGCTCACCAAGTAAGCCACACGACATATTAGCCATCCATACTAAACCTCAGAACTCAAGTCCTTAAGTACGCGTACCCCCTATAGGGTATATGGAATACCTATAGAGAAAAAGTGAGCCCCTTGACCCAAAGGCCCAAACTATGCACTTGGGGGCCAAATCCGAGGCACAAGATTCATTTCCAAACTCAAGTCTTCCTCTTTAAGTGGTTAACATCTTATGAAATTCCAGGTTATTAATTTAAGAATAATAAGGTTCATAATATTACAACTTTGCATCAATCCATCAACCAAGGGACCACGAGGGTCACAGCAATCAACGATCCAATGTCAAATCCAAAAGACCACAAGGGTCACAACAATTCCAAGCCAACACGACCTAGGGTTAGGCATCATTCCATAGCCCGAATAATTATCCAATTTAGTTATTCAATCTATTTATCCAATTATTTCCAAAATTATTCTAAGGCTAACACTTAATTCAGCTGGTCCAATTATTCACTTTGAATCACATTTTGCCCTAATGACCAAAATACCCTTCAACCTATAACTACCACATTTTCCTTTACTTTATTACCAGGTTTATATCCATAGAATATTTGTCATGAAAAAGCTAACATAAAATAGCTAACGATAATTTAACATATAATAATTTCTTTAGTACGGCAAAAGACCATATTACCCCTAACTATTCACCATACATGGTACATGTATACAATCTTAGCATGCATTTCTAGCACATCATAATATTCATGCAATTAGCATGAATAACTTTTAAATACGAATCATGGTATATAAAATTTATATTTTTACCCCTAGAACATGAAACACATAATAATCACCATTTAAACACTTTTATACTCTAAACCTAACATGCTATACATCCAAAATTATCTAAAATATCTACGAAACACATTTAACTCATTTGTAGGTCTACCATGAAACATGAAAAATTTTTGGTTGGACTCTAACCCTAAACATGCACATTTCTCTTTAGCATAAACCATATATGTTCTCATAAACATACACTCTCAAATTTTAGAGGACTACCTAGGCATATAAAAATTAGCATGGCAACATATATTAGTCTGCACATCATAATATTCACATAGAACGAACTACGACATGCTTCCATTTCCCAAAAAAATACAAGTCACTTGATATCCTCAACCTAGCATGATTTTTATCCTAGAAAACTTACCTATCATCTTCACATAAGATTCTACCATCTACGGATTAGTTTGATTTACCTTAGATCTAAGAAAAATAATACCATGAAGAGCTTCTTCCAAGGATACCTTAAACGGGGTCGATATTACCTAAAAATATATAGCACCATCCACAACTATGCATGCATTAGTATCTATGATAAATAAAATAATAAAATGATAAACTATATGAACTAATGCCCAAAATAATATTAGGGAATTAACCAAGGTTGCTGGTGCATGGAACTACTACGTACCACACACACCGGAGGGTAAAATACTTACACCGGAATTAGTTGCTGCTTAGAGAGGTAAATCATGAGGGGATAGGGAAGCTTGGCAAGGCTGTAGGTTGAGTGATTTTTGGGAAGGGGTTTGGAGGTCAAAGGGAGCATTTTGGGGGTTGCAAACAAGAGTATCTAATGTTGGAAGTAGGGGAGAAGGAGAGGATTTGTAGGGAGAAAAAGAGAGGAGAAAAAGGGAGAGGGAAGGAGGGATGGTGCTGCAGGTCGGGGTTGAAGAAGGGAAGGGAAAAATAAGGGAAGATGGGGCTACTACAAGGGTTGGTTGGGTTGTATGTTGTAGGTTAGTTGAGTGGAAGATGGGTGTCGAATGCATAGGAGAAGGGACAAAGGTCTACAAGAGGCAGGTTGTTATGTGGGAAAAGGAAGGAAATGGATGGGTAGCTAGCTAGGAAGGTTGAGTAGGTGCGCAGGCTTTGAGGAGAATGGGATGGGGGCTACCGATTGGTTGGGGGCTGCTGCATGTTGCTGGGTTAGTTAGGGAGGTTGGTTGGGTTGTGGTTGCTACAATTGCAGGGGTTGTGATTGCGTGAGGGAGGAGAGTAGCAGGGAGGGTGATGGGATGTGTTTGGGGAAGAAGAAAGGCTGCATGGTTAGTGGCTAGGATAAATAGGAGTGTAGGGTGGAGAGGTAGTGCACATGTATGGAAGAAATGTGGTAGAAGGCTGCATGGGGGAAGAAGGTGCTCGACAGGTTGGGGGGAGATTAGGCTGAGATAAGAGTGGGGAAAATGATGGGGATTCAGTTAGATTTTAGTTAACAAAAATACCCAATATTATTAGGCTTTTAAGAGTATAGATACCAAGGAAAAATCTTACCTATTTAATATTTTATTTTCACCATTATTCTCACTATTATTATCATGATCAATATTATTTTTTTTAGTGCTATCGCTACTGCTCTTTATTATCATAATTATTTCTAACATTATTATTCTCACAATTATTGTTATCAACAATACTTATCATAAGGCTATTGTTATTACCATCCTTTCTATTTTGATTACTATCTACACTCTTCTTATTATCGTTGTTATTACCATCATTAACTTTTATCTTCCTCTACTGATATATACACTAGCTTGGGTTATCATCATATTGTAATAACTATAGACTTACTCATAACAACGAGATGTTCATTCTAAAAAGAATCCTATGATTTATTACGCCTGCTAATCCAATTTTAAGTCTTAGATATTTAAATTAAGGATTTATTAAAATGGGGTATTATAGTCACCCTATCTAGAATTACTCTTAGTATTCTTAGGTAGGATTATTCAATCACAAAGAATAAATTAACCAAGTGATTTACTCGTATTATATTTGAATATACTCAACCATCATCTTACAATATTGTCAACACCATGCTTATATAGGAGTCTTACATTGCTAACTAGAAAAATAATTTAGATGTCTAATACATAAGTAGCTAACTACCATATAAACTAGTATTAACAATGTAATTATATCCTATATAAGTAATGAATCAACAATGAATACAACAAAAAATGGAGGCTACTTAGTACATGAAAACAACTAACATGAATCTTAATCAAAATAATGATGTTAACTTGAAATGTTGACTAGGCCTCCTGACTTGTAGAGTTAACTTTTATGCATAATATCTCCCTTTTTAATAGCTCATAACACATGAAATCTTATGTATCTTAACTTATTAAAACTCTTGATCTTCTTCCTACAAATATGTTATATACCTGCAAGAGTGATTGAAATTAACATCATTAAGGTTTGCCATATTATTATTATAAAATATATATAATGTGATCAGTTCCATTATCAAATATGCCAAATCAATATCATTTGAGGATATATGGATTATTATGGATCATTCACCCCAAAATGAGAAGAATTTGTCCTCAAATTGACATAACTTAAGTAAGGAGACAAATCGCCAACATTAAATGTCCTCGAAACATTGGCATATAGTTCTAGAAGTTCATGTTTGGTAAAAAAATTTTAAGGTTTTTAAATGGTTCGTCTTCTCTTGATATTTTTTTATTTTTTCTTAGATTAGAAAATCTTTCTTTACGCAAATGTAACCACATTAAATCACTAAGAGAAAATATTTATTGAGTGTAATGTTTGATAGCTTTTTTGTTTTTTTGTATTAGTTAATTCTATGTTTCCCTTGATTTGTAGATGAAGATTTTGTAAGAACTATACTCATTCCATAGCCTCATAGCTTTTAAGTCCACCTTTCTTTAAGATATCATATCAATTGTATGAAAGGATTCACTCCATGCAAAGTATTTAATGAACTTGAACGTTTAGTACTTGAAGGACTTTTGATTATAAGTAAACTTTGCATAACCAAACTTAATATCCTAATCTCTAGTACTCTTACTTACCAATCCTCTTAACTAAGTGCCAAGAGTACGATTTGTAACTTTAATTTTTCTATCGGTTTATGGATGTTGTGAAGTACTAAATAAATACTTGGTGCCTAATATGTGCCATAATGTTTTCAAAAAGTAACTAAGAAAATGTATGTCCCCATTTAAAATAATACTTTTAAGTATACCTTTTAGTCTCACAGTTTCTTTGAAATATAAATCAGTGACATATATAGTAACATAATCTTTATTACATGGAACAAAATGAGCCATCATAGAAAGCCTATCTACCATGGCCATAATATAATCTTACTACTTTATGTTCTATGTATCCCTAAGATAAATTCCATACTAACTCCTTCCCATGGTTGAGCTAGCATAAGTAATGGTGTATATAAGCCTTTGTAAAAGAAAACTTTACTCTTCTTATAAGTAACACATCAGTTTACTATAATTTTAACACCTTTTATCATGAGTGGATAATAGAAATTTTCTTATGATATCTCTAATGCTTTTTTAGTACTAAAATGGCCTGTAATAGATCATTCATGTACCTATTTTATTAGTAAATCCCTTATACTTAACCTCGGTACACAAAGTCTATTAAGTTTAAATAAGAATCCATCTTGTATTATATAATTTGCATGGTTTCCATTTTCTTCAAATGCCCAACATTCTTCATCAAAATCTTCATCATTACGGTTCATTTCTTTTCACATTTCAAAACCAAATAATTTAGTATCCAACATGACAAGTGATGTGGATCTTGTAGAAAGAGCATCGACTACGATCGTTTCTTTTCCATCAAAGTGTTTGATAGAGAACACACAAGATTGTAAGAAGTTTACCCACTTTGCATGTCTTGGACTTATTTTCTTTTGACTGAGTAAATATTTCAAAATTTTATGATCAGAATGTAATACAAAGGATTTAGGCCTTAAATAATGACTTCAAATCTCTAAAGTACATATGATGGTAAAGAACAACTCATTCTAGTACCATTTAGTTTTTCACTGAAGTATGTTATAGGTCTTTTTTATTGTGAAAGAACTCCTCCAATACCTACCCCACTAGCATCACAATTTACCTCAAATATTAGGTCAAAATAATGAATAGATAATATAGAAGCACCGCACAATTTATTCTTGAGAGTATGAAAGGCTTTACTAGTAAGAAAAATAGTAAGGTTTGAATTGATATATTTTTTCTCCCTAAAAAGAGATGATTTTTCTATTCAGTCATAACAAACACACTCCGCCTTAATGCAAATAATCATTTCCCATATATGTAAGAATCGGCTCTTTTTAGCCTTAGGTGGTTGTGCATAATCACATTGAGATAGTTTCAAGTTATATTTCTTTTTATTTTCAAGAAAAACATATCCATTAGTTATATCATCACGAGTTGCATTTGTATCATATTATCATGGTATTCATAGTAAAATACCACAAGCATCCATTGGCAAAACATCACATAATAACTCATAACGGAATTCACTATGCAAAAAGTAATAAGGGTTTGTTTAGTCACCTTAGTTCCTTTGTCCTTATTAAGCCAATATAAATATTACTTAGGATGTGTAGTAGTCACTAGTTCTAGTTTTTTGACCATTTTCTCACTAGCAATATTAGCACATGAAACCTTATTTATTACAACCCTACAAACGTTATGTAATCCCATAAAATTTTAAAATCCTATAATTTCATAAATAACTTTTATTTAGGATAAATTAGCTTTTAAATCTAGTTAATTTAATTGTTTTATGAATTTTTGAGTATATAAAATTGGATATAAATATTTAATAAATAAAATAAATATTTTATTATACTCATTTTATTTAAATAAATTTCCAAACCAATATTTTTCCTAAAATTAACTTTTTAATCCCATATATTTAATTATATTAAATTAAATTATTAAATAAATTTATTACCCAAAAATATTACATTTTATTATTTTATAAATTAAATTATTTATTTTTCCTATTTTTTCTTTTTCCCTTTTTCCTTTTTTTTCTTTCCTTTCTCCTTTTTCTCCTTTTTCTCTTTTTTCCTCATTTCTTTCTTTTTCCTTTTTCTTCCTTTGGGCTACCAGCACCCCAGCCTACCCTGTCTTCCTTGAACTTGGGTTGTAGGCCCGCTTCCTCTCCTTCCTCTCCTTCTCCCGTGTGCATCACCCAACCCAGCCTCTTCTTCCTTTTTTTTTTCACGCTAGGCCAGCCCATCCTCCTCCTTTTCTTTCCTTCCTTCTCCCTCGACTAGGTCAGCCCACACCCTTCTTCCTTTTTGCCTGGCCTACACACAACCTCCCCTTTCTTTCTTTCTTATTTTTCCTTTCCTTTGATGACATACCCGACCACCTCCGCCATCTCCGACAACCCGACCTACAACCCTCATCCTCCCTACTACTCTCCCTATCTCTCTCTCCTCCTTGTCATTTTTCTTGTCCTATCTCAACCCCACCGCCTCTCTCTCTCCTCACCCATGCCCTGCCTCTCTCTTCCCTCTCCATGCCATTATATACTCCTACCACCCTACCGCCACCCTACCGAGCCCCCTATTCCCTCCTTTTCTCTCCCTCTTCTTTTTCTTCTTCCTTCCCTACTACGTCCTGCCATTTTTGAGCCATCCATCCCCTTCCTTGATCTTCTTTCTCTCCCTTTCTTCTCCTTCCATCTCCCTCCCTGTTTTTGCACCACCGCCCCATTCCGCAACTTCCACTGCTATACCAGCCACCTACACCACCCTCTACCTCACCCATACACCACCACACCACCCCTCGAGACACCCTACATCTCCCTTCTTCCTCCCCTCTTCTTTTTCTCTTCTTTTTCTTCCTTCTTTGCAGCCACCTTGCACCTCCTCTTTCCACCGTCATTCTGCTGCCTTTGCCGCCACCTAAGCCACCAAACCTATGCCTGCAACCTCCTCTACCAGCCCCACACCTCTTTTGGCTGAAACCATCACCTATAGCCCCTCATTTTCCTCCTCCCTTTTCCTTCCTTCTCAGCCCCTCCACCTCTACAGCCACCTACGCAGCCTCGCTACCGCCGCCGCTGCTACCCTTGTTCGCCGTCAACCTATCTCCGACCACCACCTACACCCCCTCTTCACTCCTAAACCCTTCCCTTGCCCTATATCCTCCCCCACCTGCCCTTTTTTTTAGTCCCAAAACCATAACCTGAAAACACCACTCCTTCCTCCCTTTCTTACCATTTCAAGCCCTTACCCCTCTTATTTTGCATGCAGCTCATGTTGCATAAGTAGTATGAGCTGCTGTATGCCTTGGCATATTTTGTTTAATAAGTTTTAAGGTATAATAATATTTTAAGTTAAGTATTTCATTAATTACGTGTTATAAAGTCTTATGCTTTTGGTTTTCTTATTTCTAATGTGATAAATATTTATATTATTTTTAGGTATTGCTTTTTCTAATCAAAGCTTGAATCTTTAATGGGAATACCGATAAAGTTTTTGTTGCGGGAATTAAGGTAATCGTTAAACCCCACTCGAATGCATGGATAAACGTATAATAACACATTAGGCTTTTTAATATATTATTATGCATGATATATGTCCTTTAATATAATGTATATATTTGCCTGTATTGATTGATAAAAAGGAAAGCATGTTAGTTTATATGCTATATGTGGAAATATTACTTAAGGAAGGAGTTTGGTTATTAATAAAAATGTTGAGCACTTATCCATGATATATTATGATATTGTGATCATTAATACATGAATAATATTATTGTGAGCCATAGGGGCATTTTAGTAATATGTCTTATGCAAGAATGTGGCCTAATATGTGTGCATGATAATGAGTATTATATTAAATATAATAGTTGTGGAGTCGGATAATGAGAATGGAGTATTAATATTACTATTTTATGTAGGGATGATAATTTAATAAAAGTGATGTAATAAGGGGCAAAATGCTCCTTTGTAAGTAAAAGGGATATTACAGTAATTTAGGGAGTGAAGGGTAAAATGGTAATTTTAGGAGTAATGGGTAAAACGGTAATTATAGGAGTGAAGGGTAAAATGGTAATTTTGGAAGTAAAGGGGGTAAAAAGGTAATTTTGGAAGTAAAGGGGTAAAATGGTAATTTTATAAGCCAAAGGGTATGATGGTAATTTTGGAAAATTAAGGGTATTATGGTGATGTTGGAAGTGAAGGGCGAAATGGTAATTTTATAATTAAAGGGCAATATGGTAATTTGTAAGTGAAAAGGGTAAAATGGTAATTTTGGAAGTGAAGGGTAAAATGGTAATTTTAGAGGCAAGGACAAAAAGGTAATTTATAAGTGAAAAGGGTAATTTGGTAATTTAACCAACTAAAGGGTAATTTGGTAATTATGATAATGAAGATGGGTAATTTGGTAATTTGACCAACTAAAGGGTAATTTGTTAATTATAATAAAGGAGAATGGCAAATTGGTAATCAAACCAACCAAATGGAAAATATGTTAAGTGTAACAATTATGAAGGGTAGTTGTGACCTAATAGGTATGAGAGATAACTTAGTAACCTAAATTGAGCGAGGGGTAATTTGGTAACTAGGCACCAAGGAGGGTAATATGGTAATCTATTAAGTAAGGAAGGGATGACTTAGCAATTATATAAGTAAGGGGTAAACGAGTAATTTGTATCCAACATGTCGTTGTGATAGCGAAATTTCGTAATATGACTCAAGTAACAGTGAATAGCAAGATAAGAGTATTTGATAATTAGTAAGTATCATGAGAATGAATCTTAAATTGGAATTGGATGAGATTATGGTGGCCTTAATGATTCCTCTATGTTACCTTAGATAACCGTTTGAATAAGAAATATCTAACGATATCAGAACAATTAAAATCGAATAAGTATCTGATTATTGTGCTTTTCATGATCACCTTAATTAAGACACCAATACTTTAAGTGAAAGACCTCAAGATCAGGAATGGTGGCTCTTTGGGGTTCGCTACCCTAAAGATGTAGTTTAGCACACGGTTATTCTGGTATTTGCTAGTGTGCCTTTATGCCTTAGCCATGCTCTATATCTTACTCTATCTAACTCTACGGACCTATTTAGGGGGTATGCATACTTATGCACTAGTAAGACCAGGGTACCTTTGCGTCTCTATGTTGATGGTTGAAGGGTGCTCAGTAGCTTTTATGCACTAGTGCGACCTGTGTACCTTTGTGTCCCGGGATCTTGATCTCCCTATTGAGGCAAATAAATGGAATTGTTGTACTAATTAAAAAGGAAAAACACTAAGTGTGAAAGTGAAAGACTAATGAGCCGGGTCAAGTTGAATTATATTATGAGTACTGATCCATCGGATATAATAGTGGCCCAGGAGCATTTTACCCTGGATGATGTTTATGAGTACCAATCCACTCGATATAATAGTGGCACAGGTGCGTGTTACCCTAGATGATGTATATCTGTATTCCGATCTACCAGCTATAATAGTGGGGGTCCCGAGCTCAATAAAATTGATTTGGTTGTGAATAAATTATGGAAAAATACTAATCACTTATAGTGGAACACCATGTGAATTGGGGCCAGACCAGTCCACCGGCGAATAATAGTGGCCAGGAGCGTTCTGTCCCGGAGACCGATCCACCGGCAATAATAGTGGTCAAGAGCGTTCTGCCCTATATGTATTCTGACCCACCGGCTATAATAGTGGGGTTCCCGCACTCACATGGATATTTATACTCCGAGATGATTGATTAATGATGGACTAATGGGTTAAGGCCTAGAAGTATCGATTGTTCATTATAACCTATTAATATCTGATTGACTTGTTAAGTACGTGAATGTATGAAAGTGAATATTATGTATGCACCTTTCATTATGTATGTATGTAGTGTTGTATCATGTGTTGCATTATGGGCCTGTTTTTAAGTGTGTTTTAAAGGGTTACTCAGTACCATAGTACTGAAGAGTTCCATTTGTGGGGCCTCTTCCTATTCAATGGGTAGTGTCCCATGCAGACAGCTTTCAGGTGTTATTCAAGTGGGCCCTAGAAAAGAGTGTAAAGAACTATCTGGAAAGTCCTAGGGTTGTACTCTTTCTCTTTTAAATTCCTAGTTTAAATGTAATCATTTTTTTGTAGCCACCATTGGTGGAATATATTCTTGTAAATTGTTTATTACACTACTCTGATTTAAATATGTTTGATTTTCTCGTACATTTTATTTTACCCTTTGATCCTTAGCACTTATTACTGGAACGCTAGGAGTGAACCTGTAACACCCCCAAAATTCACTACTGAAAAATTTCGTTAATTAAAAAGGAAATTAGCAGAAGCAGATAAATAAAATGTGAACTTTGGGAGTATTACCGCCACACTTAGTACCAGACCGGTTCACTCGTATCGTTCTAGTACCAAGTGCTAAGGCTAAGAAAAAATAAAATACAATTGAAAGAAGTTCAACGTACATAAATCAGAGTAGCGCATCAAATCATTTACAAGAATAAAATCCACCAATGGTGGTTACAGTAACACATAACATTAAAACCAGGAATTTAAAGAGAAAGAGAAAACCCTAACGATACCGGATAACTCCTTACTCTCTTTCCCGTAGCCCACTTGAGTAGCACCTGAAAATACCTGCAAGGGCACTGCCCATTGAATAGGCAGGGGCCCCATAAAGGGAATCCCTTCAGTACTACGGTACTGAGTAACCCTTTAATACCACACTTAAAGACAGGCCCGCATACGGCACATAATGCAAACTACACACATAAATAATGAGAGGTGCATACATAACAATAACATACATAATCATTTATAAGTCACGATCGATACTTTGGGCCTTAAGCCATGTCATAGTGTAAGATCAATATATTCTGTCCTTAAGCCATTATTCCGTCATCATTCCATCAATCTCATATTTTATATCCATGTGAGTACGAGAACCCCACTATTATAGCCGGTGGACCGGAATACATATAACTCATCATCTAGGGCACAACGCTCCTGGCCACTATTATAACCGGTGGACCGGGATATATAAAGAATCATCATCCAGGGCACAACGCTCCTGGCCACTATTATAACCGGTGGACCGGGATATATAAAGAATTATCACCCAGGGCACAACGCTCCTGGCCACTATTATAACCGGTGGACCGGTACTCAATATCATAATCATCTGGGCCCGGCTCATTAATATTCCACTTTCAATTATAGTATATTTCCTTTCTTTAATCAGCACATCAATCATATTTATTTTCCTCGAACGGGAGATCAATAACCCGGGACACAAAGGTACACCGGTCGTACCGGTGCATATCAGCTACTCAGTACCCTTCAACCACGAACCCAAGGACGCAAAGGTACCCTGGTCGTACTGGTACATAAAGCTAACTCAGTACCCTACCGACAAGGACACCTAATCCATAAGTATGCATACCCCCTAACTAGGTCCGTAGAGCTAGAAAGAGTAAGATATAGGGCCTGGCTGGGGCACAAAGGCACACCAGCAAATACCAGAATAATCGTGGACTAAACCACGTCCTTAGGGTAGCGACCCCTAAGGAGTCACCATTCCCGATCTTGAGGTCTTTCACTTTAAGTAATAGTGTCTTAATTAAAGTGATCACGAAAAGCACGATAATTAGATACTTATTCACTTTCAATCGTTCCGATATCGTTAGTCATTTCTTATTCAGATGGTTATCCAGGATGTCACAGAGAAAACGTTAAGGCCATACTAATTATCAAATACTCTTACTTGGCTACTCAGCATTATTTGAATCATATTATAATGTTCCACAATCTCAAAGACATGTTAGGTACAAATTACTCATTTTCCCTTTACTTATATAATTGTTAAGTATCCATTCCTTACTCGCCAAATTACCATATTACCCTTTAGGTTACATAATTACCAGATTACCCCTTGTCCAATTTAGATTACCAAATTATCCCCTACACTTTTTAGATCACCACTCACCCCTCTTAATTGCCACACTTATCATATTTCCCATTTTGTTGGTTCGATTACCAAATCGCCCTTCTCCTTTGTTAAAATGACTAAATTGCCCTTGAGTTGGATAAATTTCTAAATTACCCTCCTTCCTTATCATGATTACTATTTTGCCCCTTTAGTTGGTTAAATAATTATCACTTTATCCTTTAATTGGCTAAGTCACCAAATTGCCCCTTTAGTTGGATAATTACCAAATTGCCCTTCTCCTTTATCATAGTTACCATTTTACCCCTCTCAATTATTTTAATTGCCTTTTTATCCTTTTTAACTATCATAAATCCCAAATTACTCTTCTTCATAATTACCAATATTAATTTACCCTTCTTCATAATCATAATTATCAATTTACCCCTCTCCATATTTATAATTACTATATTACCCTTCTCCATTATTAAAGTTACCATAATGCCCTTTAATTGGTTAATTTACCAAATTACCCTTCTCTAGTATCATACTTATCCAATTGCCCTTCTACAATCATAATTTAATTGCTAAATTATCATTCGCCGTTATCATAATTACCAAGTTACCCCTTACTCCCAAGTTTACCATAATATCCTTTTATTTACAAAATTACCCTTCTACCCCTTACTCTCAAATTACCATACTATCCTTTTATTTACAAAATTACCATAGTACCCCTTCTTCTTATAAAATTTCCATAATACCCCTTCTACTTTACAATTTACTATTTTACCCTTTTACATCCAAAGTTACCATTTTTATCTTTCCTTACAAAATTACCATTTTTCCCTTCCTTTCCAAAATTACCATTTTGCCCTTCCTTTCCAAAATTACCATATTACCCCTTACTTATAAATTACCATTTCGCCATTCACTTATACAATTACCATATTGCCATTTACTTATGAAATTACTATTTTGCCCCATTTACCTTCAAAATTACCATATTGCCCTTTTACTTAAATTTTTTTTCCATAATGCCCTCCATCATCCAAAATTACTATTTTACCCCTACTTCCAAAATTACCATTCTTACCACTTACTTATAAAATTTACTATATTTCCCCTTGACTCCAAAATTACCGCTTTACCCTTTTCTCCAAAAATTACCATAATACCCTTCTTTCTCACAACTTACAATTTTATCCTTTTACTTATAAATTGTCATTTAACCCCTTTCTTTTTAAATTACCAAATTTACCCTTTTACTTATCCAATTACCGAAATACCCTTTTCACTTATAAAATTTCCACTCAACCCCTTTATTCACCATTTTTAAGAACTTAATAACACTACATAAAATAATGATATTCGTACTTCATTTTTATCATCTAAGTCCACCAACTTGTCATTATTCAACATAATACTCATTAGCAACTACATACATTAGATCACATACTTCATAAGCATAATTACTAAAATACCCTTAGACAATAATATTACTCATGCATTAGCAACATAATGCATCATAAACAAGCATTTAATATTTCCATCAATAATCAAACTTCTTCCTTAATTATCGTACCTACACATGGCACAAAGGTTATCATCCGTTTCATTTTTATCAAGCAATATAAGCAACCATATATATATATATCATGCTAAGCACACAAACCATGCATAAAATCATACTAAATCCCTAATGTGCTAGCATACGTTTTTCCATGTATTTAAGGGAGGATTAACGGTTACCTTAATCCCGCAAACTATCAAATCTTACCAAGCATAATTAGCAATTCAACACCTAAAAATAATATCCATCATTATTGTGTTAGAAATAAGAAATAAAAAGGATAAGACTTTATAAAAATTTATTTAATAATAAAACACTTAACTTAAAATACTATTATACCTTAAAGATTAGCCAAATAAATTTCAAATGAAGGGGGAGCTCACGCTGCATGAACAGCATGAGTCTCATGCAGAATGGGAGAAGAAAAGGGGCTCGAAGAGGGTGAAGGGAAAAAAATAAGCCATTTTTGGGTTGGGGTCTTTGGGCTAGAAAAGGAGGTAGTTAGGGGAGGTTCTAAGGCAAGGGGATGGTGCAGAAGTGAAGAGGGGTGTAGGTGGAGGCTAAGGGTGGTTTCACGGCGGCATAGGGCGGCGGAGACGGCGGCGGCAAGGCGGCGAAGTTGGCTTCCGAGAAGGGTCGAGGTGGAGGAGTTGTGAAGGAAGGAAAAGGAGAGGGAAAAATGGAGGGGTTCAAGGGTTGTTTTCGGCCCACTAAGGCATGGCGGTGGTAGAGGGGGTTGCAGGGTGTTGAGCGGTGGGTTGGGTGGTGGCAGAGGTGGCCGAAAGGCGGTGGAAATGGTGGTTGCAGGTGGCTCGGTGGTAAGGGGAAAAATGGGGAGAAAAAGAAAAGGGGTGGAGGAGGGAGGAAGTGTAGGGCTCGAGGGGCGGCGTGGTGGTGCAAGGTGGTAGTAGGTGGTGGCAGAAGGCGGTGCAGTGGTTGGTCTTGGTGGTTCAAGCGGCGGCGGGCGGCGGTGATCAATAACCGGGAAAAAAAATGGGGAAGGAGCAAGGAGAGAGGAGGGAGCTCGGGAAGGGTATGATGGTTCGAAATAATGGGGAATGAAGGGCTGGGGAGATGGAGAAAAAGAAGAGGGAGAAGAGAGGGGGCAGCGGCTGGCCGATCGGTGCTGCAGTGGTGGTAGGGTTGTCGGTTGGCAGGGGAAAGTGAGGGAAGAAGAAGGAAAGGGAGAGAGACACATGAGCTGTGGTCCAGGGGCCGGTTTGGCTCGAAAAAGGAAAGAAAATGATGGGGGAAGAGAGAGAGGGAGAGGGAGGTAGGTGGTGGCTGGGTTGCAGGCGGTGGCATGCTCGACCATGGCAGAGGGCTCTGGTCGGGCGTGGGAGAAGAAGAGAGGAGAAGAAGAAAGGGATGGCGGGTGGACCGGCGCAGGAAAAGAAAATAAGGCAGTCGGCCGGTCCAGGGAAAAAAAAATAAAGGAGAGGCGCGCTGGACGTGCTGGACGGGCCCGAGGAGGAGAAGGGGGACGGGAACGGGCCTGGCCCAAGCACGCAGGGGAGGCTGGCCTGGCCGGGCGGCCCAAGGGAGGGAGAAAAGGTTAAAAGAAGAGGAGGAAAGGAAAAAAGGAAAAAGGTAAAAAGGGAAATGGGGAAAAATAGGGAAATAAAGTAAATTAATTTATAAAATCATAAAATGTAATATTCTTGATAAATTATTTAATTTAATAATTTAATTCATTATAATATAATATATTAGTTTAAAAAGGATAAATTTGGTAAAATATTAATTTGGAAAATTATTTAAATAAAATAATATGATAAATAGCAAAATATTTATTTTTAATTTGTTAAGTACTCTTATCCAAATTTACATGCTCTAAAATCCTAAAAATAATTAAAATAAATAATTTTACAAGCTAATTTTATTTCAAATAAAGTTATTTATTAAAATATAGGTTTTTGAAATTTTTTGGGGATTACAGAACCGGTCTGCTACTATGTGTGGCGGTAATATCCCTAGAATTCACAGTTTTGTTATTCTGCTTCCGCTAATTAATTTAATAAAACAAAATTTTTCATTAGTGAATTTTGGGGGTGTTACACCTTATCTTTAATTCTACACTTAGATTGAAAAATTTTATCCCTTTTTGTAGATTGATCATTAGGTTCCATTTGTAATTCCCCTTGAAGTATAAAATAAGGATTTTCATCCTCTTCATACATACTCATGACATCATCATCGTTAGATTCAACGTCTAGGTCTTCATCATCAATATAAAGTTCTATGTTCTCAATTTTACTTAAGGTTAAAACCTTTGGTTTAGGACATTCTCTAGAAAAATGACCATAGCATCTTCATTTTAAACATTGTTTATTAGAAATTTAGTTTACTTTATTTTTACACTTTTCATCTTAGTTAGGGTTAGTCTTTTTATCTTTGGTCAAATAGATATGTATCCCAAGTTTTTATGTAGATGCATTAGAATAAGTTTTGTTGGATGTGGAAGTTGAAGCACTAGTATTACTATAGGCTTTTGTAGAATTAATTTCTCGTTCTAAGTTTAAGGCCAACATAGTGAAATAATCAAGAGAATAATAGGCAAATATTTCAACTTTGTCTCTAATCATGTTATTAAGGTCACCTAAGTATCTAACACACTCTTGTTCTTTTCTTTCTTACATGTCACACAAGAGTGCTAGTCTTTCAAATTTCCTAGTATATTTTTGACCATTAAGAAGTCATTGCCTTAGAGTAGTCAACTGGATATGCATCTCTTACTTATACTCTTTATGTATAAATTTATTTCTTAGGTGTTCTTTTAATTTTCTGATGACTTAATTTTACTTTTATCTTACCTCTCACGAGTTCTCTTAAAATTATGATTCCAAACCCTAGAAAATTTTTTGAATTTGAGAGTTAATAATTTACAATTACATTCATAATCATAATCTCTAAACTCAAATATTGCTTCAATTTCATGCAACCATTCAAAAAATATTTTGATACCTAATTCAAGATAGAAATCACAAAGATTGAGCTTTATACCTTTATCTTTAAAATGATAGTACCTTAGTTGACGATTTGCCTTGTGTTATTTATTGTGATATGGTCATTCGATCCATTCTCTTATGCTGCTTCTTAATACTCCTTTCGATTACTAATACAGTCATCTTGAACTTGGATTGTCCTCCTCACCATGCCTTCTACTCGGTTATTTGTAGCCTCCATGGTATTGTACATGTATAAAAGAGTATCTTGGTCGGCTACCCTTGGTTCTAGCTTTTAAAGTTGGCTTTGAATGGAAGGAAGATGCTACAAGTGTGCATTAGTTGCATGTACACTTTTTGTAAGTTTTTGAAGAGTATCATACATATTAATCATTGATACCTATTCACCCATGGATGAATTATCTACTTAATATTGCCTCAACAAAACTTAGATATTGCTGGAAGTCACTCCTTGGCATCCTCTTGATGGTGTGGCAAGGATCTTGAAAGCTTCTTGAAACTGAGAAGATGATGGGAATATAAGGTAAGTGTTGAGATGCATTGTCAAATATTATTGATACATTTAAATGTAAATGAAGTGGATAACAAGTTGAATATTTCTGAAAGGAAGAACATAAAGAAATGAATAAAAAGAATGGATAATGGTCAAATATAATTGAAGAAATTTTCTTCCATAATTGTGATTAAATGCTACAGAATATAAGAGAATTTGAATATCAATATGATACTCAAATAAAATAGATAAATAGATGATATTCTTACATGATTCAAGTCAATCAAGATTGTTGTTGAATCTACCCAAAGATGGCGAGAGGGAAAGAATTAATGAGGGAGAAAGGATAAGATGATCACAAGGGAGAGATCATAAACCACTCAAACACTATTAAGAATCAAAGAACTTCTATGATAACTAAATAGTTGAAGAATAGTGATAGAAGATCGAAAGAAGAAGAGGAATAGTTGAATACATACATTTAGTATTCGAAGGTTTGTTGAAGATAAGATAATCTTAAATCATCAACCTTGACTTTAAAGATGTCAAGATTAGGATGAAGATGTATTTATTCTAGATTGAAGATATACTGCAAGGCTCAAACATATTCAAATATTAAATTTGAAGATTAATTGGAATGCATGGATGTGCATGGGAGAGAAAATCAAGAAATATTAATGTGGCATGGAAGTAGAAGAAAAGAGTAAATGATCTTTGACTTTGGAGAAAATCAAGTTGAGGCTTTGATACTAAAAATGACACAAATCTTCAAAAAGTATTAAAGTTTCTTGTGATTGTAGAAGGAGATAGTAAAATTTGTTGATTAAGGGAGAAGAAGGAATGAAGATATAAAGGAAACAATTGATAAACAATTCAACAAGAATCCAACCTTTGAATGTCACCCTATCTAAGATTACTACATGTATTATTAGGAAGGATTATTCAATCATAAAGAGAGAATTAAACGATTTATTTACTTATATTAGGTTTCAATATACTCAACCATCGTCTTACAAGTTTTTTGACACCATGCTTATATAGGAGTCTTACATTGCTAACTAGCATACTATTTTAGCCACATGACACATATATGGCTAAGTAACACATAAACTAGTATTAATAATGTAATTATATCCTATATAATATATGAATCAACAAAGACTATTACAAAAAAAGTAAGCTAATTAGTACATGAAAACAAATAACGAGAATCCTAATAAAAAAATGGTGTTAACTTGAAATATTGACTATGCCTCTTTACTTGTGGAGGTTTCTCTCCTGCATACACATGAAATCTTATTTATCTTAACTTCTTAAATCACTTGATATTCTTCCAGCAACTATGTTACATATGATGTAGGAGCATACATTGAACATAATGATTGTCATATTCATTATAATCCTCAAGGTAAGGAAGATGATTTAGCTTTCTTAATATTGGAGCCTATCATGTTAAATATTCTTGATAATTCTAATATGCTTGACATTAAAAATCATTCAAGTTATTCTTGTAGGTATGTTATATATTTGCAGGAAGATGAGGTTCATACACATTGATGTGTACAAGTATTCCAAGGCATGCAAGGCTATGACATACATGGGATGATACATTATAACAAGAGATAAAGTGATTATATTCATTATTTGTATAAACTTATTGTAAACCCTAACCCTAAGTATATTTTATGTATGTTAGGGTATGGCTATAATTTCATGTATGTATCTTAGTCAATTGTATAGCTTTGTAATATTAATCCTTAGTATCATTTAAATAATGATATTATGCTTTGGATTAAGGTTAATATGGGCTTAATTCAACCATGATTAGTGGGATGAATTAAGAAGGAAAAACTCGGCTGGTTTAAGCTAGCTCACCACCGAGTCTCCCTTCTCCTATATATACCCTTTTGTGTGCATGGTTTGTGGCAGCTTTGAATGAGAATTTTTTTTATCAAACTTTAAGCAAGAGAGATAAATTCTAATCCTCCCTTTTGGGTCTACATTGAGCAAGGAAAATCCGTAATTAATCCTTCCTCAATACTATCTTCAAGTCGACACATTTGAACACCTTCAAATCTACTGAAACACTTTCATCTTGTAACCTCAAGTTCTTCGTCTATAATCCACCAATTCACTTCATTATTTTTGCATTAGATCATAGGTTAAAGATTCTAATACAAATTTTGATCCAACCTTTCATTACTTTGATAAAAACCACATCAAAATATCTATAAAAATGACTTAAAGTAACATCATTAATGTTGGCCATACATATAATGTGATCCATTCCATAATCTTGAGGATCTGTGAATGCTCCTACATTAGTTTGTGAAAACTTATACCAAACAAAAAAATAAAGCTAAAATATAATGGGTAAGGGGAAATGGATTTTCAAAGGAGCTAAAACACCACTTTTCGGTTGTCTAATGGGATTGCGGTAGCCTCTAGTCACTTGTGGTGGTGTGCTACTATTACTAGTTGGTGGCATTTTCTAGTCGATGGCTCTACAGCGATTTGCTATGATGGAGGCAAGATAGCGATAAATAAGATGGAGGACCATGGCGGTAGAGTTATGGTGCGGTGTGGCGATGGAATGTGTAGATCAAAAAAGAGTAAACATAGGAGAGGTTGTGTTTTGGGGTTTCCAGTTAAGGAAAGAAATAGGAAAGGAAGAGAGAGAAGAGAAAGAAAAAGGGGAGTGGGTTTATTCAATTTTTTTATGTATCTAAAATATTATAAAGTGTAATTTTATCTAAAATTTATTTAATAAAAATTATTTGATAAAGATATGAGGGAAATAGATTTTCTTTTTACAAAATTTTAACTGGCTAATAATAATTTATCATATTTCTAAAAATGTCCCGAGAAAAATAGTTTAGAAAAAGTGGAAGAAAATAAAATTTTGATAGAAAATTATAAATAAATTAAAAAAATAATTTTCTTTTAATTTTTTTCCATAAATATCTTAACGACCTATTAAAAATAATGAAATGTAATGTCTAAAATAATTTCTATGGGTAAAATCATTAAAAAAAGTTTGCACTACTTCAAAGGTATTTTATAATTTAAAATGGTTTAGTTTCATTCATGAAATTTAACTTTAAAGTAGATTCATAATCATACAATAATATTATACATAAAAAAATTAAAATTTTTATATCAAAACACATGACATAAACAAAAATATATATTAAATCAAAATAAAATTAGAAAAACTTAATAAAATAGTATTAACAAATGAGTTTTTCTCGAATTATGTGCAACAAATTCAAAATTGTAAATAAAATTGTAAAATAAATCAAAATTTTAACAAAAATAACAATAATTTTGATATAAATAAAATAAAATAAAAGTTTTAAACTCATAAATTAACATTGATATTTACATAAATATAATGGTTTATGAGAAGCAAGGTGTTACTCTATCATGAGGAATTTATGCACACTACAAAGAAGTGTCGGTCATTATTGGATGCTATAAAAGTGCTAGAGTGCAAGGTTCATTTGAAAAATTGTGCAAAAAACCCTTTACTAGAAAAAAAAACATGTGCTGCTCGACAGTTTCCTCAACCTCCTCAACATAAAGAGCCACGAAAGATTTTTTATTTTATTGCAGGAGGGAATTCTCTTATGGAAATAACTAATACAACCCTAAATGCATATATTAGAAGAGTTAATGTAACACCCCCATTTTACCAACTAAAAGTTTTCATTTTGCGAAAGTGTTAATTACCAAATTACTAGATACTATCACCACATGTAGTATAAGTGTAACTCCCTTGTCTTTCTTAAACCAAGTGCTAAGGCTAAAACAAAACATAACTAGAGTAAATCAATGAAAATAGAAATAATACATAATAAAAGTTATGATTATATGTCTTAGAACAATAGCATAAGCAAAAGATAGTAAGGGACATAAAAATCTAAAGGAAAACCGATCATAGCAAAACAAGCACCCAAAGGTATAATATATATTTGTCCTAACTCTTAGTTCTAAAGGCCCATTCTCAAAATGGAAACTCTTCCCAATGAATCCACTTGTCCTACACATTCTTATAATCTTTATGACACTCTATGGCCCTCACATATTATCTACAAAACTAGTATCTGTATAAATTCCTTGTACTCAATAAATCACAATACCTCACAAGAGGCAGTATAATGACTTTTGACATAGACACAAAAAATCTAAAAAGTATACTTAAACACAATGCAAGAACCATAACCATGAACAATATTCATGGCACATGTATAAACAACCAAATCTCAAACTCAACAGTAAAAGATACCAATAAACTTTTCATCATTTTAAGCTACAAAGTCACATTTGATTTGCTAAATACATTTCAATCACAATAGGCAAGTACTAAAAAAATCCCAAAAAATACCAGGTTAAAGCATTGAGGTGTTTATCAGACCAACAAATTCAGCACAGACCAAGGTATGGCTCTAAGAAAACTACTGAACCAACAATCCATCATAATACCAAGGTAGGACACTAAGTTAACTAACAAACCAATAAAATAACACAAACTAAGTTAGGGAACTAGGCTAACTACTAAACCAAAAATCCATCATAGTACCAAGTTAGGACACTAAGGTAACTACCAAACTAATAAATATATTTCTTTCATTTAATTACACAACAGACATTTCCTTTTTTTTTTTACTTTCTTACTCAAGGGGGATATAAATCAACCGTGGGACATAACTATAAACATGGTCATATTTGTACCTAAAAGTAGCATAATACCCTTACCTTAAACCCATATAAATAGTGGTACACCTAGTTATATCAATTCACAAAGGGAATACAATATCCTCCCAACCTCAATAACCTAGTCCTTAAGTAAAGATATCCTTATATGGCCCATAGGTTACCTATAGTGATGTAGGAGCATGTTTAGAAAAATCTCAATCTTATTCTTCAAATGTTGGAGAACAAGAAAAATTAGCATACTTAGAGATGAAAACCATTGTGGTTGAAAATTCTTATGCTTCTAATGTTTTATGATATAATTCTTGCAAGTATTATATATATATTTGCAAGAATTTCATGTTGATTGAAGATCTTTGATGTACAAGGCAATGAAAATGGATTAAAAAGATTACAAAGTGTAAGGAAGAATAAGGCTATAAGACTACGGAGTTGAATTACATATAATTACATCTATGTATTACATTATTAAAATTTTGTAGCTATGTTATTGCGTTATATACTTTCTGATACTTGTAAATTGTCATTATCATATTTCAAATATGTATTATACATTGCATTAAAGGTTTATTTCATGAATAAGGGCTGATTAGTGGGCTTATTAATAAAAGGGACTGTATAGGTGCATGGATATATAAAACCTTGTACTCATTCAACTCGACACACATAACATGATATGAAACGTTTATTTGTGAATTAGAAAGAGAGAGCATCACAGGAGAAAAGTTAGTTCTTCTTCTCTTATCCTTCTTCATTTGAGAGTATTGAGGAGTAGCAAGAGTGTTATATTGATAAATAACACATTTGTCATTATAAGGCATTAGATCTTGGTATAGATCTTAACCATTTTATCAAAGAATTCAAGAATCATCAACATCAAGTGAAGAGTTGATCGATTGGTGCATTTTTTTGACTTTATAATCCCTCTAAGAAACGTTTCTAGTTGTAGAATATTTTTTGGTGATAATATTACACATCAAAAATAGTATCAAAGCATGTTATGAAGGAAGCATTGCAAGGGCACAAAATCTATCCAAGTTTGACAACCATAATCCACCACTATGAAGATTTAATTAAGGTTCTTTATTCATCTTGGTAGAATTATTTGAATATTGATAAGATTTTGTTGAATATTTGTGATAACATGCATGTTAAAAGTGAAAATTTGAGAGGATAGCAGGATCTTGTATGGTTCTTACATAAATCTTGAGTGATCATGTTAGGTTCAGCAATAAAGTATGAATTTTCTTGTTAATTTTATATGCACAAGGTTGTGCATGTAATGTGGTTAATTTTTAACATGTAAGTTTAAAAAAAAAATTCATGATAATTTTCATGTTTAGGAATCCTTTTCTTCTAGTTGGTCATGACCGCTGGTCACATATAGGAGTTGTGATACATAAGTGTACATGGCGTGAGGGTTTGCTTGGTTTAGGTTAGTAGTCGAGTATTATACATGTGTTTTTGTTTTTGTTTAATCATGTGTTTTGGTGTGAGTGAGTTCAAATATTGTGATTCATTATCAAGTGGAGTTAGTGTACATTGAAGTATGTCTTTTCCCTGCATGAAAATTTTCTTGGCACATTTTAATGCATGCAAGTGTTGCAAGTGTTTTTGAATAAGGTTTTCAAACAAACTTTTATAGTTCTATAATAAGAAGTTAGCAAGATTGGTTTTAATGTATTTTTTTTTTGCTGTAATTGAATTTTATTTTCATATTGTGTATTTGATTCATTGGGCTCAAATTATTATACAAGAATCAAATAAGAACCATATAGTGGGGGTTAAGTGATTCGGTTTGAACCAATTAAAACATAAAGTGAAACTCAAGTACGATATAGCGTTGGGGTAATCGAATCATGAAGGGGGAAACTTTTCAAGCATTTTCGAAGCCATTGAAAAACTTCCCAATAATTAGGATGATAATAATTCATAACTTAGATAAATACCTACCATACAAATGCAAATACAAAGGTTAGACTCTAGGTTAGTCGAACAAGATTCGGTCCAAAATACCCAAGAACATAAAGAATTCTATGGGGATAGATTTGGGAGTGATATGAAATAAAATAATCCAATAAAGGTAAGGTATTTTAATTCAAGAATAGACCATAAAGAAGAGTTTATAGGAAGTGGAAGTAATAGAAAGCTCCATAACCATTAACCTAAGTATGATCAAAAGGAGGATAAAGGCATTAAGCTTGATCTTCCCAACTTTGATGGTAAGCTTCATGTAGACTTATTTCTTGAGTGGTTATATGAAGTGGAGGCGATCTTTGAGTTTAAGGATTATCAAGATGATAAAAAGTGTAAACTAGCAGCTCTTAAGTTTAATAAGTTTTCTAGAATATGGTTCGATAACCTAAAGAGGACTAGGGAAGGAGAGGGTAAATCAAAGATAAATTATTGGGAGAAACTTAAAAAAAATCTAAGGAATAAATTTAGTTCTAAATAGTATGAATAAGATAACTATGTCAAATTAACTAGTCTTAGGCAAGGACTACTTAGTGTCGAAGAGTGTGTTAGGGAATTCAAAAAGTTGGCACTAATATGTGATATCTATGAAAGAAAGGAACAAACTTGTGCTAGATTCTTAGGAGGCCTTAACATGATGATTCGAGATAAGGTAGAAAATTTTCTTTATGATTCTTAAGATAACATGTTCAAAATTTCCCTAAGATTTGGAAAAAAAAACTTAAATCCACTAAGCCTCATACTAAATAAAGTACTCCATCCACAAAGTACTACTCAATTAACCAAACAATAAAATTTGTAGCAAGTATTTCAACATCTTCAAATCTTGATAAAAAGCAAGGAATTACTAGAGAGAAGAAAGCTAAAAATAAGTTGAATCAAGTCTATAATAGGAAATGTTTCAAATTCCAAGGGTTTAGACACTTCTCTCACAAATGTCCTAATTAAAGGATATTATCAAAACAAGAAATAAAAGCCATGGAGATATGTGAGGATGATCCTTAATGTGATCCTTTTGAGGAAGCTTCTAGTGAATATGAGGAAGAAAATATTGCTTGTTATATATTAAAGAGAGTACTTCAAGCACAAGCTACTGAGCAACCTACTCAAAGGGAGAAACTATTTATGACAAAAGGGAGAGTAAGAGATACAGTTTGTCATATTATCATCGATAGTGGATCTTGTACCAACATTTCCAATGAAAGGATGGTTACGGATTTATGGTTGAAAACTACACCAAATCCAAAGCCTTATTCCCTTAAATGGTTAAATAAGGACAAAGGAGTCAAGGTAATAAAACAAACCCAAGTATCATTTAAAATTGATAGCTTCCATGATGAGGTGTTATGCGATGTTTTACCTATGGATGCATATGGAATCTTATTAGGTAGACCATGGTAGTAAGATAGAAATGCTATTCATAATGGCATTACTAATGAATATCTAGTTAAGAAGGGTAATAATAAGCATAAACTTAAACATTCTAAAAGCAATAATGAGAACATAGTAAATAATAACAAGAGTTTATTCTTGCATCAAAAGACTATGGTAAAATGTATTCAAGAAGAAGGAAGTTATTATGCTATGGTCATGAAAGAATCTCTAAAAGGGGAGAGAGATAATGATAATCCTAAATTAGATAAACTCCTTGATGAGTATCACAATGTTTTTCCTAATTAATTACCACTTGGTTTACGACCTAAGATGGGAATAGATGTAATCCCCCGAAATTATAAAAACATATAATTTAATAAATAGATTTTATTTGGGAAATATTAACCTTTAAATTTATTTAATTTAATTATTTTATGGATCTTTAAGTATATAAAAGTGGATAGGAATATTTAATAAATTAAAATAAATATTTTGGTATTTTATCATACTCTTTTTATTTAAATAATTTTCCAAACCAATATTTTACTAAAATCATCCTTTTTAAGCCCATATATTTAATTATATTAAATTAAATTATTAAATAAATTTATTTCTAAAAATATTACATCATATTATTTTATAAATTAAATTATATTAAATTCTCCCATTTTCCCTGGCTTGGGCCACCAGGCCAAGCTCCTCCTCCCTATTCCCCTTCCCTCATATCCTTCTCCTGCACGGGCGGCGCACCCCTTGATGCACTGTCGTATGCACAACAAATTTAATAAATAAATCATAATTCCCAAATACGTAGTATATGGCAAGAAGGAGTCGAACCCACAAGGAATCATGTTTTAATCACTAATTTTGCTATTGATATTATAACCCCGTTTATACAATTTCATTGATTCTTATACTAAATTTCGATTATATTAAATCTTTAATCACTAATTGACAATTAGGGGAGGACTGAATTGGTGATGGAATTAAAATGCCATACATTCACATAAGAAGAATGATTCTAAACAATTTAATGTTGACTTAGGAAACTCAGAATAACGAATTCCTATACTTCCTCTCAACCTTAATAAATTGAATATGCTCTCAATTTATTTTTGCACCCATTTAATAACCTAGGTTATGAACACTAGATTCAATTAATGGTAGCATTATGAACGAGAAGCAGCCAACTACAATCATAATCACAAAAGCTCGGATCATGCAATTGCACGAATTAATGGATAAGATTAATAATTAATCTTCTTGCTACTATAGACAAATTAATTAACAAATACGGGTTAATTTCATTGTCTTAGCAAAGATCAAGTCCTAAACCAAATAGGTGATCAATCTAATTAGTTCAAGAATCTTAATCTATGATACGGAATCATTCAATTCGATCCATTAATTCAATTAAACATCATCTAGAATCAAACATTTAAAGTATAAAATGGTAATTAGGTTATAATTCCATCCTCAATTCATCCTACCCTGTTCTAATTACTCAAATTTCTGCATATTCACAATTCATACAATTACACAAAAGTCTTGAAAATTGATAACAACAATGCATTCACAAATTCTATTCTTGCAACAATTAGATAATACTGTAGTGAATACAAATAAAACTACAGAAAAACAACTTAGATTCAACAAAAACAAAGATACTGAAATTTACAAAGGAATAGAGGAAACTTATCAATTGAAGTGCAGAATGTCAAATCATCAATAGAATTCAAGAAGATCAAAGGTCGGAATTGTGCATTACATGTATGTTCTAAAGGAATAAAGGAAGAACAATACATTCCAAATGTTTTTCGATCCTTTCCTCTCTGTCCCGAACTCTCTTTTCAGAATAAATTTATCAAAAATAAGTCGCGCGGACAGTTACACGTTTTTAAATGAAAATACGGTCCGTGTTTTAGAAACACTGGACCCCCGTGTTTTCTTCCAACTGCTCTGCTGACAAGGATTTAAAGATCGATACTCGGGATAAATAACACGGTCCGTGTTATGGAAACACGGGACCCCCATGTTTTTCATCTTTCCACTCAATTCCTTTGAAAGTTTCAGCTTAGCTTCTCTTGATGTATTTGTTCCCTTTCCAACTTTGCTCTCCTTGATTCGACATTTCTTGATGTGTTCTCTACTTGATTTCTTCTTTTCATTGATTTCTCCTTGAATTTCTTCAATTCTTTTCTTTCATGTAAAATTTATTCAAAGGAGGAAAACTCGACGAAAAGATTAAATCTAATAGAATAAATGAGGGATAAATGATATTTTTAGACATGAAAATAATCAATAAATCTCATCTATCACCCCTCTTTTTCTTTTCTTCCTTCCCCAACGTAGCAACCCAGCCCGGCTTCCCCTCTTTTCTTTCTTTCCATTCCCCCCTATACTGGGTCAGCCCAACTCTTTTTTTTATCCCCCTATGCCGGCTTGCTACACCTCCCCCTTCTTTCTTTCTTCTTTTTCCTTCAGCATTGTCCACCATGAGAACCCCGACATGTCTTCGTTGACCAAGTCTGCCACCTCGAGCACGCCGGCCACCGCCCTCCTACCACCGCTACAACCCGCTCTCTCTCTCTCTCTCTCTCTCTCTCTCTCTCTCTTCCCCTACCCCTTTGTTTCACCATTTTGGTCTAAACTAGCCATGCACTCCCCACCCACATGGCCCTTCTTTCCTATTCTTCCCTTCCCTCTCCCTGCCACCCTACCACCTCCCCGCCACCCTAGACGCTGCCTCCCGATCAGCTACCTATTGCCCTCTCCTCCCAACATCCCTGAATATCTAGCACGCAGGCTCTCAACATATCCTTCAAGGTCTGTATAGTCCGCTTTGTCTGTCCATTCGTGGTAGTGTGAAAAGTTGTGCTCATCTTCAACTTAGTCCTCAAAACTTCCTAGAGCTTCCCCTAAAAGTGAGAGAGGAACCTTGAATATCTATCTAAAACGATGTCCTCTGGAACCCCATGACGACTAACTACGAACTTCATATAAGCATTTGCCAGATGATCCATACTCCACTTGGACCTCATAGGGATAAACATGGTTGACTTGGTCAATCTATCAACAATAACCCAAATAGTATCAAAGCTGCTTCGGGTCCTTGGTAAACCACTAACAAAGTCCATAGAAATGGAGTCCCATTTCCACCTTGGTACCTCCAAAGACTGAAGTAACCCAACTGGTCTCCGATGTTCAATCTTGACCTTCTGACACACAAGACATCGTGATACAAACTCTACCACTTCCCGCTTCATATGTGGCCACCAATACACCTTTTTTAGGTCCTTATATAACTTAGATCCTCTTGGGTGAACCGAGTAGAGAGTCTGATACCCTTCCTCCATAATATGACGCTTAAGCTCTAGAAAACTCTAGGGTACACACCATTGATCCCCGAATCGAATGCTACCATCCTCATGGATTCTGAATCCCTCTACTTGGCCTTCCTGCATCTTCTGCCGGATCCTTTCCAGCTTAACATCTCTAACTTGACCAGCTCGGATCTCTTCGAATATAGTAGGAGTGAGTGTCGGGGTGTTCATATGGGCTTTGAAGTCTCCCTACTGAATCATCTCGATCTCCAGGTCTAACAATTCCCTTATGGTTCAGTTAGCAACCACATAACACAACATAGAATGTAAAGTCTTCCTAGTTAGAGCATCTGCAACCACGTTGGTCTTATCCTCATGCTAGGTCAACTCAATATCATAGTCCTTCATAAGCTCCAACCACCTCCTCTGCATGAACATATACTTGAAGCTCTTATGGTCTATAAAGAGCTTACACTTTGCCCCATACAAATATTACCTCCAAATTTTTCAGAGCAAAGACCACTGCTCCTAATTTCAATTCATGTGTAGGGTAATTTTGCTCATGTTTCTTCAGCTGTCATGAGGCATAGGCCACCACCTTACCTCTTTGCATCAACACGCATCCCATCCCATACTTGGATGCACCACTGTAAACCTTGAACCCCTCGGTCCCCTCTAGTAATGTCAATACTGGTACAGAGGTCAACCATCTCTTCAGCTCTTGGAAAGCCTCTTCAAAAGCCTCGTCCCACTAAAATTTTTTGGACTTCTTTAGGAGATTAGTTAATTGTCTGGCGATCATGGAGTAGAATCCCCCTATAAGTATGATGGAGATTCGGAGTTTTCTAGGTTTGGATAGATACTACAGACGATTTATAATCTTAGCACAAATACTGCTCAATCATCTTTCAATTTAAGTGATTAGTATGTTATTCTTCAAGCTTATGTTATCACATAATCCATATATAACAACCAAGAAACAAATCTACCTAATCATTCTAACTTAACCATTATTACCCACCAATGGTGTGGTGGGATTTCCATTAGTTCTTAGCTAAGTATAAATAAAACCGTTAAGATAATTCATTTAGGCCAAGAATTTAGATTACATCATTCTTTTGTAGAATCATATCATACACATTCTAGTTTTTCCATTAAACACTTCCAAAGTTACTTATTAAGATTACCATAAATTATGATCCATTTTATCCATCCATTAGGTTAGTTAACTCATGTCATGATGTGTGTTCTTAGCACAAAAGAATTATATTATAGCATAACACCAAGTATGAGTTCAAATGAAACAAAAACAACACTCTTTGGCTAAACCATTCGATTAGTTTGGCTCAACCAAACCTTAGAGTTCCCTCAAACTAATCGATTGGTCTGATTAAACCAGTTGAGTGCTCTAAAATCAATAGATTTTTTTATGACAGATTACTTAATAGATTTAATGAAAGAGCAACCAATGTCATGGCAAACAACCAGATCGATCGGTTAAGCTAACCAATAAACTTTTCTAAGGACCACTTGATCAGTTTGGCTTAACTAATCGATTAGTTTGATCTCAAAGAGCACAAAGTAGGCAATTTAAACACAATTAAGACTCTAAAAACCTAACACATCAAAACCACAAAAGTTATGTTGCATAAAATTAATATTTAGCATGCTCATATGCTAAATAATACTTCATTTACATGAAATCAACCTTATTTCTCATGAATTAAGTCTTTTTCTTTGACATGCAAAAACAAAAACCAACAATCTCTTTCGTGCATATAAATATAAGAAATTTAAATATTACACTAACTAATAATCTTAGTTATGCCACATTTCAAAGGGAGGAATACTTTCTTGAGGCTTAGCAAAATATCCCATCAAGAAGGCAAAACCTTATGTTCAAAGAATTTAACTTTTAAAACCTTAAAAATAGAAGGTTAGAATGCACAAACTTTCAAATAAATATTTTAAACCAAGACACTCAAATGAGGAAATAAAATGAAATTACCATCTCCAATAGAATATAGATGAAAGAATCAGCGTGAAACCAATATTTAACAGTTATCTAATCTAACTATTTCATGCTTAATAATAAAATATATGGGAACTAGAGAAATGATCAGAAGAGTAAACTGAGTAAAGTGAAAGCTCAAGATGGAGAATAGTGAACCACAAGTAATGAGAAACTTATAACATCTCTATGGTTGAAAAAAGGTAAGGGAAGAGGATGATTCGGGGTATTTATAACTAGTAAATCTATTAAAGAATGAATGAGAGAGAATAACTAGTCAAAACCCCTAATTTTACCACTCAAATTTGGGTGCAACAGGAATATTTATCAAGGATTGGTTGCATCCATTCTAGAGACAAATTGTTTTTTTTGGAGAATGAGGTTGAAGAATTTTCGAAGAAAGATAAAACACAAGAAAGAAAATCACAAATCGGCCTGGGAAGCAACTCTATTTTGCATGAATCAAGCATTTTTCTCAAAATTCTGAAATATTCTAACATGTAAAACAAAAATACCAACTCATATATCTATGTAATGATATATTAGATATTAGCCTAACTGTAATACCCCCTTTTATTACTTACTTTTTTTGTACGAAATCATTATTTACAAAATTAATCAGTATTACTACAACACTTAGCATTAGTCCAATTTTCCTCACCTTTCTTATGCCATGTACTAAGGCTCAAAATAAAACTTAACAAAAATGAAATAGCAGAATTAAGAAACAATACATAAATATGAGATATAGATAATATGATCCATAAAAAAAAATCAAACTACATTAAGGGACATAATAGTCTAAAGGAAAACCAATCACAACAAAAATAGTACCGGATTGTATAACACCAATTTCTCTAACTCTTAGACCTGTAAGCCCATTCCAAGAATGGCACCTCTTCTTAAGGGCTCCAATTATCATTGTTTCTATTATATGCCTTGAACCACTACATACTCTTCATATACTCATCTACCTCAGTAGTATCGAAAAGAATTCCTTATATTGAGCAAATCACAATAACTCACAAGAGGTTGTAAACCCACACTACATATAATCACATGATAATTAGAAAACATGACCAAAACATAGCACACATGCCATAACAATATACATTAATCACAAGATGACATATACATATCATCAAACTCTCATGCTTAAAAATAAATCATGCTTAACAAAATAACATAATCTAAAGGCACATATTAGCCATATTGAAACCTTAGCCACACTAATCAACTCAATTATAAATACCATGGTAGGGCAATAAGGCATCTACCAAACCAACAATCCAAATATTTCAATTGCTAAATGTAGTTCAGTAACCCCACTACCAAGTCAAAAACCTAAATCATTTCCATTTTATATTTTTACATAACACTTAATTCTATTTTTAATTAGACAAAAAGTATATAATCAACCTAGGACACTAAGGTACACCTGGTCATATTGGCACCTAAATGTGACATAATACCCTTACTCTAGAACTTAGGGGCACACTAGAATGCTTGGTCTTACTAACACAGAATGGAAATAGAGCTTAATGGTCACATATAAAGTATACTAGGGCATTACTCAAGCATAGCAGCACACTAGACAACCAAAATCAATTAAGGGTTATACCTCATCTCTTAGGTAGCTAATCCTAGGGAGAAATAATTCACAACTTAAGGACCTTCACCATAAGCATTAATATTTTATGAGTTGATCACAAATATCACATTTTATATAATAATTTCCATTTCCATAGTTAATCATTTTTTAATTCCAAGTATTAAGATAAATACTAAGGTCGTTAGTATTTACTAAAACTAGTTAACACTAAGTCAACCATAAAAAAGTCTAAGGAAATCTAATGTTTAATTATTCACATTGGGCACATTAGGCCAAAGATGACCAAAATACCTTAAAAACCCTAATTTTATTTTATTTTATCTATTTTCCTACTTAACATCATTATTTTCAGATCTTTTTAAGATTAAATAAAATTAAGTTATAATATTTTCCTTTGTATGTAGTCTTTGTAATTTAGCATTTCACTATATTTTTCACTTTTTATGCATTTAGCAAGTTGTGCCCTCAAACCCCAATCTTGCATTTCAATTGTGTCATCTATTGCATGCAAAGAATATGAACATTTTATAGTAGGGTATAGCATTTAATAGGACAAATAATATCATGGTGCATGAACGAAACCATTTATAACACTAGGTCATACAATTAGCAATTATCTTGATATCCTAATCATACATGCATGCTTATTATTTTTATAAGGTTACTAACCATTGAAAAAACCCTAAATAGGCATACGTAAAACATTTAACATATTACACATGCATATGACTTGACTTAACAACAATCGTATGTATCATTTGTTTAGCATGTTATCATCTTATTATGCATGTCATACTACTAGAAAAATTATAATAAAAAATTATGGTATTAAATATGAAATATCCTAAAATTCTTGCTCATAATATACACCGTCTTAAGAGTGATTGGATTTATGTAAATCTAAGGTTACATAAAATTAAAAAAGACTATCTCCTCCATGAACCTAAAGGATTAGCTCAAAAGTTAACACCAAGTAATATATATTAGTATTTAATATAACACAAAATATCAAAAAAAAAAGAAAATTAATTAAACTAACTAAAAATACAACTAAACTAAAAAAATAGGTAGCAAGGAACACACCACAACTCATGAAGCAAGGAAAGGAAGAATGGTGGAAGTCTCTGAAGCGAGGAGGTGAGCAAAAACACCTTTTTTTAGTGGGAGGGAATTTTTGGAAAAAAAAATGTTTCAAGTTATGGGAGAGGTTTTGGTGATTTTTGGTGCATCAAGGTGGAGAGGATCAATAGCTTTGGTTGAAGAAAATGGTGGGTGTTCAATGCTTTTAGTTAAAGGTAAAGGGGAATGATTGGTGGGTTTGTGTGTTGCTAAGAAGGTCTCTTCAGTAGATTTTACATTTTTAAGAGGTGACTTTAGTATAAATGGATGAATTTTATGGAGTGAGACTAAAGGTGGTGAAATTTTCTAGGGAATAAAGAGTAATGGTGTCACGTGTTGCAGATAAAAATGGTGAATATGAAGGTAGATGACGAGAGCAATGATGGAGAATGAAGACATTTTCTTGTTTGAGGGAGCTCAAGAGAAGGGAGAAAAGGAATAAGCTTTGTTTGGGAGTGATGCACAACAAAGAAAAAAATAGAGGAACACTTAAATGATTAGTGGCTTGAAGGAAGAGTCAAGAAAGACATGCCTTGAAGCATGGGGGAGAGGGAGATGTGTAAGGATTAGAGTGTAGAGAAGATTAAACCAGGGTAGAGGGAATAAGGTAAGGTATGAATCTAATATTAGGTAAGGTTAATAATTTAAGAAGATTAACTAGGGTAAAAACATCTAGTTACTGAAATTAGGGTTTCTCAATATCAATTAGGGTCTAAACTATAATTTAATAACCTAATTTCTATCAATTTTAGCCAATTTAAAATTTTAACGAATATGTCATAATCATACACATATCAGCAACATATTTAATAAAAAATACCCTTCAATAATTATTAAAACTAATAATATATAATATAGGTTTATAATTAGAGTTTCTAAAATTAGGGTATAACATTAGTATCCCCTTAACATAGACTTCATCCCCGAAGTCTAATAAAATAAAACTAACTCTTTACAACCTTGGGTGATCCTCAAATAAAGGTTCTACATTCTTGGGGTCACTACACCTTAAAATAACCGACCCTAATCAATCATAGTACTAATGCATAAGCTTGCACAAAATAAACATCAATCAATCACACAAGTTTATGCACAATTAACAAGGAACTTCAAACAATCAAGCGCATAGTGGTATACCAACAATTGTGTCTAGATAGTCACAAGCATGTGAATCACTTATCATATTTAGACTACTAACCATCAGACCTCAAGTACCAGAAACTTGACATTCACTACTCTATGGGTAAAGATAAGTAACATGTGACTTTCCTCTAACACTTACACTTGGGATACTACGAGAAAGCACCTAAGTTACTAGGGTAGACTACAATAGATAGGTAGAACTACCACTAGGCTACACCTAATTGTGCCCAACTTTAGCTCTAAAGGAGTAACACTCAAAGCCTCTATGACCCATGTTACCACATATACAACACTCTACTATCCTACAATAGTATTCATTGCCAAGGTGGTTCCCTCAACAAATCTTATAGTGATATTGCCTCAAGGGTTAGTTATTCCTATACTATGCTCCAAAAAACTATGAAGACTGATCACCATTAGGTTAATTCTGCTAAACACATGATTAGAATCAATTGTCACCTCCATGACACTGCATACTCTATACTAGCCTCTTATTTTAACTTAGGGTTTTATTAGAATCCTAAGTCTAAACTAGGGCACAAGCCCTTTATACATTGTGAGTACATCAGTCATGACATCTCTAAATATCTCTTGGGTGCATAGATCCAAACCATGCTCTAAGTAATGAGAAACCATCTCCTCACTATCAGCTATCTCAATGCAAGAGCAAGAAGCTAAGAGAACTTGCTAAAGTAATCCTTGACCAAAATCTTACCCTTTTGAAGGGTTATAGACTTAACAAGATGTACATAACCCACATATAAATGATAGTTGTGTGCTTGGAAAGCTAGTAAAAATCCTTCCCGACTCTCTACTGGCTCAACAACTCGAAGCTAGTAACCTCTCCACCATTAATCTATCTTTCCTCATAAGTAGAATGTAGTGACATACCTTCTTTCCATTTGGGAAATCGGAATCCTTAAAGATCTTATCTAGCTCTCTAATCCACCTTTCTATCACTATCAAATCCTCAAATCCATCAAACTCAAACTGGAGATGAAACCAAAACTCTATAAGCCTATTCTCAACATGAATAGGTGTCATAGATGGGGGCGGCCGAGGTTATAATTGTTGCTCATCCACTCTCTTAGCTATTGTGATAAGCAGCTCCTTTGTACATGCAATATTAAAGTTTCATTCCATAGTGCTAAAGATAAGAGGGTAATAGGGTTATAACCCTAGTGAGCATAGCCAAATGCCACTTATAAAAATGTTATGCCCACTACATCATTTAAGGTCCAACAACAAACACTAACATTTTATCACAAGGGTTGCACAAGTATTGCCTACACAAGTTGAAAAGGAATTATTGGCATTCGTATCATAATATATGGTCATACGGAATTCATGATTATAAAAATTTACAAAAATAGCAACTAGAAATCTAACAAGAAAAAGAAATCCCTTATATTCTAGGGTTCCTCCTACAACAAAAATAGATCACTACCATATTAAGAATCACCCTAACATCAACTCTATGCTTAGGATGCCTAACAAAAGCCTTGAAACCTATTCCAAATCAATCATCACCATCAAAACCTTAAAGGCTTAAATACATAGTAGCTTTAAATGCCCAATGCTAGCAGATCACTTCCTGTAGCCTTTACTTATAGAGGATCATTTTCTCTAGCTCCATATCTTGAGGTCCATACACTTCCTCCACATCACCAGGACAATATGCAAAAACATTCAATGGTAGCTCAAGCCCATCCATCTACACATCGTCAATCAAGATTATTTCCCTCACCAGTTGATCAAAATGTAATATAAAATGTTCTCCCTCCAAAAACCTCATATATGGGACACTCATCATGAAGAAATCTCTATACATCTCCCTTTTTTAATCTAAGGATCCACTGTAGGGAGGATTCTAAACATGTGGTTTGATAAAATCATATAAGGCCCCATGTAATGTTCGACATCCACCATACAGTTCAACTAGTGAGTAGCTACCTTACGTAGACATATATATCACCATCGAGTAACATCCTAATACGCAATATAGGTATTTCATTCAATCCCACAAAAATCCTAGTAATTCCTATAAGGAGACAAAAACTCATATTAGAACTCATAAATTAATAAAATTTCAAACAAAGTAATTTCTTAAACCTCCAATAAAGCTCAAACTTGTTTCTCTATACCCTAACTCTTCAACAAAACCACTAATGATATAACTCCAACCACTCCCCAAACTTAATATGATAAAATATGATAAAAAATAGGGTCAAATAGGGTACCAAATTAAATGATAAGACCACTACAAAGATAAACACCCAACTTTCTATTCTTATAAGGCTAAAATAGGTTTCAAAATGTTTAGGAAATGAAGCTTGGAAAAAAAAATTAGAAGAGAGGATTTTATAACCAAAATTATTGATTAAAACTTGTCACACCCCATTTTACTACTCAAAAATTATGTGTTATGGAAGAGTTAATTAAAAAAATTAATGCGCATTACTGCTACACTAAGCATTATTCTGGTTTTATTACCGTTCTTAAGTCATGTGTTAAGGCTCTAAACAAAACATCAATAGATTAAAACAATAAAATTAAGGTAAAATACATAAATACGAGTTATATATAATATGATCTATATAATAATGAAAATGAAAGTACATCAGGGTATAAAAAACTCTATAGAAAAAAATCAATTACATTAAAAAGAGTTTCCAAAGGTATAACATAGATATGCTCTAACTCTTATTGTGATACCCTATCCTAAAATCCTTCAAAATGTGTTTAAAATAATACTTATATAAAATAAATTATACTTAATTTTCAAAAGGTCTTGAATTTCTAAAAGAAATGTGAATTTTAGGTGTAACGATCGATTTATACGCTTAGAGATTGAAAATTTTATTCTCGACAAACTTATTAACTTATTTGTTTAAACTAATCGACTAGTTATCCAATGAGTTCTTATCTTTTCATCATTTTATTTTAGTCTCTTTATAATGTTTATAATTATAATCTATTTGGTTAATGAGCATATTATTGAGCTATAGTATTATTTTTAAATTATTTAGATCATTTTATAATTTTATTTAGTTAAATTTCCTTAAAAAGTACTTTTTAAGGCATACCACACCTTCTCTCTCTCTCTCTCTCTCTCTCTCTCTCTCTCTCTCTTATCACTATCGGATAGCATGTTTGACTTCTTACACATCTTTCATCACTAACCAACCTTTTATAATTTTTTTCCTCCCTAACTACACTCAACCTTCCTCACACTATCATGTCCTATTATACATCTTAGTTACCCACACTAAACCATAACAATATTATCTCTTTCTATCTTATGGATTTCAACCAACCCTATCCTTTATACCCTCTATTTCTAAATCATTTTCACTTCTTACCAGTTATTCTTACCCTCTTCTTCCTTTCCTTTTTTGAAATTTTCTAAGTGTTGAGTATTCTCTATTTTTCTTCCTTTTTCCCCTCTACTAAGAAAAAAATAGGTTGCACTTACTTCCTTCCCTCATAATTCGAGTTACTGCCTTTCGTTTCTTCCTCTATTTTTTATTTTAGTTCTCCCTTTTTTTTACTTAAGTAATGAATAATTAAGGCTGGAGAAATTTTTAAGATTCTATTTTCCTTGGAATTTTGATTTTGAGAAAAGGTTATGTTGTGTTTTCTTCCTGTGTTTTAATGGATTTTAAAAAAGGATTATTAATGGTTTTGATTTTTATTCTCTTAGAAATCAAGGTCCTGATAGATAGCCATCAAGTTTTGTGCTAGAAACATTACTTCAAGGTAAGACGTTCTTATATTTAATATGAATGAGGTTTTTATTGCTTATTTTGGTTCCATGTTTTTATGTGTTTTTTGTTCAGCATAAGAAAATTATATTCTAAAATTTAAGCATGTGGTAGCATTTCCTTCTAAAGTTCAGGCATTGTTGGTTTCTTTGACTTTACGCATGAATTGGTAGTTTAAGCATGTTTTCATTTAAATGCCTAAATTAACATGTATCTATGTGATTTTATCTATGCATAATCTTTCTTTTTGTCTTGTATGACATACCAACATGCTAGGATTAATATGGTAAATTTTTGTGAATTTTAGTGTGTATCAAAAGTATAGGTGTTGTTTTATCCAGACAAGTCCATAAATTCATTGAACCTATTAACTAATTCTATGAACCCTCACATTGTTTGGAAATTTTGATCATCTATTTACAAGATTAGTCAATTGGTTCAAAGAACTAGTCGATTGGTACCTATGAGCAATAAATCAATTTGTCAAACCCATTAACTGGTGACACTATGACCAAAGTGGTCTAATCTATACCTAGATCCATGAACATGTTAGACCAAACCCATCGACTAGTTTCCTATAAACACTTGATTGGTGAGACTAATAAGTCGACTAGTCTGCTACTGTAATTTTTTTTTTGTCTAATATGACCAAACCAGTCGAAAAGTCCCAATAATCAATTGATTGGTCTTGTATTCCTTCGATATCATTGCCAATTATTTCTCTTCTTTTAGTCTTTTTTTATGTTAATACCTCTATGTATTTTCAATATTTGAATTATGATTACAACCATATTTACCTTGGAATTAAAAGAATCATAATGATGGAATTTAGGGCTTGAATTGGTTAAGTTTTGTTTTATCTCTAAAGACCCATTGGTGACTTTTATGCCTTATGATATTTGCTTTTCATTCACTGATTACCTTTCATGTACTACAAGGTTATGACCTAATATATAGGAGTAGGAATAATATTATGGTAGACCATTATGGTGCCTATGCTCGTATAGAGGGTACACAATGATTAGCGGAGTTTCATCCCCTTTCACTCAGTAACTTTCCTATTTTATTAGATTGTAGCTTGTTTGTAAGAATAGGAATAATACTATGGCCGATAATTTTGGCATCGGTGCTTATATAGAGGGTATGCCATAATGGGTGGGTTTGTCCCTTGCATTTGGTGACATTACTTAAACACTTAGCTTAGAGGTTTGTATTGCCTCATATGCATTTAGTGTCATTACCTAAACACCCATACTGGGATTTATGCTCTAGTATTGAACAATATGCCCATCTTTTTGTTGGTTCCATTGCTTAAGCATCGATATTGGGTTCAGTGCTCCACTTTGGAGGTCATTCCTATGATAGGGGCCTATATACCCTTGTTTTGTTGCCATGGATTTTCATCATAGTGGAGAAATGCTTGTGGTTGAATGAATTATATTAATAACTAGAAATTATGTGATCACTAAATGGATACTTATAATATGTTTTATGTTGTGTGGATTGTGATGAATTTAACATATTACTATTCTTCCATTATTTCCATGCAAGCATGCTTTGTTGTACTACTGCCATGAGTGTGAGTATTGATTTATGTCAGTATACTTATCACCATGCTACTATGTGAGTTCAATGAGATGTATGAGCCTTACCATATTTTAGGTAGATTGTTTTACTAGTACTTTATCTTACTAATACTGCACTTGTGTGGTTATTGTGATAATCTAGATTATAGTTCTAGGAACAAAGGACAATTTCTAAGGGTTATATTCTCCATTAGAATATATCGAGGATGATGATGTGGGCTAGTGGCTAGCCATAGTTTGGGGTTGGAGAAGTATATTTATTATTAAGAGTTAGGATAACCAAGTAGAGGTGTTTTTCCTACTGTGTTGGGAAGTTTTTATTCTTCTAGTAATTTAGACTCTTGGTTTTTATTTCATGTATTTGTATTTTTTAAACTCTTATACTTTTCCTATATGTATTAGTGTCCTCATCTTTGTTATCATTATTATTTTCTATTATTATTATCAACATGCATAATTTTGTTTGTTATTCCATTCTACCATATATCAGGCATGGTTTAGGTGATGAGTACACCTCACTCATGGTTGATGTGGCGGTAACATCCCCTAGTTTTTCTTTTCAAACACTTCCTCATTGTATTCAAAATGAAATTTTTTTGTTCAAACTTTAGGGGTCTTACATGCATATCTGAAAGCCCTTTCTGAGAATGAAACATCTTCCAAAGAGCTCCATTTATCCTTAGCTCTGTTATATGCCTCGATTTACTTCATACCCTTCATATAGTCATCTGTAAAATTAGTATCAATAGGACTTTCTCGTACTGTGTGAATTACATTACCTCACAAGATGTAGTATAATAAAATTGTGCATAATCACACAATAATATGAAAAGCATCATTAAAACACAACACACATGCTAAAATAATATACATTAGTCATGGGATGACATATATATATCATTAATGTCTCATGCTTAGTATTCAATCATATTTAAACAACCCACATTATCTCAAGGCACATAATAGCCATATTGAAACCATAAACATACTTATCAACTCAATTCCAAATACCAAGGTATAGGACTAAGAAATCTACTAAGCTAATAATCCTAAACAAATCCAATTACTAAAGTTAGGGCAATGAGGCCACACCAAACAACTAAATCCAAATCAATTCATTTGTATATTTTTACACAACAATTACTTCCTTTTTTAACTACTTGAGGGGGATCTAATCAATTTGATGACAATGAGGTACACTTGATCATATTGGTACCCAAAATCTACACTATAATCTTACGCTATAACCTAGGGACAAAGCAGTACGCCTAGTCATACAAGCTCACAAAGGTAACATAGTATCTTCCAACCTCTATTGCCTAATCCTCAAGTATGGATACCCCTTATAGGACCCATAGGTCACCTATAGAGTAGAAAAGGGTCTTACTAAGGTACAGCATCACACTAAAGAACCAAAATCAAATTAGGGCTAGAATTCATATCAATGGTAGCTAATCCTAGTGAACACCCATTCGCAATTCAACATATTTAATTATATGTATTAATGTTTTTCAAAGTGATCACAGATATTACAAACTGTACAAAAATTCTCATTTCCATACTTAACATTTTTCTTTTATTTCTAATTATTATCGTAAACTCTAAGGTCATCAATATATGTTATATCTAAAGTCAATACTAAGCTCAACCTGTCAAAATTTTAAGGCTATCTTATGTCCAAGTATTCATGTTAGGCGCATTGGTACTAAAATAACCAAAATGCCATCAAAACCTTTTCTAGTTTCATATAAAACATCATTATTATGATAAATTTATCATGAAAAAGCTAAAAGAAAATAATTTATAAAATTTTACTGCATAGAGAGTCTTTAAAATTTTGCAATTGACTATATTTTCCACTTATTATGTGTTTAGTAAGTTAGACCCTCAAACACTACTTATGTGTTTCAATTATGTCATCTATCCTATGCAATACATATGCCCATTTAATAACATGGTATAACATTCAAAAGGACATTTAACATCATAGTGCATATAGGGAAATATTTCTTACCTTAGGTCATACATATAGCAGTTTTCATGATTTAACCCTAATCATGCGTGCAAGCTTTTTAATAGTTCATAAAAACTTGAGATGCAATGAAATCATCATATTATATTTATGATGGAATTTACAACACAATATTATAGGGTTAAAAATTATAACAAATTCCTATATATGCATATGTAAAACATTCAACATATTACTCATTACAATGACTTAACTTAATAACAATTATATGCACCTCTTATTTATCATGTTATCATCTTATCATACATGTTATAATACTTATAAATTATAAAACCATCACATGACTCTAAATCTAAATTTTTTTATCATGCTTGTACATAATTTCTACCATTTCATGAGTAATTTAACATACCTAAATCCAATCTTAAATAAAAAAACACACAAAAGACAATATCCTACAGGATCCTCATGGATTATGTAAGAAATTAACACACAATATTATATATATTTGCATTTAATAATAAATAACAATAAACCAAAAATAATTAAACAAACTCAAAAGACAACTAACTAGCCAAACAAGGTAGCATAGAACATACCCCAATCATAAAATAAAGGGAGAAGAAATGGTGGGAGTTGCCAAAAGAGATAGGCAACTAATGAAACCTTTATCCAGTGCTAGGGGGTCTTCGACGGAAATAGCCAAAGCTAAGGAAGAGGGTTTTGTTGATTTTTGGTGCAACAAGGTGGAGGGGATTGGTAAATTTGACCAAGGAAATGGTGGGTGTTTGATTCTTTTGGTAGAAAGTGGAGGGGGTGATTAGTAGACTTGTGCATTGCTAAGAGGGTTACATTGGTTTGTTCAAGGGTTGATTGGGGTGAGTTTGAAGGAAATGACCAAACCTTTGGGAGGGAGACTGGTTGTGATGGATTTTACTATGGGATAAGGAGTAGTGACAGTGTGTTTTGTATATAAAAATGGTTAAGATAAAGGTAAACGATGAGACCAATGATGGAGAATATAGTGTTTTTATTTTATTTTTTTCTTTATGGATCTTGGGATAAGGAAGAAAAATCATAGGCTTTGTTTAGGGGCCATTTCACAATAGAAAAAAAAATGAGAGGAATGTTTAAATAAAAGGTGGTGTGATAAGGAAAAGTCAAGCAAGACATGGTTGGAAAAATGGGGGAGAGGGAGACTTGTAGAGGGTATGGTGTAGAAATGATTATGCTAGCATAAAGGGAGTATAGTAAGGTAAAAATATAGTATAGTATAGGGGTAATAATATTGGAAGATTAACTATAGTAAAAGCATATGCTTAATGGAATTAGGGTTAGTCGATATCCGTTACGGTCCAAACTTGGGTTTGATTTAATAACCCAATTTCTATCAATTTTAACCTATGAAATTTATATCTAATATATCATAATCATACACATATCAATAGCATATTTAATGTAAAATATCCTTTAAAATTTATTGTAACTAATTGCACATACGGGTTATTGTTAGGGTTTCTAAAGTCAAGGTATTTCATTGCTATCTATATAAAAGAGACTTCATCCCCAAAGAAAAAAAATCTAAATCTAACTTGTTAGTTACAACATTGGGTGGTCCTCAAATAAAGGTTCTATGAGTTGGGGGTCACTACCCTCTTAAATGAAATAACCCTAATTTTTCACACTATTAACACATAAAAAAACATAAAACAAATATGAATCAATCACACACGAGTTTGTACAATTAATGAGGAACTTCAAACAATAAAGTGCATAGGGGTATACTAGCAATGGTATATACATTTCCACGAGCCTGAGCATCACTAATCACATTCAGATTGTTAACCATGATACCTCCTTGGGTATGTAACAAAAGCTTGACCTACACTACTCTATGGGTAAGGACAAGGTACATGTCCCTTTCCATTAACACTTGGACCTGGGATACTACTAGAGGGTGTCTAGGGAAGACTATTGTTGATAAGTGGTCCCACCACTCAATCTAGAGGAGTAACAATCAAAGCCTCTTTGGTCTTTGTTGATGTACCTACAACACTCTTCTATCCTACCCTAGCAGTCCTTACCTAGGTAGTTCCCTCTAAAAATCTTGTAGCAATAGTGCCTCAAGGGTAGGTTATTTCCAAGCCATGTTCTAGAAAACTTTAAAGACAATTCACTACTAGGTTAATTCTATTAAACACTTGATTGAGCTCTCCTATCACCTCTATAATGATGCATACTCTAAATTTGCCTCTTAGCTCCACTAAGGGCCATCTTTGCCTCCTGAATTCGTCCTAGGGTACGAACACTCTCATACATCTTGAATACATTAGTTGTGACATCACCTCCAAATAGCTCCTAGGTGTGCACATCTAAACCCAACCTAAAGCAATAAGCAACCATCTCCACACAACCGACTATATGAGGAGTAAAAGCAAGAAGCTCTAAGAACTTGCAGAATTAATCCTCGACCAACATGATGCAATACTAAAGGTTTAGAAACCCAACATGCTTTGCACAATGCATGTTTGAAGGGTAGTAGTGCACACTCAAAGATGGAAAAAATCCTTTCCAAGTGTCTACCAACTTAACAACTCAAAGATGGCATCCTCTCCACCATTTATCTTCCTTTCCTCATTTGTAGAATGTAATAACATCCACCTTCTTTCCATTTAGGAGAGTAGAATCCCTAAAGATCTTCTCTAGCTCTCTAATCCACCTTTCCATACTATCAGATCATCAAATCCCTTCAACATGGATGGGTGATGAAACCCAACCTCTCTAAGGTAATTCACAACCTAAATAGGTATCAACTATAGGGGCCACCGAGGTTGTCGTTGTGAGTCTACTACTCTCTCAGCAACTATAATAAGAACTCCACCATATATGTGAGATTAAATTTTCGTGCCATATTTCTAAAGGTAAGAGGGTAATAGAGTTATAATCATAGTGAACACAATCAAAGGCCACCTATAAAAAGGCTAAACACACGACATCATTTAAAGGCATAAAACAAACACTAACATTGATCATAAGGGTTTCTCAAGAATTGCACATATAAGCTGAAAAGGAATTTTTGGCATTCATATCATAAATATGGTCATACAACATTCATGATTACAATAATTTAGAACAATAGCAAAAAGAGATGCAACAAGAAAAAGAAAACCCTAATATTTTAGTGTTACTCCTTTTGTAAGGATAGATCACTACCATATAATGCATTTGCCTAAGAAAAATCCTAAGCATAGAAAATGTTAAAAAAAAAACTTGAAACCTACGCCAAATCAATAATCACCATTATAATCCTAAAGGTTTAAATCTACAGTAGCATTGAATGCCTAACTCTCATGGATCACTCTATGAAACTATTCCTTATGGAGGATCATCTACTCTAGCTACATATCATAAGGAGGTCCATCCACTTCCTCTATCCCACTAGGATAATCTAGGGAAACACTCAGCAATAGTATAAGTCTATCCCTCCACACAATTTCAAATAGAGTTAACTAACTTGCAAGTTGATTATAATGTAACAAATAACCTTTACCGTTCCTAAACCTAGGATGTTGGACATTCATCATGAAAAAATCTCTATACACCTCCCTTGTCATAATATACGGCTCCAATATAGCGATGGTCCTCCACAAGTGGTTAGATCAAAACATATAAGGCTGAATGTAATGGTTGGCATCCACCATATGGTTCAACTTACCAACAAGCCATCTTACATAGACTCTTATATCCCGGTCAAGCGACAAACTAAAGTGTGACATAGGTAGTCTTGCTACTCTAATAGACATCCTATGATGTTCTAAAAAGACACAACTCAACTCAGAACTCATAAAGTGATTCACTTTCTAAAAAAACATAATTTCTTAATCCTTCAATCAAAATCAAACTTATCTCTCTATATTCTAGTTTGTTAACAAACAAACTAGCGATATAACTCCATCTACACACCCAACTTATCGTAGTAAAACACAAGAACAAACATGGTTGATTAGGATACCAAATAATAATAATAATCATAATAATAATAATTGTATATATATTCGGCTAGGGATTGAGACCAATACAAAGATAAACTCCCAACTCAATATTGACACAAAGCTAAAGTGGATTTTAAAATGTTTAGGAAATTTTTTTAAAAATAGAAGAGAGGATTTTAAACCCAAAAGCTTTCACACCAACTTGTAGCATCCCTATTTTACTACTTAAAAATTACATTTTATTGAAGCATTAATTGCCAATTTAATGGGTATTACAACAACACTTAGCATAAGTTTAATTTCTTCACCTTTCTTATGCCAAGTGCTAAGGCTCAAAACGAAACATAACTAGGATAAAACAAAGGAATTAAGGGGAAATACCCTAAACATGTGTATGTAAAACATTTAACATATTACTCATGCATATAACTTGACTTAACAACTATCATACATACCATTTATTTAGTATGTTCTCATCTAATCATGCATGTCAAAAATAATTGAAATTTTTTAAACCCTCCCATGATTCTAAATCAAAAAAATCCTAACATGCTCACACATAGTTTATACAATTTTATAAGTGTTTAGATTTATCTAATCCAAGCTTCCATAAGTAGCACAAAATATCTTCTCATCCATGATCCTCAAGGATTACCTAATACATTAACACCAAATAATACATATATTAGCATTTAATATAACACAATAATAACCCAAATTTTATTAAACCAACTCAAAAGACAAATAACCAGCAAAAAAGTAATCAAAGAACACACCCTAACTCACAAAACAAGGAGAGGAGGATTGGTGGAAGTTTTAAAAGGAGGGAGGGTGAGCAACGACACCTTTGAGCTATTGTAACACCCCAAATTTTACAACTTAAAAATAGTATATTATAGTGGAAGCTTATAACCAAAATATCAATTGTTACTACCATAATTGATTTAAGTCTAGTTTACTATACCATCCTCACATCAAGCACATGTCTAAAACCATTAAAAGTAAAATAGAATAAATAGACATGAGAGAAGATTTATACATGTAAATATGAACTTGGAGATTAACTCTAGGGTACAATAAAAAAAATACAACAAAAGAGATATTATGGATTGAAGAATCTAAAAATTATCTGAGTAAAAATATCATCCGGATAACATGACTCTTCACCCAAACACCTAGTACAAGAAAGCTCACTCCTCCCCATGCAACACATCAAAGGCATCAAAATCATCTAACTAGCCCTCAAAGACTTACACAAAGGTAACCAAAGTCGTCTTATCTTAGAAATGAGCAGGACCCATGAAAAGAATGATCACCACATTATAGGGTACCACTATTCTTAATCAAATAGAATGGACTGAAGCACCTCTTACGAAAAACACACATGAGCCACTATTATCATACAGTGGAATGAACCCAACACCTCTCACAGAAAAATGCTCCTAAGCCACTATTCTTTAATTGGTAGAATGGTTTAAAGCACCTCTCAAGGATAACACACCTGAGCCACTATTATTGTCCTATGGAACAAACCCATAAACACCTCAGCCTAACTCACATGATCTTTGACTTTAAAAATTATTATTGTATGTATGATTGGCTTGATGAGTAAAAACCATAATTAAAGCGAGCAAGACATACACATAAAGATAACAAGACCGTTCTTAAAGGTTAAGGTGCTCATTTTCCTTAGAAACCCAAAATTTACAATTTAATCATAACTTCGTTCATATTGATCTTTTATCCACCAAATTTAATATATCTTACTCAAATATTTATATTTTTTACATACTAAAAATTCATGGTCTAAATCCGATGCCTTACACATATGATAAGAACCCTACATCAAAAGTTACTATTCATAAAGCTTCCAAATCCCTAATTTCATAAGTCATAACATTTTCCATAAAGCTCATATAATTACCAAATGCTATATACTTCCTGAAAATACCAACATTAACAACATATCCAAATTTTATGTTCAATCTTTAAAAATTTACATATGTCATAATACCATTACCGTTTTAAGGTTATTATTCCCAAATTAAGTTATTTTCTCATTTTGAGAAACTTATGACATTCATAATCACTCCAAACACCCCACATGGTATTATTAGCATATTCTCTGCTCATTTATCCCCAAAATGATAAAGTCAATATTTTCTATATTTTTTCTCTTTGCCTTCACTTTGAGACTTCATTAATCTCTTTCGCATATTTTGATATGGTTCTAGTCTATTATTTGCACTACTACTTTCTTGAGTTTTGTGTTTCAGAAATTTCCATAAGAACTCCAAATTTGAGAAAGAATTACATGTTTTTAAAACAAAGAACCTATCATGGAACACTTTGGAGGAGATTAAGTCAACCTAACATGTTTATGGAAGATTTATGAAGCTAAGAGAGCTAGAGATGTGCCAAAAAGTCCAAAAGAAACAAGAAAAGAGAGCTGCACACCCAGCAGTCTAGCCATGCAACACTTCCCTATGAATTCTGAAGATAAAGAAACCGCACAGCCAGGCAATGCATGAATTACAAGGTCATGTGGAATTTTATGGTGAAAAAATGAGGCTCCAAACCTTCAACAGCTAGGAAATGCATGACTCACATAGCCGTGCAAGATCTAAAATTCTATACGTTCGAGAGCTGAGATGCTGCACAGTCATGCAGTGATGGTTACTCCCATGATCGTCGTGTGCGACATGCCAAGCGTGATGAGGATTATTTAAGTCACACTTTAGGTCCTTCTTAGAATGTTGGAGGAGGGATTCTAGAGCACTTTTACTTCTTATTATCGAGCAATAGCTTCATGTATTTTTTTGTTTCCATTAGTGTGATTTTTTTCGAAGATTCAACTGCATATTCGTGTATGATCAACTCGAAATAAAATTTTTTATCCTCTGGTTTACAGTTAATTCAATGTAATTATTCTTCTTCATATCTTTATATTCTTGTTATGCTTATCATGCTATTTATGTCGTTAATTTTCCTAAAAGATATGAGTGAGTAATCTATTTTGCTAAGATTAAACTAGGTCTGTTTTGGTGACTAATATAATGAACTAAAGTATTATGTCATATATTAGATTCTTCTATACTATTGCATATGCTAGGAGTAATTGTTGTAAAATTTATTTGACAAAATTTGACCTCCGTAGATAATATCTACAACTGAAAGTTTGAAATTATTATCGGAAAGGGGCGTGTGTACAAGAATTTAAGCAATCACAAAAGTAGATGTTTAATTCTTAAGGACTATAAAATTGATGACACTTAAAGGATTTATTTAATTTGTGAGTCATGAAAGTAGTTGGAAAATTAGATTAAATAAACTCTTAGTCCATGAAAGAAGCTATTAGATATAATTAGACCAATCATTCACAGTTAATGAATTAAACTACGATATATTCATCATTTCATCATTGATTACTAATTTGGAGATCAAAGTTCGATCCTAGGTTTCACTCCTATTGTTTTAGCATTTACAATTAGAAAGTTTTTATAATTGTTCATGTTATCCATTTGCATATTCCTAATTTATATCAATTTAGATAGTTAAGATACTAAAGAAGTGTACTCAGTTATGAAATCCCTGTAGGATACTGTAATACCCCAAAAAAATCCTAATTTAAAAATTATAACAAATAATGATTTATTAGGGAAAATTAAGAAAATAAATTACTTTATTAAATAAAGAGGTAATTAATTGAGGAAAATAAGGAGAAAATAATAAATAAGTTATTTAGAAAATTTTGGGCATTTTGCTAATTAAAATGGAAGTTAAAGATAATTTATCCAAAATAGCCTAATTAATTTAAAAATGAATTTAATTATTATACTTAAAGTAATTATTATTAAAAGTACATATCTAAACTAAATATATACATAAATCAGGACCAAATATCCTAACCCAACCATTTTACCATTTTCCATATTCCCTTTTCTTTTTTTTCCTTCCTTTTTCCTTTTTCTTTCTCCCTCCTTTACTTATTTTCCTCCTCCCTCCGCCGGTTGGGCCTTCCCCGCGGCCCAGCCTCTTCCCCCTCCTTTTTCTCCTTCCCACGGCCCAGCGTCGTTTGGCCCCCCTTCCCACAATCGCGACGCAGTGTTTCGTCCCTCGATTCGCTGAGACGCCGCGTCGCGCTAAGTAACGAAATAGCCGTTGCCAAACGGGCAACGCGACACAGCGCTCTGTCCCCCATACCGTTAAAATGCCGCGTTTCATTTTAAAACCTTATAAACGTCACCGAACCGGCCGGTTCCCCCTTACTTTTCTTTTCCTCCCTTGGAATGCCGGTCCTCCTCCTTTCCCTTTCTTTCTTCTTCCCCCGTGCAGCCGCCGATCTACACCCCTGTGCACGCCGGCCGCCTCTGCACCATCGGCTATCCTTCCCTGCCCCTCTCCCTGTCGTTTTTCTTCCCCTTTTCGACCCCGACCAAGTCCCTCTCTCCCCTTCCGGCGTGCCCATCTCTTTCCCTTTTCTTCTCTCCCTCCCCAACCTAACCTGCCATGGCAAGATTGCACCACCGGCCGGTGGTCCTGCCACACCTGCCCCGCTCATCTCTTTCTCCCCTTGTCGTTTTCCACCTCCCAATTGCCTATAAATACCCCCATTGGCAGCCATAATCAGGTTCCTTTCGATTTTTGCCCCGAAACCCTACCTCTCCGCCGCCTAAAAAAGACAAGCTTTCTGCCGCCACCAGTGACCGTCGCCGCCACCGCTGCCCACCGTGATCTTCCTTGCATCCCCCTCGACAAAACCAAACCACCACCACCCTCCTCCTTGCCCTAAACATGCCGCCCTAGCCGTGCAAAGTCCCCGTCCCGAAACCACCACCTTCAGCCATCGCCGCCCCTTGCACCGCCTTCTGCCGCCCATTTCCGCCTCTACCAAGCCTCCACCACCCTCCAAAATATCCAGCAGACCCTCCCCTACCTTCCCATGACTTCACCTCCTCCTGCCTCCCTCTCCTTCTACCTCCCCCATCTTCCACCTCTCTCCACCACCCTCGGCCGTCGCGCCAACCACTGCGCGCCGCCACCCCTCTCACGCCACCACCCTCGTTCCACTCCCCTCTCCCTGTTGTCTCCTCCCCCACATCAAACTTCCCCTTTTCTCCGCCCATCTAACCACCACCTCCATCTTTCCCTCTCTTCTCCTCCTCCGCCGCCATCGCCGCCACGCGCCGCCGCGGACCACCACCGACCATAGGTGGTTCTCCACTCATCCAAACCCTAGTCCCCCTTTTATATAACTGCTGTTATTTTCTACTAATATTAATACTATTATTATTATTATTAGTACTACCATTATTATTATTAATATTATTATTATTATTACTATTATCATTATTAATATTATTATTACTTAACCTAACCTTACTGGGTTGTTATTATCATCATCATTATTATTATTATTATTATTATTATTATTATTATTATTATTATTATTATTATTATTATTATTATTATTATTATTATTATACTTAACACATTTATCACTATTGTTAATAGTAATACTACTTTTATTATTATCCAGGTTATTTAACTCAAAGTGGTGAATATCATGTTATTGTTAAATAAGAAGAGTGCTTGAACCGTATTATCTTACCACTTAACAATATCTCTAATGCCTTTAACCCTAACCTCATTACTATGGTACCATTATTAGCTATTACTATTATTACTACTATCACTACTTTATTATTGTAACCAAAAGCATTTGAACCCTTATATTATTCAAGAATATACAACTATTATCATTATCACCTTTCGGGATATTTTACTTGTAGTATTGTGATTTTGTATTATTATTATTTCAACCCTAACACCATTAATAGACTTGGCCTTAAAACACTTGGGTTTCTATCACTAAACATTAGTGTCACTATTATTAGTTTATTATTAATACTATCACTATTTTCCTATGGTTAGCATGAACCCTATCACTACAAGATTAGAACTAACGGGTCTAATAAAATAAGGATAATAATAAGTATCAAAAATAAATATATTTTGACTAGTAATGTTTAATATACTAACTTTAAGATAAAAACCCTAGCTTTTATATAATACCCCCCTCTAGTAATAAGAACCTTAATCCTAAACTAGAATAAGGGTTGATGGCACTTTTGAGGGAAACTAATACTTAGTATTTCCCCCTTTTATAGGTGATCCTAACCAAAACCCTAAGGAGTTATAGGAGCGTGCTCCAAGTCCGGCGTCGCCTTAGGTAAGGACGAAGATATGGCCTTGTGCTATGTGTGATGTGATGTGTTGATTGTCGTATATACCATGCTAATGTGTACTATATGATTTGTGGATAACTTGTCCCATGTGTAACGCAGCTTGGGAATTGAGGTATGTCGTGTGTGCTTTCTATGACATGAGCATGACATGTTATGTATGATATTTATGATGTGTTTATATGGCCCTCTAGGACATGTATGCCAGGGTTTCAGTATTATGAAATGGGACTAAAAGAATAATAAGATGGGGAACAGGAAGTGAGACCATTAAGGGGAATATGGGGTAGACCAAAGTGCCTCATAATCCATGAGAGAAGTTTTAAGTGAGTAGAATGTCCAAAGTTAATGAAAGTTGGGAACCATGCATGGGGGCCTTAAAATCTGCGTGGTGACTTGGGGCATTTGCATGAGGTGACTAACTCTTGCATGGGGGTGTGTCTTACGTGAGAGAAGTTGAATTGGGGTGTAAATAAGAGATGGGGAGAGTTGTGGAGTGATTGGAGACTTGGGATGAAAAATAGTATGTAGGTTGGTACGAGGGTGCATAAGGGGCCTAACTAGGGTTTCGGTAAGAGGGTGAATAATTGGGGAGTATGAGAGTGAGGATAATTAAGGAGGGGTGGAGTATGGGTTAGAGTGAGAATTCTATTATATAAAAGATGAGTATGGGTTTCCATGTGAATGAAGAGACTTGGGGATGAAAAGAGAGAGGTTACCTATGGAAGAAGTAAGGTGCTAGGGTTTGATGTGGCCTACTAGGGTTTTGTCGGTCATATGCGAGATCGAGGAGTAAGGTGATATGCCTTGGGGTTTGACCTAATAAGGGTGAGATGTGGGGTGAAGAATAAGTAATGGTAAGGTAAGTGAGAAAAGGTTGGGCCACATAGGCCCAACTAGGGTTTCCAAGGGGAAAACCCTAGAGGTTGAGAATAGGCGAGATCGATGTCATAGGGTGTTGGGTTTAACCTATGCTTCTAGGAGTTGGTCTCTCATTATGTGTGAGCTTAAGGGGAAAGTAATGTTGGGGTGTGACCAAGGGTGCATGAGTCTCAACATATGGGATGGGCCTTCTTGAAAAGAAAATAGTAGAATATTGTTGGCATGCATGTTAAGGGTGAAGTGTGATTTAATAAGACACAGATAAGACATTAATCACGTAAAGCAAAAGATGTTGAGCTGAGCCCAGTCTGGTCCATCGGTAAGAATAATGGTCAGAGGCGTTATGCCCTGTGTGTTTCGTTCCGGTCCACCGGCTATAATAGTGGTCAGAGGCGTTCTGCCCTGTGTGTTTACTTCCGGTCCACCGGCTATAATAGTGGTCAGAGGCGTTCTGCCCTGTGTGTTTACTTCCTGTCCACCGGCTATAATAGTGGGGGTTTCGGCTCGACAGACCCAAGTAAATAATTTAATCCATGGGAAGAATACTAAATACTTACAGCGAAAAACCATGTGAGTCGGGGCCAGTCCGGTCCACCGGTCAGAATAGTGGTCAGAGGCGTTCTGCCCTGTGTATTTACTTCTGGTCCACTGGCTATAATAGTGGTCAGAGGCGTTCTGCCCTGTGTGTTTACTTCCGGTCCACCGGTTATAATAGTGGGGTTCCCGCACTCACATGGACTATTGAAGAATATGTGTGGAATGAACATACTATTAATGAGAATAAAGAATAAGTCACCAGAAAAGTATTCAGGCCTTATCTTTCGGGTTATCGCGTGTTGTCTATATGATTGTGCTATGCGTGCTATGTGGTATGATTGTATGCTTGGCCTTAGCGCACCTACGCCCTTACTCAGTATTGGACCCGTACTGATACTACCTTAATTGAATAGGTCCTGTGATGATCCACCGATGGTGGGGAGCAGACCTCCTATGCAGGTTTGATAAGTTACTAATTTGGAGTGGAAGGCTTGACTTGAGTGAGTAGGCGATCCGGATATTGGTCCCTTGGGATTTGTGTTATTTAGCTATATTTTGTACCGCGCTTCTTGTTTCGAAACCGTACTCTTAAGTTGTATTCCTAAACGATATCCTAACTGTTGTTGACTCGTGTTTTCGTGAATGATCTATGTTAACTATGAACCTATGTTTTGATGATTCTTCCTTAACGATTGTTTAGTTTAGCCTTAGCACTTAGTATCGGAACGGTAGGAGTAAACCGGTCTGGTACTAAGTGTGGCGGTAATGCCCCCAAGTTTATGGTTTTAAACATTTCGCTTCCGCTAAACCTTTTGATTTAAACGAAATTTTTCAGTAGTAAATTTGGGGGGTGTTACAGATACGACCTTGAATTTCTATAATGAATCTGTGCAATTGCAGAAATAGCACAAGTTTTTGGTGTCATTGTCGGGGACTTTAGCTAATTGATAGTCTATTCTTTATTATTTGGCTTGACCAAATCCTTTAATTTTCCTCTGTTCTTTACCTTTCATCTTTTTTGTTGATAGTTTATTGTCTGCATTTTTAGTTACATTTTATGCAATAATCTTTTTGACTTGGGACTCTAGGTAAGCTAGACCCTGAGATCGAACGAACGTTGATTGAACTATAGAGTTGGATATGTGAGACAAAATCAAGCGTGAGATCAAATACCATGGCTAAAACTGATGGAGAAGAAGAGCAACATCACACTCTTAAAGAGTTTGCATCTCCAAATATATACGGGACACAATCAACTATCAGGAAACCAAGCGTAGGTATCAACAATTTTGAGTTAAAGCTTGCATTACTCAACATGGTTCAGCAAAATCAATATAATGGTAGCACAATGAAGGATCCAAACTTACACATTTCCATTTTTCTTGAGTATTATAACACCTTAAAGTTGAACGGAGTGTGGATGACGCAATCAAGCTGTGGTTATTTCCATTCTCATTGTAGGACAAAGCAAGAGTTTGGTTGTAATCACTTCCTCCTAGGTCCATTACCACTTGGGATCAACTTTTATGAGCCTTCCTAAATAAGTACTTTCCCCCATCCAAAACAATTCAATTGAGGAACCTCATTACAAGTTTCAGTTAAAAGGATGGCGAGTCACTCTATGACATATGGGAGCACTACAAGGATATGTTGCGAATGTGCCCACATCATGAGTTGGAATAATAGTTGTTGGTTCATACCTTTTATAATAGCCTACATTACAATATTAGGTTGACTCTGGATGCAGCAACAAGAGGAACTTTCTTGAATAAAAGTGTAATGCCAAGAAAGTGATCTAATACATGGCTCAAAATCATTACCAATGGTTGATTGAGCACTCTTCTACCAAGAAGGGCTTTGGATCACCTTTCTTCACGTGTTGATGCATTATTTCAGAAACTTGATAAATTAAGTGTTAACACATTAACATCCTATCATGCTACTTGAGAGATTTGTGGCATTATAGGCCACTCATCTATTGAATGTCAGTCTGTTACTCCTGCACACCTTGAAGCAACCCTAGTAAACCACATTAATTATGTGAATAATTTTAACCAAAAGGGAGATCCATTTGCTCCCACCTACAATCCAGGATGGCAGAATCATCCAAATATATTCTATAAGAACCCACCACAAAATCCCATCCCTCAATCAAACTTTAGACCTCTGGGTTTTCAAAACCTTAGACCACCATTTCCTAATCCTCCAAAGACAAATCTTGAGTTAATGATGGAGAACTTTATAGCCTCTCAAAAAAAAATGAACCAAGGATTTGAATAACTGAGTCAAAAGCTTAAGTTCTAAGGTTGAATCTCTAGCCACCCACAATAAATTCAGGTATTATCTTGTAGGATCAAGATTTATTGTGTTCATACCATGCAACTTTTAGGCATCTCTTGGCCAAGAAATATGTGAAACTGAGGTTGATTAAATGGATCCTTATCTTGCAAGAGTTTAATTTGGAGATAAAGGACAAGAAAGGTGCTAAAAATGTAATGATAGATCACATTTCCAAAATTAGGCAAGAGATGCACAAAGAAGAAAGGGATGAAAGCTCGATTGATGATTCATTTCCCGATGACAGTCTTTTCACCATTGAGAGCCTCTAAGCTCCATGGTTCGTAGATTTTGTTAATTACATCATTTGAGGGGGCATTATTGGAAGACCTATCTTAACAACAACTTAAGAAATTCCTTTACAGCATGAAACACTATTTTTATGATGATCCTTGCCTTTATGAGTGTTATGTAGATGAATTTTTCCAACAATGTATACCTGAGGATGAAATTCTTGATATCATAACCCATTGTCATTCATCATCGTATGGGGGTCATGCTAGCACCTCCAAAAAACTACAAGGGTGCTTCTCGTGGGATTTTACTGGCCTAAGCTCTTTAAAGACATGAGGAGTTATATACTAGCATGTGATCACTACCGAAGAACCAGGAATGTCTCAAGAAGAAATGAGATGCCCTTTAATAACATCTCTGAAGTGGAGTTATTCGATGTGTGGGAAATTGATTTCATGGGACCTTTTCCATCATCTTACAATAACAAATGCATACTGATCATAGTGGATTACATCTCGAAATGGGCAGAGGTGTTGGCATCTCCAACAAATAATGTGAAGGTAGTAGTCAAACTATTTCAAAAGGTTATTTCCCCCCGCTTTGGAGTCCCTAGAGCTGTGATTAGTGATAGGAGATCCTACTTTGCCAAAAAGGTTCTAAGCAAGCTTTTGAGGAAATATGATGTAGCTCACAAAATGGCTACACCATTTCATCCTCAAACGAGTGGTCAAGTGGAGATCACAAATAGAGAGATAAAAGGGATCATGTAAAAGATAGTGTATAAGTCAAGGAAAGATTGGTCCTCCAGGATAGCTGATATTCTTTGGACTTACCAGATAGCTTACAAGACCCCTATAGGCATAACACCATTATGTTTTTGTATATGGAAAATCATGTCATTTGCTAGTAGAGGTCGAATACAAGGCACATCGGACCATTAAGACTATTCATCTAGGTTTAAAGGAAATAGGGGAGCAAAGGATGCTTTAACTCAATGAGCATGATGAGTTATGATTAGATGCTTATGAAAATGCCAAAAAATATAAAGAAAGGACAAAGAGGTGGCAGAACAAACATATTCTTAGAAAAAAAATTAGAGAGGGAGAGCTAGTACTTCTATTAAACTCCCATCTACGCTTTTTCCAAGAACACTATGCTCGAGATGGTCGGGACCATTCCAAGTGCAAAAGGTGTATCCTTATAGAGCAGTTGAAGTATGGAGTGAATCTATAGGAACTTTCAAAGAAAAAGAACAATGATTGAAATATTATGTTGCCGCATCTCCAATCGAGAAGTTGGGAACCTTCACCCTTCCTAACATGCCATTAGTTTGAAGACCATTGTGGTCGAGCTAATGACCCTAAACAAGTACTTTATAGGAGGCAACCCATGCCTTAAGTATTTCTTTATTAAGTATCTCTTTTGTTAAGTGTTTCTTTTTTTAGTATTTCTCACCCTCCCCTTTTTTTCTTTGTTTTCTCTTTGTGTTGTAACATTTTGGTAGGGCTTATTACTAATCTAAGTTATCCAATGGATGAAATGGGGTGTAAAGGAATCATTTGAAGAAAAGGACCCAAAAAATGAAGAACACATGTTTACATGACCTAACACGGCTACACATAACCCTGGCACTAAAAAATGAAGAAAAGATGAGGCCTAAGATACTACACTACCAAGCCATACCAGACCTACACGATCGTGCTAATTTGTAAAGTCTTAGGCTGAGACCAATTTTCTTGCATTGTCTGCCTACGCAGAACCTGCATGCCTATGCACACCCAAGATCTTCTATGTATGGTGATATATATCTCCAAAATTTTATTTAAATAATTCTATTAATTATTATAAATTATGTTTCACATATAATTACTTTTCTTATTGTGTGATTATTTAGGAAATTAACTCAGAACATGGGAGTGGATCAAGATGATTGCTGTGTAGCTGCTGTTGGGTGCTGTTACAGAAAATGTGTTGTATTAATTTGTGATTATCCCAAGTGATGCATTCGCTGGCATATTTGGCTAATGGGAATTAAGTTGGATGTGTAATCTGCCACCCGACCCATATTTATCGGGTTAACTGGAATGTGGATTACTCAACCCTTGGTAACCATGATCAGCTAACGGATTTTCGCTGATGGGAATTAATCGTAAATCCATTAATTGGGATTATTGTACATTGTAGTTATTTTGTTGGAGTTGGGCTGTTTCTTTACCCCAACTCTTCGATCCCTGATGTGTATTTGTTTCGGCTAATTTTGGGCTGTGTTTGGGCCAATCTGTTGTAAATTAAGCGTGAGCCCATCGTCTGTATATGGTTGTATCATTGGTATTATATACGCCATATAAAAGGCATATACACGTTTGTATGAAACACTTACTTTGGTCGAAATACATTTCTGATTGCATTTCTGGAATTCTCTCTCGACCTCTCTCTCTCTCTTGCGACCTTCTCGTTCGCATCTTCTTCTTCTTCTTCCCCGATCTTCTTTCTTGATTTGCTTCTCGATCTTTTCTGTTCTACAACTTCAGCAGCCGTTAATTTAACTGTACTCTGTGTTTTCTAATCTTCCTTTGGATTAAAACCCTTAGGCTGATTATCTTGGCGAATCAAACCCCGCGCTCAATTTTTTGATCTAGTGAAAACTTGTGAAACCTATCCAGGTTTCATCATTTGGTATCAGAGCCTTGAATCTTTGAGTGCTCGTGGTTTAATTCATTTGTTACTGAAATTTTTTTTTTATGTTCTTAATTCTTAAGTTCGCTAACCCATGGTTCTGAAGTGTTGATTCTAGGGTTTGCGACTGACAAGAATCGAACGATTCTTGTCGCGATTAAGCCGACGACAAAGAAAGTTGTTCTAACGGAGGCGAAACTATTTGGAAAACCCTAAATAACTATTGGCAGGAACTTGCAGTTAGGGCTTCGTCAAGATTCTTGAATCTTGACAATATTTGAGAAATACTTCTTGATCGGTAAACTCGAGCCTTACTTTTACTAATTACTTCAATTACTAGACATCAGCTTAACATTCTTATTACGAGTTGATACTCTGCTTACACTTGAAAGAGTGTGCAGGTAGTAGTTAAGTTCCGGTGAACCCTTGGTTCTAGAAAGAGGTAAGGACTCCAAGAAGAGGGGTCCTATCTCATTAATTGGCTTAATTGCACAATTTGCTATCACGGTAATCTTGTTCCTTTCTTGAAAATTCTCTGCCTTGTTCGGCTCAATGACTGCTTAAAATTATTGTGTTGTTCTAGTAGACTCTTTAATCTTGTGATTGTGCTACAATCCCTTTTATATAATTGTGATCAAATTGTTGTTCTGATTGGATTGATAGTAAGGTGTGATCTTGGCTATAGATTGATTGTTATCTATGTTCTTTTCTTGTACTTGATAAAGTAAACCTCGATAGGATTTATAATGTCTAATAACGGCCAATCTATGAATCAATCTGTATCAGTATCTAGCAATGATTTATTAGAGACCCTTAGAACTTTTCAAGAACAAATGACTGCTCAACTAGCTGTTTTATCTACTAACCTAGAACAGAGGATAGGAGAACAAGAAATGAGAATCAATGAATTGCAAAATAACAAAATAGATAACCAACATGTTGGGGTATTAGGAAGGGCTCCCATAGACCCTAGAATTAGGATTCCACCCTTAAATAATATAGAAGAACTAGAAGATCAAGTATCCAATAATAGTGATAGGGAGGCCCAGACAGAATAATAGCCAAGAAAGAGAGTTAGATCTAGTTGATAGGAATATAGGTAACCTTAAATTTAATATACCTGGATTCAATGGGAGAAATGACCCTGATTATTACTTTGAGTGGGAAAGAAAGATAGAATTAGTGTTTGAATGCCATAATTATTCTGATAAGAAGAAAATTAAAGTAGCAGTAGTAGAATTCACAGACTATGCATCTTCTTCGTATCATAATCTTGTCTTAACTAGGCATAGGAGTGGAGAGCCACCTATACAAACATGGGATGAATTTAAGATTTTGATGAGAAAAAGGTTTGTTCCAAGTTACTATTATAGGGAATTACATAAAAAGTTGCAGACATTAAATCAGGGGAATAGGTCTGTAGATGAATACTTTAAGGAATTAGAGGTATTAGTGATCAAAACAGGAATTGTTGAGGATGAGGATGCTATAATGGCTAGATTCTAAAGTGGATTAAACTCTAAGGTAGCTGATAAGGTAGAGTTATATCCTTGTGGAATCTTGAATGAATTGATTAATATAGCTACCAAGATAGAGAGTCAAATAAGGAGAACTAGGCAGTATAAATCCCCTAGAATTGGGATTAGGAGTACTCTAAAAAGGAATTTTGGAGGACCTAATTCTGGAAACTGGAAGAATAATGGGAGGTTTGAATCTAGAGGTAAGGGTAATGAGGTTAAGGTAGGAAACAGGACTGATAAGGGGAAGACCATAACAACTAATCCTACTAGTGGTCCCAACAGAACTAGAGACATAAAATGTTTTAAGTGTGGGGGATTAGGTCACATAGCTTCTGAGTGTCCTAATAAGAGGAACATCTTGATTGGAGATTCTGTAGATGTAGAGTCTGAATCTAAAGAGGAAGAATTGGAGGTTAAATTGATTAGGGATGATATTAGTGAATCAGAAGAAGAGATAGAACTTCCAATAAGTAGAGATCTTTTTGTGGTGCGTAGGGCATTAAATAGTAATAAATTACCTTATTCAAATGCAATTCAGAGAGAAAAAATATTTCATACTCGATGTTTGATTGATGATAAGTGTTTTAACATGGAAATAGATAGGGGTAGTTGTATCAATGCTGCTAATACTTTATTAGTATCTAAATTAGGCTTACCAACTACTAGACATCCAAAACCTTATAGATTACAGTGGTTAAATGATTTAGGGGATGTTAAGGTTAGTCAACAGGTTCTAATAAATTTAAAGTTAGGTAAGTATGAAGATTCTGTTTTGTGTGATATTGTCCCAATGCATGATGATCATTTATTATTAGGAAGACCTTGGCAATATGATAGGAGAGTAACACATGATGGGTATAAAAATAGATATAATGTACATAAGGATGATAAGAAAATTATTTTAGCACATATGACTCCAAAAGAAATCTTCGATGACCAAATTAAAATAAAGTCTGATTATAAGGAATTATCCAAACAAAGTGTAGAGACTAGAACTAGTTCAAAGGAAGTTAAAAGGTCAACTGGGTTTTATGCTAAGAATGGAGATGTTGAAAAGGCTATTAGACCAAAAGCAAGTGTATATTTGATGGTTTATAAAGAATGCTATGAGTGTTAATTGGATTTAAGTGAGGAAGTGCCTACTGATGTTAGGAAATTGTTAGAGGAATATAGTGAGTTGTTTCCTGAGGAGATTCCCCATGGATTACCTCCATTAAGGGGGATAGAACATCAAATAGACTTTGTACCAGGAGCTGTTATTCCAAATAGGCCTGCTTATAGAGCTAACCCTAAAGAAGTTAAGGAGTTAAAGAGGCAGGTTTCTGAGTTATTGAGTAAGGGCTATATTAAGGAATCAATGAATCCCTGTGCAGTCCCAGTACTATTAGTACCTAAGAAAGATGGAAGTTGGAGGATGTGCATAGATAGCAGGGTAGTAAACAAAATAACCATTAAGTATAGATATCCTATACCAATATTAGATGAAATGTTAGATCTTCTCCATGGTGCTGCGATTTTTTCAAAAATAGACTTAAAGAGTGGATATCATCAAATTAGGATGAAACCAGGAGATGAGTGGAAGACAGCCTTCAAAACAAACTTTGGGTTATATGAATGGTTAGTTATGCCATTTGGGTTATCCAATGCTCCCAGTACCTTTATGAGGCTTATGAATCATGTGCTTAGAAATTTTATTGGAAAATTTGTAGTTGTTTATTTTGATGACATACTTATTTACAACAAATCTTTAGAAGAGCATTTGAGACATTTAAGAATTATTCTGGATGTGTTTAAAACAGAACAGTTGTATGCTAATTTAGCTAAGTCTAGGTTTTGTTTAGAAAGTGTAGTATTCCTAGGATTTGTTGTGGGTAAGGATGCCATATCTGTTGATAAAGAAAAGATTAAAGCTATTCGGGAGTGGCCTGTACCAAAAACTGTGACTGAAGTTAGAAGTTTCCATGGTTTGTGTTCTTTTTATCGTAGGTTTGTTAGGAATTTTAGTACTATAGCAGCTCCCTTAACAGCAATAACAAAAAAGGAAAATGGTTTTAAATGGGGCTTAGAACAACAAAATTATTTTGAAACTCTTAAAGCTAAGCTAACCCAAGCACCTGTATTAACTCTTCCTAACTTTGAAAAGATGTTTGAATTAAACTGTGATGCTTCAGGGTTGGGAATAGGGGTTGTACTTTCTCAAGAGGGTAGACCTATAGCTTATTTTAGTGAAAAATTAAATGGTATTACTTTAAATTACTCTACTTATGAAAAAGAATTATTTGCATTAGTAAGAGCATTAGAAGTTTGGCAACATTATTTATGGCCTAGAGAGTTTGTTATAAACACTGATCAAGAAGCTATCAAATATTTAAAAAGTCAGTCAAAATTAAATAGAAGACAGGGTAGGTGGATTGAATGTATTGAAAGTTTTCCTTATATAATTAAGTATAAAAAGGGAGGTGATAATGTAGTGGCAGATGCCTTATCTAGGAGACATGCCTTGTTGAATGTTGTAGATACTACTTTGCTGGGATTTTCTTGTATCAAACTTTTATATTTGGAGGATCATGATTTTAAAGAAATATATAAAAATTGTGAAAATGCTACACAAGGGAAATATTATATCTTTGAGGGTTACTTATTTAGAGAAAATAGACTTTGTATTCCTAATTGCTCATGTAGAGGATTATTAATTCAAGAAGCCCATAATGGTGTACTAATGGCACATTTAGGATTTCAAAAGACTTTAGATATACTAATTCACCATTTCTATTGGCCTCATATGAAAAAACATGTGTTAAAATATTGTGTTAATTGTATAGCTTGTAGACAGGCTAAGTCCACATCAAAACCTTTTGGATTGTATACTCCATTGCCTGTTCCTAATCAGCCCTGGACTGATGTTTCCTTAGATTTCATTTTAGGATTGCCTAGGACTAATAGAGCCAAAGATTCAATAATGGTTGTAGTAGATAGGTTTAGTAAGATGGCCCATTTTGTATCTTGTGGACTCAATGATGGCCCAACATCAAAAAATTGAGATTCAGCATTGTAAACATAAAGAAATTACATGAATCTGTGAGTCAACAAATCTCGTGATGAAACCTAGATAGGTTTCACAAGTTTTGACCCCAGTTGAGACCTATTTTCTTGCATTGTCTGCCTACACAGAACCTGCATGCCTATGCACACCCAAGATCTTCTATGTATGGTGATATATATCTCCAAAATTTTATTTAAATAATTCTATTAATTGTTATAAATTATGTTGCACATATAATTACTTTTCTTATTGTGTGATTATTTAGGAAATTAACTCAGAACATGGGAGTGGATCAAGATGATTGCTGTGTAGCTGCTGTTGGGTGCTGTTATAGAAAATGTGTTGTATTAATTTGTGATTATCCCAAGTGATGCATTCGCTGGCATATTTGGCTAATGGGAATTAAGTTGGATGTGTAATCTGCCACCCGACCCATATTTATCGGGTTAACTGGAATGTGGATTACTCAACCCTTGGTAACCATGATCAGCTAACGGATTTTCGCTGATGGGAATTAATCGTAAATCCATTAATTGGGATTATTGTACATTGTAGTTATTTTGTTGGAGTTGGGTTGTTTCTTTACCCCAACTCTTCGATCCCTAATGTGTATTTGTTTCGGCTGATTTTGGGCTATGTTTAGGCTGATCTGTTGTAAATTAAGCGTGAGCCCATCGTCTGTATAAGGTTGTATCATTGGTATTATATACGCCATATAAAAGGCGTATACACGTTTGTACAAAACACTTACTTTGGTTGAAATACATTTCTGATTGAATTTCTAGAATTCTCTCTCGACTTCTCTCTCTTTGGCGACCTTCTCATTCACATCTTCTTCTTCTTCCCCGATCTTCTTCCTTGATCTACTTCTCGATCTTTTCTGTTCTACAACTTCAGCAGCCATTAATTCAACTGTGCTATGAGTTTTCTAATCTTCCTTTGGATTAAAACCCTTAGGCTGATTATCTTGGTGAATCGAACCCCACACTCAATTTTTTGATCCGGTGAAAACTTGTGAAACCTATCTAGGTTTCGTCACATAGCCTGCCCATGCGAAACATGCATGGTCAAACACCTTTGATCTGTACAATATCTACCTGCACACCTGTGACTCCCCTTTTTTACCTCAACCATCATTTCTCCTCCCTTTCAAACCCTCCTCATCCCCAACCTTCTCCCCTCCCCAAAACCATGCCATAGCACCACCATCGCCTCCATTCATGCCGCTAACACCTTCGTCGGGCCATTCTCCATCTGCACCACCTGCCGGTGCACAATCTGCATGCCCACCCCTATTTTACTTTTCACTCCCCATCTCACCTATGCACACTTTCTTTGCATTCCCTACCACTGCACCACCACACCACTACCACAGACCTATTTTACCACCATCACCACAACCACATAGCCCATCTCCCTACCCCTCCACCCCCTCTAAACCAAACCCTAACTATGCACCACCATTCCTTCACCTGCAAACTTACACCCTGTCAATGCACCACCACAACACCACTTCTCCCCATCACTAATTTGCATGGGCTTGCGCATAACACACATGAGCAATCTCAATTGATTTGATTTTTCATTCATCTTGTTCCTTTTATTCTTACTTTGGTTCTTCATAAGTTCTTGTTATTTTAACTTCCATTATATAACTTCTAATCTCATATATGGTGTGTGGTTGTTCGACCAATTATATAACATTTCTCTTTTGCAGAAAGACAGTAGCTATAGCCCCAAAGGAACGATCAAAGATGAACTAAGAGGAAAGGGAGTCCTTAAAATGATAAGTTCATATTTTGACACATTTTATGCCATTATAATCTTAGTTTTTAGTATTTTATTTAACTAATATAGGTGAATAATTATTGTTTTATGCTAAAATGGTAAAAATTGCACAAATGTTATTATTTAAGCTAAAATGATATAAATTAAGTAAATTTAGAATAAAATATTATTTATTAATATTTATTTAATTTTATTTTGCAGGTTTTATTTTAAAAAGAAAAAAAAGAAATTAGACCTTTAAACCAACGGCCAAAGGCCGTAGGCCTAAAAGAAACAAAGGGAAATCAAACGGAGCGCAGCGGCAAGGGCTGAGTTAGCTAACGAAAACAAAAAGAAATGGTCAGGTGGGGTGATGTGGAAGAAGAACGAAAGCTGAGGCACCACACGAAACGAGAAAAAAAGAATAGGGTTGACGTGGCATGGGGCACGAACGATAATAAATAAAGGCATAGGAGGGCGCGTCTGAGAGAGAGAGCGAGAGCTGCAGACCAGAGAGTAAGGCGGCAGGACCGCATGCTAAAGAGAGGAGAGAGGCGAGAGCCTTCCTTCACAGGCTTGGGCGACACTGAGGATTACGAATTTACGAGACACAGCGGCAGTACAAGCAAGGCAGGCCCAGACTTTGAGGCGAGGCAAACCGCACGGACGACGAACCAAAAGTCAGTGCCGTCAGCCGAGAAAGGAAAAGAAAAGGAAAATTGTTGCACGGAAATAAAGGCAACGACAAGAGAGAATAAGAGGAAATTTGATACCAGTAGAATTTATTTCAGATAAAATTAATTTTTATCTGAATAAATTCTTGATCTTTTATTTAAAATTAATTCCGGTTATTTCTTTCTTTTATCTTAATTTATATTTCAGATATATGTTTCTATGTAATAAATTCTCTAATTATGACTGGCTGATAATTTATTTGTTAGGGAATAAATTGAAACCCTGGATCAGGATTTGAATTATAATTTTATTTTCTTTGTTTCGTGAGATTGTTTCTTGACTCTATATTAATTGCTATCGTTTATATGTATAATTTTGTCAAGTATAGTTTATTTGGTGCATGCCTTGTTCTAGTTTCCTCATAAGTAATAGTATGTAGGATTATTTGCCTGCTAGGCGGCCATCTAAATATACTAGAATTTATATGTATAAATTGCAGCTAGGTTAGATAACAATTCACCTAATAGTTTTGTGATTCTAATCGAAGTAGTAAAACGTTTCGATACGTGTGGGTCAAGGTAAGGAAATACAGCTAGACATGCTTTTTATACTAGTTTGGGTACTTAGATTGACAACCTTCCAATTATACTTAATGCATTAAATCTAGTTAAATATAGGAGCCGCTTGTTGCTGCTATACTACTAGTATTTAATAGGGTTAATATTGGCACTTTGTCATATTAATTAATTAAGGGAAGAAATAGAAGGTGTATGGACCTGCTTTTGATGTACAACTTAGTCGATCTCTTTCTCACGATTAAAGGATGATTTAGAAATTAATATTATATTTCGACCTAATCTAGTGGTGGGTTTTTATTTCCCTAACATATTTCTCATATCTGCGGGTTTCCCATTATTTTCATTATTAGTTTATTTATTCCTTCTATTATTTTATTATTATTATTATTATTATTATTATTATTATTATTATTATTATTATCCCCCATTAGTATTTTTCTTATTTATTTATTTTGTGTTATTTAGGATTTTAATTTTTAGTTTTAGTTTTATTTTCAAGCAATTTAAATAGAGGTGAGCCCTCTCAATCCCTGGCCTAGAACGATACCCTTATTTACCAGTGCTATAATTGACAACAAGAGGGTTTCAATTGCGTGCCGGCTACGGCCACACCAAGGGCTCACCTCTATGTAACTAGCTAAAACTAAAATAAAAATAAAAATCCTAAATAACACAAAATAAATAAATAAGAAAAATACTAATGGGGGTTATAAAAATAATAATAAAAGGAGTAGATAAAATAAAGTAAACTAATAACAATAAAAATAATGAAAATAATCAAAAACCGCAGATATGAGAAATATATTAGGGAAATAAAAATCTACCACTAGATGAGGTTGAATTATAATTTTATTTTCTTTATTTTGTGAGATTTTTTCTTGACTCTATATTAATTGCTATCGTTTATATATATAATTCTGTCAAGTATAGTTTATTTGGTGCATGCCTTGTTCTGGTTTCCTCATAAGTGACATTATATAGGATTATTTGCCTGCTAGGTGGCAATCTAAATATACTAGAATTTATATGTATAAATTACAGCTAGATTAGATAACAATTCACCTAATAGTTTTGTGATTCTAATCGAAGTAGTAAAACGTTTAGATACGTGTGGGTCAAGGAAAGGAAATATAGCTAGACATGCTTTTTGTACTTGTTTGGGTACTTATATTGATAGCCTTCCAATTATACTTAGTGAATTAAATCTAGTTAAATATAGGAGCCGCTTGTTATTGCTATAATACTAGTATTTAATAGGATTAATATTGGCGCTTTGTCATATTAATTAATTAAGGGATGTAATATAAGGTATATGAACCTACTTTTGGTGTACAACTTGGTCGATCTCTTTCTCGTGATTAAAGGATGACTTAGAAATTAATATTATATTTTGACCTAATCTAGTGGTGGATTTTTATTTCCCTAACATATTTCTCATATCTGCGGGTTTCCCATTATTTTCATTATTAGTTTATTTATTCCTTTTATTATTTTATTATTACTATTTTTATAATCCCCTATTAGTATTTTTCTTATTTATTTACTTTGTGTTATTTAGGATTTTAATTTTTAGTTTTAGTTTTATTTTCAAGCTAGTTAAATAGAGGTGGGCCCTCTCAATCCCCGGCCTAGAACAATACCCTTATTTACCAGTGCTATAATTGACAACAAGAGGGTTTAAATTGCGTGCCGGCTATGGCCACACCAATTTTTGGCGCTATTGCCGAGGATTGGTAACTTCACTTTTATTTTGCTAGTTTTTTTTTAGCGTTTGTGTTTTTTCTTTTAGTTTTGTTTTAGGTTTATTTAGGAATTTTGGTGTGTTTTATTTTGCTCTTAACCTTTTCCTTTGAAGTGTTAGTGTTTTCAGGTGGCTATGAGAGGATCCTTTGGCTATGGATAACTTTGCATGAATCTTAATGCAAGAGTAAATGAGGTAAGTTCAAGCAATCTTAATGATAAACTTAACAAACTCACTGCTCTTGTTTTGCAGGTAGCTAAAGCTACTGGAGTTATTAATACAAGTGGAGTGTGTCATACGCAAGGAAATCCATATACTTACCATGAACAAGCTATGAGAGGAGGAGGATGGACATAATTCGGTGCTAAATCTTTCAATGGTTTTCAAGGACATGATCCCTATACAAGCACATACTATTCTGGAATGAGGCATCAACCCAACTTTGGATCGGAGATGAATAATCATTATCAAGTGCCATATCAAGACCCTTACACACGCGAATATGAAGCTTCAAAATATTATCAATATCCTCAACAAGAATCTTCTCCAGTTTTAGAACCCTCAAGATCAGAAAAAATGGATAAGCTTCTTGAAGCACTAATAAATGGTCAAAACCAGTTGGTCGACAGGTAAAATCACTTTAACTTCGGATGGGGGATGAATGATCATTATTCAGTGCCATATCAAGACCCTTACACATGTGATTATGAAGCGTCAAAACATTATCAATATCCTCCACAAGAATCTTCACCAGTTTCAGAACCCTCAAGTTTAGAAAAAATGGATAAGATTATTGAAGCATTGACAAATGGGCAAAATCAACTGATGCAAAGTCAGATTATGCAAACTGAAAGGGTGTCAGTGTTAGAGGAGAAAATGGGTTATATGGTCAACCTGATGAATCAATTACAAGAACAAGAAGATCTCTCTAGTACTTTAGTTCCAAATTCAAGTGAGAGTTATGAGGGTGATGATGCCATATCTAAATGTAAGGATGAGCTAGTTGAGGAGGTTTCCATGGAGAACATTGAAAAGCAAGATCGGGTGGAAGAAGAGCTTATAAAAGTAGAAGAAGAATCTCATCAAAACGAGGATCAAGTGAACAAAGAGAAGAATATGGATGACAAGACTATCACTTTCATCTACCATATACAATCTTTGAACATTTATTCCCCAATTTTTCTTGGAGATGACCATGAGACACAAGGTAAGCCTTTAAACCACTTTGATTTTATTTATGCTAACCACACTTCTTGTTTTCCCTCTTTTAGTAGTTTGTATGGAGCCAAGAGTGAAGAGAGTAATCAAATCACCTTGGATACATCTAATACGAAGCGTGATGCTCCAAAGGAGAGGTTATGTTGGAAGGATGTGTTTAAAGATTTTGAGATGGGAAAATATGTTCCTTCAATAGAGAGATTACCATACATGGACATTGGGCAAAACATTCTCTCTTTACACACCTGCTTAAATTCTATGATAGGTAAGTTACATTCTTGCTGGATCAAATCATTCATTAAATCTAACATTTTGTCTTTTTCTTCCTTGCAGGATAAAGATGATCATCATGAGGAAGGATTTGGTGAAGCAGCTCTCAAGTGGATGTATCCACCTTGAACGAGAAAAACCAAGATCATGTCAAGCAGAAGACGTAAAAACAAGCGCTACTTGGGAGGTAACCCAATTCCATAAGGGAGTTTTTTATCCTTTAGTTAATTATTTATTTATTTAGTTTGTTTTCTCCATACTTTAAATTACATGTTTTCTTAGTTGTTTACACATTGAGGACAATGTGTGGGGGTGTGTGTGTTTTATGTGTTTGTCAAAAGAAAATTTTGTTTAGAATTTTTAAAGTGTTCAGCTTTTTTTTTTAGAGTTGTAGGAGCCCTTAATTAGTCAATGAGGAATATATCTTTGAAATCTAACGAAAAGATGATCATAACATTAAGATAAAGCAAGTGGAGATTTTTTGTGTTAATTTTGATATAGGGAACACATATCTATGTGTCTAGATTTGAATGGAGAAAGAATGTGTGTGATTGTCTAATCACCGACATGGCATATTGAGATTCATCACATTCCTTAGTGAGATTTTGAACCATATATACCTTCTTTTTTCAAAGCGAATTTACACAAAATCATCTACTTTTCTTGGCTTCAAAATTTTTTTTTGTAAACCTCATATATGTTTAATTGCTTTGATCAAATTATTTGCCATAGCTCTGTTAATGGACTATAGAGACTACTAGAACTTACTCTTGCGCTATTCGAAGCTTGTAGTCAAAATATGCTCTGATTGAGAAAATGATAAAGGCAGCTTAGGAATTTTCCATCACATAGAAACCCTTTGAGCCTATACAAGGAATACATGCTTTTCTTCATTACCCACATTGAATAACCATTGGGCCTTAATCTCCTTACCTTTGCTTAAAGCTAATGGAAGGAAATAAAATTGTTATGGATATAAAGAGTTGTTGTGTATGTGTATATGTGAAAGAAATATATGTATTTATGCTAAGAGAAGGGATTGGTTATGTTTGGTGGAGAAAAAAAATAAAAAAAAAAACTGAAAAGAAATTTTTTTTAAAAAAATGAATGAAAAAAAATAAAAAGAAAAGAAAAAATGTTAGGATATAAGGAAGAGAGGGAGTTATGGAGATTATGTTGAGAAAGTTCTATTCATGTTCTATTTTGGTGTTAAGTTGGAGATATGTATCAATGATCATTGATGTGGAGTTAAGCTTATATTTCATCTAATTATTAGATTCCACTATCTCTTGACCTTTTTAGCACCACACTCCTAAAATACTCCATACCCTTCTTTACCTTAAACCCCGCTACAACCAATAAGTAAGTCCTATTTGATTCTTGAGATGAGTAGCCTTTGATCTAATGGAGATTAGTTACAAGAGTTAAGCATATGGTTCGGTCCATTTGGCAAGTATTTGATATCTTTCATGAGTTTTTATCCATAAGAACATGAACCTTCTTTGTTTATATATGTGAGTCGTTTGTTATCTTTATCATCTTATCTCACATACATGAGTGTTTCTATACATTTGTAGCCATGAATCTAAGAGAGAGAGAAAAAATAGAGGGTATCCATAGTGAGGATGAAACTTGATGTGACTAAGGCGTGGTAGATTTTCATCCATAATATTGATCTGTTCATACCTATCATGTTTATGTGTGAACCATATGTTGAAATTGATCCTATAAATTTCCCAATGCCGAATCTTAATTGATTGCTAATCGTGACGTTTGAAAGTAAAAGATTCTGAGACAAATATAGTTAAGGGTGTTAGGTTTGATTTTATTTTATTTGTGTGTGATTTTGTGGTTATATCATTTGCGAAACCCTCACGAGACCTTACTCGTCCTCAATGGGTGACCTAGGGGTTTAAAGGGCTTGTTACACATGCTAAGTGTAATCGTGAGACCTACGAAAGTGGCTAGTTAATTTAATTTTATTTGTTTAGAGTAATAACTTGCTTGAGGACAAGTAAGAAGCTAAGTGTGGGGGTGTGATAAGTTCATATTTTGACACATTTTATGCCCTTATAATCTTAGTTTTTCGTATTTTATTTAACTAATATAGGTGAATAATTATTGTTTTATACTTAAGTGGTAAAAATTGCACAAATGTTATTATTTAAGCTAAAATGATATAAATAAAGTAAATTTAGAATAAAATATTATTTATTATTATTTATTAATATTTATTTAATTTTATTTTGCATGTTTTATTTTAAAAAGAAAAAAAGAAATTGGATCTTTGGACCAACGACCAAAGGCCGAAGGCGCAAAGGCCTAGAAATAAAAGAAACAAAGGGTAATCAAATGAAGCGCAGCGGCAAGGGCTGAGTCAGCCGATGAAAACAAAAAGAAATGATCAGGTGGGCTGACATGGAAGAAGAACGGAAGCTGAGGCACTGCACGAAACGAGAAAAAAGAATAGGGTTGACGTGGCGTGGGGCACGAACAACAATAAATAAAGGCACATGAGGGCACATCTGAGAGAGAGAGCGAAAGCTGTAGAGCAGAGAGTAGGGTGGCAGGGTCGCAGGCTAGAGAGAGGAGAGAGGTGAGAGCCTTCCTTCACAGGCTCGGGCGACGCTGAGGATTACGAATTTATGAGACACAGCTGCAGTACAAGCAAGGTAGGCCCAGACTTCGAGGTGAGGCAAACCGCACGGATGACGAACCAAGAATCAGCGCCGTCAGCTGAGAAAGGAAAAGAAAAAGAAAATTGTTGCACGGAAATAAAGGCAACGACAAGAGAGAATAAGAGGAAATTTGATACCGATAGAATTTATTTTAGATAAAATTAATTTTTATCTGAATAAATTCTTGATCTTTTATTCAAAATTAATTTCGGTTATTTCTTTCTCTTATTTTAATTTATATATTAGATATATATTTCTGTGTAATTAATTCTCTAATTATGACTGGCTGATAATTTATTTGTTAGGGAATAAATTGAAACCCTGGATTAGGATTTGAATTGTAATTTTATTTTCTATGTTTCGTGAGATTGTTTATTGACTCTATATTAATTTCTATCGTTTATATATATAATTCTGTCAAGTATAGTTTATTTGGTGCATTCCTTGTTCTGGTTTCCTCATAAGTGATAGTATGTAGGATTATTTGCTTGCTAGGTGGCCATCTAAATATACTAGAATTTATATGTATAAATTGCAGCTAGGTTAGAAAACAATTCACCTAATAGTTTTGTGATTCTAATCGAAGTAGTAAAACGTTTCGATACATGTGGGTCAAGGAAAGGAAATACAGCTGGACATGCTTTTTGTACTATTTTGGGTACTTAGATTGACAGCCTTCCAATTATACTTAATGCATTAAATCTAGTTAAATAAAGGAGCCGCTTGTTGCTACTATACTGCTAGTATTTAATAGGGTTACTATTGGCGCTTTGTCGTATTAAGTAATTAAGGAAAGTAATATAAGGTGTATGAACCTGCTTTTGGTGTACAACTTGGTCGATCTCTTTCTCATGATTAAAGGATGACTTAGAAATTAATATTATATTTTGACCTAATCTAGTAGTGGATTTTTATTTCCCTAACATATTTCTCATATCTGCTGGTTTCCCATTATTTTCATTATTAGTTTATTTATTTCTTTTATTATTTTATTATTATTTTTTTATAATCCCCCATTAGTATTTTTCTTATTTATTTATTCTGTGTTATTTAGGATTTTAATTTTTAGTTTTAGTTTTATTTTCAAGCTAGTTAAATAGAGGTGAGCCCTCTCAATCCCCGACCTAGAACGATACCCTTATTCGACAGTGCTACAATTGACAATAAGAGGGTTTAAATTGCGTGTCGGCTATGGCCACACCATAAAACTATAGCCCCGCCAATCTAAAGGTGAAAGTAAGGCTGCGAACACTCAACCCTCCAATCCCTACGGTATTATGTTTATGAACCTTGATGATAAGGATATTTATGAGGGGCTTGTATCTCAAACTATTACCCCAACTCAATTCGTCAATTTGGAATGGCTCAAGGTATTGGGGCTTAAGGAGGATGTTTAGTATTTGCTCTCTCATGGTGGCTTATCCTTCTTCTTTCTACATGCGTATCCCATGAGAAAGGGACTCACTCTTGAGTTCCTCAATTCATTTTATTTTGATCGTTTCGTCCTTTTTTTATTCTTCAATGAGACTCAAAAAATGACCTTGTCTTGATTTTCATCTTTGCTTCGTCTTCCCTCTATTGGTAGGAGACTTTATGAGGAACCACAACTATGGGATCCTCAAGAGTTCTAGGCTCAAATCTCCATGCCAAAAAGGGGATGTGCTCCTAAGTCATACAATGGACATCAAGCTAAAGCCACATTAATTTATAATCTGGCCCTGTGCTACGTCCAACAACTTTTTGCCGGCACACTTTTCAACAAAGGGGAAAGCTAAGGAAATGTATGCAAGTTACAGTTTTTCACTCTACATTGTATGCTCCTAAACGATGCCCTCAATGGAGGGCATTATCCTGAAGATTACTTGGGTACGGTAAGCACTAACCTCACTGGTGATATTATCATTGGCAGCATTATTATGTATATTACTACTTAGTTAGGGCATAGCTTAAATGATATACCTATTGACTTCCAACCAACTTACCAAGGGCTAGAGACCTACACAAACATGAAATTAATTGTGCAAGATCAGCTTCATTACTGATTATTTTATGATCAGGAGGTGTGGTATCCATTGCCTAATAAAACTTTCACAAAGCTCATAGGGAATGGTCACACTAACTTGTTACCTTCTCCCACCACGCCTCACCCTGTTCAACCGATGCCCCTCTAAGATGATCATCCCAATATCCCTAAAGAAGAGTCTCATTTACCATTGCTTTGCCTCCCAGTGCCTCCTTTTTTTGTGCTGACTCCTGACCTTCATCTACTGGCACCTCTTGGGATGCCTGCGTCTAGCATATCGATAACCAATTTGATATGATGGATGCTCAATTTGCTAGTATTTGGGAAGCTATTGCTCCCATTGATCAAATGAACACCATGATACAATAAATTTATCAATGGCATTTAGAGTATGGTTACCCTCCACCACCCCTAACCCAGTTATTGTGGTTGCACCTCCCATCATTCCTCCCTTCCACATTGTGGACAATGTTACCTTTAAGCATAGGGGAGTTTCTTGCTCTCTGCCATTTTTGTTTTTTTTGTTTGGTTGCCTTCTTTTTCGGCTTGATGTTTATGTTTTTTGAAATAAAATCCTATGATGACTACAAGATAGAATCTTCTATATAACTTGATCATACACTAGTGAAACCTATAAATTGCAAGCTATTACAACTAATAAGTTTTGAAATTGCTTTAAGCGCAGACTCCTCAAGTGATAGACTCTCAAACCACTTATTATTATAACACTCTAACGATTTATCTTCGTAGACTTACCCATCTAGCCTGAGACTTAAGAAAAAAGGCATGAGGCAAAGAACCTATGAGACTTTGAACTTTAAAAAGGGACCATCTTCAATGCAGTCTTACCATTTTCTAACTATGTGTTCGCTCCTCTAATATGTGAAACTAGAACTTGCATACATTCTCTTTGAAACCACATAAGACTTATACATGAATTAATGTGATGGAGGCTTGTGTTTTCTTTGCTAGTTATGTTAGCCCATAATCCACCAAATAACATTCATTTCCATTTTTTCAATTCCCTTCGAGCCTAAGACTTTTCTTTCATAAACCTACCTACTAGTTATATTTCTAAGTAACTACCTTACCTTGGTCCAAAAACTAGGGAACGATAACTAATTGACTCAATTATGGTAGGTAAGTCAAAAAGGTAAGCACGGGGGTCTTCTTTGTTTTCCTTTCATTAAAAACTTTAAATAATTAAAAAAAAAGAATGGTTTGTAGAGCTCATGATTTATGTGTGACAAAAAATCTTCTTCCCCTTTTGTATTTAAAAAATGAAAAGGGAGCCTTGGTGAATAATTAAGAGTGACCAGTGAGTTTCCACTTCCGATATGTACATGTAGTTATAGCTCTACTAGTTTTCAGACCCATATCTACAATCCCACATCTATCCTACCCTTCACCCTAATCTCGTTACAACCCTATTAAGGCCTCTTGATTTTTGTACTGCATACTATGTTTGAGTGGTGGAAAAGGAGAGTTTATGCAAGCATATGGTCAATCATCATTAGATAGAAGAGTTTTGAGTGACACTATTATCCCTACAAACAAACACATGAGTGCATAACATCCACATTTTACTAAAGAGAGGAAGTATATGGCCTTGTTTAACCTCCGTCTCATTAAGATGGCATTTACACGATCCTAAACCACCTTAGAGTGTCATGATAATACTAATTTGTGCATCCGTGCTAACAGGTAGTCTCAGTTTATTTTTCCTACTATTACCACTTGCAATATGGGTCGAACTAGACATTATATGCCTTTTTTATGTCGCTGGTCCTATCATCTGAGGCTTTGATCTCATTCTACTTCTTTCTATTGTTCTTTCTATATTTTTGTATTAGTCACTTTCACATATTTTACTATGGTTCTAATCTATTATTTTCACTCCTACTTTCTTGAGTTTTGTGTTTCAGGAATTTCCATAAGAACGCCAAATTTGAGAAAGAATTACATGTTTTCCTAGCAAAGGATGAAGCATGGAAGGCTTTAGAGGAGAGTAAGTTAACCCGACATGTTTATGGAAGAGTCTTGAAGCTAAGGGAGCTAGAGATGTGCTAATAAGTCCAGAAAAAAAAAAACAAGAAAAAAGAGCTACACAACCTGTTACACACCCAGCTACACAGCCATGCAGCATTTCCCTATGATTTTCAAAGATAAAGAAACCGCACGGCTAGGTAGTGCATGAATCACATGGTCATGTAGAATTTTATGATGAAAAGTTAAGGCTCCAAACCTTGCACAGCCAGGTATTGTGCGACTCACACAACCATGCAAGATTCAAAATTCTATCTATTTGAGAGCTAAGATGCAAACGGCCAAGTCGTGCAGCTACGGTTACTCCTATGATCCTTATACACAACATGCCTAGCATGATGGGGATTATTTAAGACACACTTTGGGGACTTATTAGAGAGTTAGAGGAGGGATTCTATAGCACTTTTACTTCTCATTACTGAGCAATAGCTTCATGTATTTTTTTTGTTCCCATTAGTTTGATTTTTCCTGAGGTTTAAGTGCATATTTGTGAATGATCAAATCAGAATCAACTTTGTTCTCCTCTTTTTTATAGTTAATTCAATCTAATTATTCTTCTTTATATCTTTATATTGTTGTTATGCTTGTCATGCTATTTATTTCATTGATTTTCCTTAAAGATATGAGTAAGTAATCTTCTTTTCTAGGACTGAACTAAGTCCATTTTAGTGATTGATTTGATGAACTAATGTATTATGTCATATGTTTGATTCGTCTATACTATTGCATATGATAAGATTAATTGTTGTAAAGTGGATTTGATGAAATCTGACCTCCTTAGTTAATATTTACAACTAAAAGGTTGAAGTTATTATCGGAAAGTGGCATGTGTATGGGAATTTAAGCAATAACGAAAGTAGATGTTTAATTCTTAGAAGCTATAAAATTGATGACACTTAAAGGATTTAGTTTAATTTGTGATTCACAAAAGAAGTTGGCAAATTAGATTAAATATTTTCTGAGTCCTTTAAAGAAGCTAATGGATATAATTAGACCAATCATTCACAGTTAATGAATTAAACTACGACATATTCATTGTTTCATCATTAATTACTAAGTTGGAGACCGAAGTTTGATCCTATATTTCACTCCTATTGTTTTAGAATTTATAATTAAAAAGCTTTTCATAATTATTCCCATTATCCATTTTCATACTCCTAATTCATATCGATTTAGATAGTTAAGATACTAAAGAAGTGTACTCAATTACGAAGTCCCTGTGGGATATGACCTTGAATTGCTATAACGAATCCGTGTGTTTGTGGAAATAGCACAACACATAACATACTAAAATTCCCATATTAATCCATATTAATAAAAATTTAATTAAATATAGCTAATTTCCCTTTTTTAAGAAATGTTGATATCTTCAATATCATTATTTTCAAGTCCTCCATTTATCATCATACATCTTAAATATACTTATTTCCCACATATCATACTTCATTAAGCTCATATTACTCTCCCATATGTTATACTTATCCTCAAAATATGACTTAGCGTAGTACTTATCATATCAACACATCTTTCACCATTCTTTTTCTCTTTTTATCATATCATCAGCATTATTGTAACACTCTAGTTTTTATGAACCAAAAAAAATTCATTTTACAACGAAAGCATATAAGAAAAATATTAGGTATTACCACCATAATTATAGTTTTTCCAACCATCCTTAGAACAATCAGAAGGCTAAAATCATTCATAATAAAATAAAGAAATTAGAAATGGAGGAAATTGTACAAATACAATACAAGTATGGAGGTTAACTCCAAATTATAATAACAAAATACAAACTAAAGGATATCATGGAAGTAAATGCATCAACCGTATAACATGACTTTATTCCCATAACCCTAATAACAAAGTCAATCCTCCACATATAACTCATTAAAAGTTGTGAACTCGTCCAATGGGTTAGCCTCAACCTACAAAAATACCTCTAGGTCGTCTACTTATGGGAATGAGTAACACCAATGAAACGAATTATCAGTACACTACCTACTGAGTAAGGTAATAATACAGTTGAGTAGGATTACACATAATACATGATTCACATTAAAGAATAAGCATAAGTAAGATAAATATGAAATAATTCCAAGTAAATAATGATTTCAAGTCTTACTATATAAATATACCTTATTCTAATATATTATTTACATTGATTTTATGGAACCCACTATTCTTAAATTAGTGAAATGTTCTGAAACACCTCTTAAGGAAAAAACATAAAAGCCAATATTATTATCCAATAAAATAGACTCAATACCTCTCAAAGAAAAGTGCTCATGAGCCATCATTCTTAAACTTATAGAATAATATGAAGCACCTCTCAAAGATATGATACCTGAGTTACTATTATCTTTTGGTGGAATAAAATCAACTTCTCAATCCTAACTCAAATAGTCTTTCACTTTAAATGATTAATATATTTTCCATTAATACTTTATCTCTTAATTGTATATTTATTCATGTTGAGTATTAAGCCCCACTATTATTAATTCAATACAATAAACGGATGCTCCTCTTAAAGATAACACACATTATCCACTATTATTTATCTAGTGGAACGATCCCATATAAACACCTTAGCCCTACTCATGTGCTCCTTCATTTTAAATGATTAGTATATTATAAGAATTGATTATAATGTATTCAAGGCTATCATGTGGAACACATATAAGTATATAAGAAAAAAATTAAATAACACAATCATGACCATATAATTATCCTCAAATTGACCATAATTAAAAATGATCATATTCTCCCAAGGCTTATTAATTCTTAATACCAATGCATATAAATCTCAAATATCCATTTGGAACATAAATCCTCAATTATTTGCATAGATACCATATCTAACATTATTCCAAAAGCGTACTTCCAAAATCTGATTACTTAGGATATCATATCTTAGCATAACATCCGTCATATCACATGTCCAAGAAAAGCACACTCACATACACATACAAATAAAGTTCTAGCTATGACATGTATCATTATTAACAAGAACACTATACTCTATACACATAAATCTTATACCACCTCCTCCGAGATAGCCAAAAATAACATATAAAAAATAATATAATATACAATTAGGATCGAAGATTAAAATAGAGAGAGAACTTAAGGTGAAGGAGGGTAAAAATGGAAATAACCAAAGTTAAAAGGAGGCTTGAGTTGTGTGGAAGTATGGTGGATTGAATGGTGGTGCTATAGTGAGAATCTAGTGGTGTTTAGGTAAGGTTTGGGGGTGAAAATGAGAGAGCACAAAAAATGGGGAGGTTGCATAGGCATGCGGCAGATGATGCACACCCAAACCGTGAGCTAGGGTCTTGCATGGATAGGCTGTGCGAAGAGGCATGACCAAGGCATTCCAAGCCTATGCACAAGTCATGTGAGGGTGCATGGGAGTGTAGTTTTCATAGGCATGCAACAAGGAAAGATTAGGAGTGTGTGACCATGCATGAGGTTGTGTGCCCCACAAAAATGGGACAACATTGAGGAAGGAAGGGGGGAAATGGTAGTGGTTGACTATAACGATCAATAATGACGAACGAGAGTGATGGGGTGGCCATAGTGGTTAGTCCACTAGGCTTTGGGTGGTGCTTGGTTGTTGTGGTGGTGCACAGTGGCGATGGGTTGGTATGCGTATGCAAACAAAGCAGCACAACTCACAGGAGGAGGAGAAGGAGCAGAAGAAGAAGAAGAAGAAGAAGGGCTCTAGCAGTGGTTTTCAATAGAATTTAGGTAATAAATGAGGCAAACAAATGAGGGAGAAAGAGTGAGATGGGTGGGGGGTGTGTGTGTGTGCATACAAAACGGGGAATGTAGAGGGTGACGATGGTGGCAGCAGTAGCATGATAGAGTAGCAAGGGGAATTTTCAATGAAAGTGGCTGGAGGTAAGAGTGATGGTAGAGTGTTGGGTGAAAACATGAGAGGAAAACAACATGAGATGGTGATGGTTGTATGTGTGTTGCGTGAGAAAGAAAGGGCAGAGATAGCAACAATTGAAGGCAACAATAATAGCAGCAATATGAGATGGTGATGGTGATGGTGAGGGTAATGGTTATCGATGATGATGATGGTTGTAGTAGGGGTGAGGGTGATGGTTGTGTGTTTCAAGTTATAAGAATATAGTTAAGTATTACGATGTAGGAATATGTAGAAGAAAGGAAAAAAGGAGAAAGAAAAGGAGAAAGGGGAAAAGGTTAAGGTAGGATTAGATAAATTTATATTAGTTAAAATAGATAGGATTAGTGATATAAATTTATTAAATTAAGATTGGTTTATGAAAAATAATTTATCTAGGTCATAGATTCGGATTAGGTTATGATTTTTGAATTAAAGAATTGGGTTAAGGCTAAAAATAAAATTTTCTCAAGATTAGAATCGAATTGATGTATTAATACTACGGGATTAGGTTTGATAAAATTTTGGAGAATTATATGTATCATATCATATCATTAACAACATGAATTTAACCATATAATTAAAATAACATGAAAATATACATAACTAAAAAAGCATTTAACACAAAAGCCTAAATATCAACCAATATCCTTACAAAATCCTTTGGTCTCTAAGCACGCTTACCCTATCCCACTTCTTTTGAAACTTTTAGAAAATCACCTAAGAAAGAAAAAATACATAATACCATTTAAAATTAATGATATAAGTAAGGATGTTTTAAGGAAATAGCAGGCAAAGGAAAGGAGAAAAACCAAAACAAGAATCAAAGGAAGTATTAGCTAAAGTCGGTGTAACAAGGAGAGGTTTTAATTATCTTAGCCGAAAGAGGAGTGAAGGTTTTGGTGGCTTTTACCAAAAAGGGGTTATTTTTTGGTGGAAATTGTCCAAAAGAAAGGGGTAGGCTTCAGTGAAAATGGACAAAGCTAGGGGTGATTTTGGTATTTTTGCCTATTGAAGGTGGGTGGTTTTTATGCAAATAGACAAAGGTGGTGGGTGGTTTCAATGATTTTTATCAAATGAAGGTGGGTGGTTTCAGTGCAAATGGACAAAGGTGGAGGGGTGGTCCTTATGATTCTTTTCCAAATGAAGGTGGTAGGAAATGGTGAGATTATCTGATGGCAACGGGGAAGGAATGGCAAAGGTTGTTGGTGATGGTGTTGGTGTCTCAATTAAACTCGCTTATAGTGCGTTTTAGGGGTTATTTTGGCGACGATAAGGTGGGGACAGAAGAAGGGAGGAATGCTATGTTTGTTCTACAAATTTTTCATAGAAAATAGAGGGAAAAAGATGTAGTTCCAGGCATTAAATATGTCTTATATATGCATACACTTGCATAGGAAAGGAAGAGGATGTGATCAATGAAAATAAAACCCTAAACCCTAAAGATAAGGAAAGGAGAGTTGATGGGGGATAACTATATACTTGGAAAAAGGATTCACACACACAAGGGGAAGGGAAGAGAATATGTCAGAAGGAAATATAAGGGGAAGGAGAAGAAAAATAAAAGGGTGAAAAGGGACATGGCGTGGGTTTATATTTAGGTTTTGGTTAAAAATAATTTAGGTTATAGTATTAGAGTAAATTAATTAAAAGAACGTCCAAAATTATTTTTAGGTTAGAATTAAATTACGATATTAATTTCTTAGGATTAGGATTAGCTAAATTTTAGAAAATTACATCATTGCCCCAATAAAAGAGACTTCATCCCCGAATTCAAGAAGGTTGGGGAAGAAGAGAAAAAGAATGTAAGAAAGTTAATCTTGGTAGCTAACTCTATTGGAGTTTACATAATACTACTAAGGATTACCCCCTTAAAAGATAGAGGATTCCAAAATCTAACATATGTGTGCTACAAACCTTAGGATACATCTCGTCCATATCCCTCTTTTTCTCCCAAGTCACCTCTTTTATGCTATGCTGGCAAGAGGAATCAAACTCGTTCTGGTACATTAAATCTACATCACTCTTCTAGTGGCTCTAAGCTACTATCATCCTGTCCTATATCAATTGAACCTACTAATTCATCTCCTCAATCATCTCTAGTTCAAGTACAATAGTCTTGTTGATTTTGCTCCAACACAAAGGTGTCCAACACTTATATCCATATAGTATCTCAAAGGGTTTCATCCCTATGCTAGCATGATAACTATTGTTATACGAGAACTCAATCGAATGTATAAAATCTTTGAACTACCTCGAAACTCCAACATACATGCCCATAGCATATCATGAAGTGTCTAAATCACCCTCTTAGTTTGCCCATCTATAGTTGGGTGGAAGGTAGTAATCATCCTCAATCTCAGGCCCATAGCCTCTTGCAAATTCCCCTAGAAATGCAAAAGGAATCTCAAATTACAATCGAAGACTATATCAATATGTGTACCATGCCTACTCACACAAACCTCATATAAGCATCGGTCGGTTGATCCATACTCCTAGTCAACTTAATTGGTACAAACACTGTTGACTTATTCAATCTTTCAACAATAACATATATCATGTCGCACCCACTATAAGTCCTAGGTAACCTACTCATAAAATCCATCGAGATGGAATCTCACATCTACCTCAAAACATATAAAAGGCTAGATCAATCCTATAGGCCTCTAGTGCTCGATCTTAACCTTCTAGAAGGTCAGAAATGTCAACATAAACTCTACTACATCTCACTTCATGATAGGCCACTAATAGATCCTGTTGAGTTCCTTATACAACTTATCCCCATCTGAGTAGATGGAATATGGAGTATAGCGACCTTCCACTAAAATTCAGTGCTTCATAATCTCATAACTCTAAGGTATACCCATCAACCTTTATAGAGAATGCTACCATCCTTGTGAATCTAGAAACTATTGACTCAATTGTTTTGAGTCTTCTATTGAATCCTCTCGAGCTTAATGTCCACAGGCTGTTCCACTCGGATCGCATGAAAAACTATCTATGTAATTGTTAATGAACTCAACCAGACCTCTAAGTCACTATGTTGTATCATCTCTATCCCCATTTCACCATGGTACTCCAGCATTAGACTAGCTACCACACAAGCACTTGAGTAGTGTGATGTCTTCCTACTCAAGGCAATAATGTTAGCCTTACTCTCGTGGTAGGTTAACTCAATATCATAGTCCTTCACCAACTCTAGGTATCTCCTCCGCATCATATTCAACTCCTTCCAAGTGAATAAATACTTGAGGCTCTTATGGTCTATCCAAAATCTTCTCCAAGTCCCATACAGACAATGCCTCTAAATCTTTAATGTGAAAATGATGGCTACCAAATCTAAATCATGAGTTAGGTAGTTCTGCTCATGATGCTTCAGCTAATGAGAAGCATAAGCCACTACCTTACCATGATACATTAATACACAACCCATTCCATCCTTCAACACATCACTATAGACCTCGAACCTATCTAATCTTAATGGTAGGGTCAACACCAGTGTTATAGTCAAACACCACTTTAACTCTTGGAATGCTCCCTCACATGCATCAACCCACTAAAGCCTAATCATCTTCTTTAGATGGTGTGTCAAAGGATGTGCTACTTCTAGAAGTACTGAATAAAGTGGTTGTAGTAGCCAGCCAAACCCGGGAAACTATGAGCCTTAAGAACTCTAGTGGGTGCCTTCCACTCACTCACTACTAAGATCTTCACTGGATCCATGATAACTCCTTCTTTTGGCACCATGTGTCCTAAATATGTAACCTCCCAAATCTAAACTTGCACTAAGAGATTTTGGCATAAAACTTGTGCTCTCTAATGAATAAAAGTATCGTACATAGATGTTGTTTGTGCTCCTCACTACTCCGAGAGTATACCAAAAATCTCATCTATGAAAACAGCCATAAATTGATTAAGGAACAACCAAAGTACTTGGCATCAAGTCAATAAAGATGGCAGGCACACTGGTGAGCCCAAAAGGCATCATCATAAACTCATAATGCCCATACTGTGAACTAAATGCCATCTTCATCATGTTAACCTCAACAATACACAACTAATGATATCCTAACCTCAAGTAAATCTTTGAGAAGATCGAAGTACCCAAAAGCTAGTCAAACAAGTCATCGATCCTCATAAGTGGATAAAGGTTCTTCACCATTAACTAGTTCAAACCCAAATAGTCGATGCATGATTGAAGGCTCTCATCCATCTTCATAAAAATAACAGGTTCTGGTCATGGAGACACACTCAAGCTATTGTAACTGTGAGTCACTAGGTCCTCTAACTGAGTCTTCAACTCCTACATCTCTAATGGTGTCATCAGATATGGCATGTTCAAAATTATCTTAGCCCCCTGTACCACCTCAATAGTGAAGTCTATCTCATGTACTAGAAGCATGCCTGGAATCTCCTCTATGAACACATAAGAAAACTCCTAAGTAACAAAAATATACTCTAATGTTGATGCATCCTTCTTTAAGTCCTTAACTCTACATAGATACATAGGGTAACCTCTCTATACAAAATAATACAATATATGGGTAGATATAACCTTCATTGTAAGCCTAGGCTTGCATCTACAATAGGAGACCCTAGCACCCTAAGGTCCTCACAACACAAATTGCTCCTATGTGTAGTATATCACCGCCTAGTGTCTCCCAACATACCCTCCCTGGGATAACATCAAAATCCTTGAGGTTCAACTCAACCAAATCTACTAGGAAGTCTACCCTAAATATTTTTAAAGTCATGTCCAAGTAAAGCCTAGTGCAATCCATTCTACCCCTATAAGGCAACATCACAAAAATAGATTTGTTAGCAGATGATGATAAGGGAGTTCTAGCAATGAAGGTAGTATACACAAAAGATAGAGATGCCCCCAAAACCAACAATACATGAGATGGTAATGAGAGGATAGAAAATGTACCAGCAACCACATCTAACTATTAATAAACCTCTACCTAGCTGATGACATTCAGGCACCCTCCTAATTGTCCTCCCTGGTATCCTCCATGATACCATCTGGAACCCTAATTCTATCCTCCTATCTTCTAAGGGAAAGGGAGAGGCCCCTGAGGTCTCCCTTTAATCTCCCTAAATAGTTCTTTGGCTAGGACAGGTGCCCTTTACTACTACTGCAACTAGTAGGGCAGTTGATGATAAGCCTATTGCTAAGGTACCAATAGTCCCTACTACTAAAACTAACCCTACTGACATTAGTGCCAAAAAGACTAGTGGCCCAAATAACCACACGTCCTACACTAAATTGATACCACTTGGTAGCCATGCCCTAGATGATTCTGACCACGAAAACCACACAAGAACTCGTCGTTTATCCAAAAAATATTCTTGGACCACCTCTATGACCCTAGTAGTGACACTGGCTACCCTAACACAAGATTTGACCTAACTACTAGAACCCTAAAAGTCCGCCTCACTAAAATTGGATCTTACCTCCAAAAGCCTTTATCTTTAGATCCCACTTACCTAGAATAGAAGCTAGCTTATATAATGTGGCTAATTCCTAGAAAGCCACGGCACCTATCATCCTTCAGATGCTGAAATGGAGCCCCTACTCTAAATCGCAAATAACTATAGACACGCTAACTACTATGCTTGGTCTAAACATTAGAAACTCTATGAATCAAGCGTGTTATTACCTCACTATCATACCTCCCTAAGCTAACTTCATGAACTCCTTTAGTTTATCCTTCTTATAGCTCTCAAGGTAAAGCTTATTGTAGATTGCCATTTTGAACTCCTCCTAGGACATTAGCATTCCTCCCTCCTCACAATAATGTACCCACCAATTGTCAGCTTCCCTTTAGAGGGAAAAGGTTGATATGCCTACCTTCTAGGTAGGTGGGAAATCAATTTCCTTGAATGTCCTATCCATATCCAAAATCCACCAATCTCTTATGATTGGGTCCTCTTCATCTACGTAGATTGGTAGGTGATATCCTATAACCCTATAAAGCTAGCATTCTTCGATACCCTTCTTTGAGTAACGTAGAGGTGGTGGGGTGGCTAAGGATCAGGCTGAGGCTAAGGCAGTAGTGGTGGACACCTAATGAACTCGATGAATGCCTTAAAACTCTCCCCTAAATGACTGACACAACTATTAAGAACCATAGCAAAAATGTGTAACATAGAAAACATCTTACAGAAAATATTCCTAGCTTACTAACACATAGTACACATAATCACATTCAAAGGTTACTTAGGCTACATGTTTCCGATTCCTTACAAGTTAATCTAGGATTTCGATGGGTTTTTTTGAAATATGAAACAAACTGATAAAATTAGAGAAGGGATTGCTTGAAAATCTAATTTTTGGAAAATAAATACAGAAATCAAAACCAAAGATCTGATACAAACTTGTAACACCCCAAAATGTACTATTAAAAATTTTCATTTTATAATGGAAGCTTATAACTAAAATACCATGTGTTATTGCTGTAATTGATGTAAGTCTGGTTTACCATACCAACCTCACATTAATCACAAGGATATAACCATTAAAAGTAAAATAGAGTAAAATGAAATGAGAGAATCTGTATACATGTAAATATGAGTTTGGAGATTAACTCTAGGGTATAATAGACAAATGTAACAAAAAAGATACTATAGATGGAAGACTCCAAAAGCTATCTGTGTAAAAATATTATTTGGATAACAAAATTCATCACCCAAACACCTAGTATAGGAAAAATCAATCCTCCCTATACTGCACATCGAAGGCAAAACAAACATCCAACTAGTCCTCAAAGACCTACATAAAATCATCTAGGTCGTCTGCTTGTGGGAATAAATAACACATGTGAAAAGGATGATCAGTATCCTACGTAATGAGTGAGGTAACAAGATATTCAAAATAGGGAAAAAATATAATCATATGCATTTATAGTGGAAAGTGGCATACATACGAGGTACATAAAGCAATACAAACTAATTACTAGTCTGGATTCGTATTATTAGAATATAACATGATCCTTCCTTTCATTTACATTGAGTTCAAGGACCCCCATTATTCTTAAAATAGTGGAATGGTGAAACACCAATCGGAGACAACACAATGGGGCCACTATTATCATTCAGTGGAACAAGCCCAACACCTTATAGGGTAAAACGCTCATCAACCATTATTCTTAAACTAGTGGAATGGTTTGAAGCACCTCTCGAGGACAACATACCTAAAACATTGTTATTATATGTTGGAATGGACCCATAAGCACCTCAATTATGATTCATGTAATCTTCAACTTTAAATAATTAATGTCTTACCCATTAGTTACTTATCCGATATCATATTCTTATTCACATTGAGTATAGGGCCCCATTACACTTAATCTAGTGGAATGGACTAAAGCACCTCTCATGGATAACACAACCAAGCCACCATTATCTTTTAAAGGAAGGGACCCAACAACTCTCATGGAACAATTTTCCTAATACACTATTCTTAAACTAGTGGAACAGTCTGAAATACCTCTTAAAGACAGCACACCTTAACCACTATTATCATCGAGTAAAACGGACCCATAAATGCTTCATCCCAACACACATGATCTTTGACTATAAATATACATCTTATTCATGATTATCTTGATGAGTAATAAAAATAATTAATGTAACCAAAACATTAACATATAGATAACAAGACCATTCTCAAAGGTTAAGATGTTTATTTTCCCCAAGAGCCCTAAATTCACAATTTAGGCATAACTTCTATCATATTAATCATCGATCCACCAAATAGAGTGCATATTCCTCAAATATTATTATATTTAACATAACTGAAACTCAAAGTCTAACTCCTACCTTAAAAGTTATTATTCATAAAGCTTCCAAAATACAAATTTCATAGGTAAGTCATAACTTTTCCCATAAGACTCATATAATTACCAAATTCAATAGAACTCCCTAAAGTACCAATGTTAATGAAATATCGGAAATTCATAGTCAATCTTCAAGTTTTTACACATGGGATAATAACATTACCATTTTAAGGTTATTATTCCTAAATTAAGCCATTTCTCATATAGAGGAACTTATGACATTCATAATCACTCCAAACACTCCAATTGGTATTATTAGCATATTTTAAGTCCACTAAAACCCATAAAATAGAAAATTTTCTATATTAACCCATATCAACGAATATGCCTTAAAGATAGCCTATAGCTCTTATTTTAAGAAAGTGATATATCTTCAATGTCATTATTTCCAAGTCCTCCATTTATCATCACACGACTTAAATATACTTATTTCCCACATATCATACTTCATTATTCTCATATTGCTTTTATTTATGTTATACTTATCCACAAAATACTACTTAGTGTAGCAATCATCAAATCAGCACATATTTCACCATTCTTACTCTCTTTCCTTCATATCATCCAAATTATCATTTTGTGTCATTAATAGAATGTATTTAACCATATAACCACAATATAATGATAATACACATAGCCATACAAGCATTGAACTTAAAACCCTAAACATCGATGAGTATCCTTACAAAAATCCTTCAATATCTAAGCACGTTTACCATATCCTTCCTCTTTTGAAACTTTTGATAAATCACCTAAGAAATAAATAACAAAATGCCATTACAAATTAATGATATAATTAATGATGTTTTAAGGTAATGTAAGGGTGAAGGAAAGGATAAAACCCAAACCAAGGCTCAAAGGAAGTCTTGGCTAAAATCGTTGTAATGAGGAAATGAAGTGGGTTTAGATTTAGGTTTGGGTTCAAAATAATTTAGGTTAGGTATTAGGATAAAATAATTAAACAATATTCTGTGATTATATTTAGGTTAGAAAATATATTAATAATCCAAATAAAATTTAAGGTTAGGATAAGATTTAGGATTAGGGAGTTAAGTTAAGATAGAAAAATAATTTTTTTGAGGTTACCATTAGGTTACATTATTAAATACTAGAGATTAGGGTTAGATAAAATTTGGGATATTACAACTATGCTAGGGGGTCTTTGGAAAAAATGGTTAAATCAAAGGGAGAGGGTTTCGGTGATTTTGGGAGCTACAAGGTGGAGGGGATCGGGAACAATAGCAAAAGGAAATAGTTGGTGTTTGGTTCTTTTAGCTGAATGTGAAGGGGGTAATCATTGGGTTTGTACATTTCAAGAAGGGTTGCTTCAATGGGATTGCTCCTTTCTTAGGAGTAGATTTGGTGGAAATGGTTGTATCTTTAGGAGGGAGACCGGTGGTGACTGTATCCTACCCTAAAATCCTTCAAATTATATTTAGAATTATGTTGATATAAAATAAATGAGTTTTGGTTTTCAAAAGAGCTTGAAATTCTAATAAAATTGTAAATTTTAAGCATACTGATAGAATGGTTTACACAATAGATGGAATAGTTAACTGAAGGAATTAATATTCTTATCCTCGACACACTAGTCAATTGGTTTGCCGAAACCAATAGACTAGTTTACTTGAGATTTTATATCCATTTCTAAGTTTGGTTCAAATTTTTCTCAAATGATTATGAAAACAACTTTCTTGAGTTTAATTATGCTAATAAGCATGGTTTAGTGCTTTGGTATTATTTTCACATTAATTAGATCATTGTATAATTTTAATTAGCAAAATTTTCCCCAAAAGCCACTTTTAGAGTCAAACTTGCTCTTTTTCTTCTCACTAACCTCACCCCCTTACTTCTAGTATATGGGGATGCAAGCTTGACTTTGTGCACCCTTCCCTGACTTGCCAACCCACTACCATGCCTAACTCTGACTACACTCAACCCCCCACCACTTCATCAACTCAGCCCTCACTTCTTGGGTTACCTACACTCAACATGACAAGTCTCATCCCACTTTTCTCGGAGAATGTTAACCAATCTTGCCCTTATACTTATTATTTATATCCATTATCATTCGTCACTTGTGTTCTTTCTCTCTTATCTCTTCTCATTATTGAAATTTTGACTAAGTGTTGAGCATCCTTCCATTTTTCCCTCTTCTTCCTTATGCTAAGAAAAATAGATGTTCACTCTGCCTTTCTCCTTTGATCTTACAAGTATTGTGTTCCTTTTCCTACTTCTAATCATTATTTTACTTTTCTCTCCTTTTTAACATCGTATTTTTTAGTTAAAGGTAGTGTTTTATGTCTCTCTTCTTCTTTTATTTTCTTGGTTTTTAATGATGTTTGGAAGGATAATTTATAATGTTTTTTACTTTAATTCTCTAAAGAATTGAAGTTTTGTTATATAGGCCATCTAGTAGGAGTTTTCTACCAAAAGAATTACTTCAAGATAAGGTATTCTCATCTTTAATATAATTAGGTTTCTATGGTAAATTGGGGTTCCATGTATTAGTATTTATATAAGTAGGATCTAATTATGTTACATGTTATGATCATGTGATATAGTTCTCCTCAAGTAAATGTTGTTGAGATTATATGATTTTAAGCATAAAATAGGTTGAGCATGATTTGTTTAAATATGAACATTATCATTTATCCATATGATTCTTTGTATACAGTATGTATTTTTATATATTTTTTGGCATAGAAGCATGATATGATTAATATAGTATGGTGTGGTAAAATTTTATGTGTATTTCACAAGTCTAGCTAGTGTTTCACACAAACAAGCTAATCGATTCCTCTGAAACATCAACTAGTTTTGTGAGTAGTTGAATAGTTTGGAGTTTTGGATCGGTTGTTCACGAGATTAGTCAATTGGTTTGGAAAACTAGTCAACTAGTTTTGATCAACAGTCAATTAGTTGGTAAAACCCGTCTACTGATGTCCCTATAAACTAAAGTGGTTTAGTTTCAACATAGACCCATCAACCAATTGGACTAAACTAGTCAACTTCTTGCTATGACTAGTCAATCGATTGGTCAAACACATCTATTGGTATTTCTACAGGCCAAAATGGGTTGATATTTACTTAGACCCATCAACTCGTTGAACAAAACGAGGTGGCTGGTTCACATAAAAAATCGGTCGGTGAGGCCAACCAATTGACTGGTGTTTTGGTTTTTTTTCTTCTTTTTTTTTTGTCGAAGTATGGTGGGACTAGACAAGTCGACTAGTTTGAAGGATTAATCGACTAGTTCAGTTGCGAACTGACTATTTTGTTATAATTCGTTACATTTCTCTTAGGCTTTTTGTGTTTATACTTCCATGCATTCACAACATTTTAATTATTATTTCAATTACAAATGACCTGATTTAATATGAACCACAATGGTGGTATTTGAGACTTGATTTTTGGTTAAGTTTAGTGTTATCTCTGAACACCCAATTGATGGATTTTATTCCTTGTGTATGATTTTGGTGTCATCTTTAAACACTCAAATGGTGGCTTTAATACCTCGTGATGTGTTTGGTGTTATCACTTGAAAATACCCAATTTGGTTAAATAATGGATTATATTTCTTTTGATGTTATCACTTGGAAACACTCAATTGGTTAACTAATATATTTTAATTGTGTTTGGTGTTATCACATAGAAACACCTAATTTGGTTATGTGTGGACTTTGTTGTGATTTCTTATGTCACTTATACATAAATTAATGGTTTATGATTTCATTCAAGCCTTTTTGTCAAGATATTGAGGTAGTTGTGATAACTGTGACTTTAGCATCTTATTCCTAAGGTTTATAAGAGTTTTAACCTCAAATTTTAGTTGGAATTCTCCCTTTTTATTCTTGTTACTCCCTTTATATTATAAAAATTTGCAAGATCTCGAGGAACAAAAAAAAAGCATAAAGGATGGAAAAAATAATAAGCTTAAATGGAGAAGAAAGGAGAAAAAAAAGACCAAAGAGGAGCAAAAGTTAAAGCGGAAACAGATTTAGAGCTAAAAAGCAAATTCTAGAATAAAATAAGAGTAATAATGCATATTTAAAGTATATAATCATGAAATAAGTTGAATTTATACCATGATAAAATCCAAATTTGGAGATGATATCAACAAAAAAACTTGTAGATCTTTTCAATATCTATCCAACGCAACCAAAATTAGCTCAATTTAAGACTTGATGAAAGAGTTATGATCAAAATACCCAACATTGTCAAAGATAATACAGGAAGCCCATGTTTATCAATACCCTAGGGATCCGAGAGGCCGTAGTATTTAAACTCTCATTCTAATTTTTCATTCAAGAATCCTCCACTCCCTCTCTCTTAACTCTCCTCCATCCTCTTCCCTAATTCTCGAAGAATTTTCTTGTAAACTAGAGATCTAGGTGTAAAAAGTTAAACACTTGTAAGAATCATTGGATTTAAAGGGTATTTTCTTTTATCTCTTATCTATCTATAGAATCTCTTGTTATTCTTAATGTTCTTACTATGAGTTTGATTGGCTAGATTTTTGTGCTAAGGTGAAGGGGAGTTTCCCCCCAATCCGGATGTGTTGAATATTTGTATTCTTTTTATATTCAATTCTTGATCCTTGCATTATGTTTTTGATTGATTGACGGAATGATGAACTCCAACGAGGTTCCAATTTTCGGTGTGGGAAACACCTATTTGATTAAGAGATAATCCATTATTAGACCCAATAAAACAACTAGAGATTAAATTGTAAGTCGAGAGACGATTGATTTCTCCTCTACAACAATAAAGGAGGAAACTTTGTGGACTATAAGGAATTACACTCTATTATACCCTAATCAAGAGATAGTTAGGGACATAGAGATGTAATACGGTGTTTGTGGCTTGAGAAAGCACAACACTTTCTATCCTTGTTGGCATGATTGATTATGATTGTTGAATCAATTTATGATGTGGTGTTCAATTACATAGATGATCGGGGGTGATGAAGGTAAAAACTTCACAAGTTCCTACACTCAAGTGTACGGGATCAAACTAGTAGTTAATGTCAATCCCACAAGGATTGGTGAATGATGTAGAGTTCTACCAATCCTTATGGGATCGACCATGACAACTACTTCGACCCCATATGCTTGCATGTAGGAACATATCAAGTTTTTGCCTTTATTGCCCCCGATCCACCATGTAATTAAACACCATATCATAAATTGATTGAACAATCATAATCAATCCTACCAACAAGGATAGATATTGTTGTACTCTCTCAAGCCACAAACACCGTATTACATCTCTATGGCCCTAACTATCTCTTGATTAGGGTCTAATAGAGTGTAATGACTTATAGTCCACAAATTTTCCTCCTTTATTGTTGTAGAGGTCAAATCGATCATCTTTTGAGCTAAAACTTAATCTCTAGTTGTTCTATTGGGTCTAATACTGGATTATCTCTCAATCAAACTAGTGTTTCCCACACTAAAATTAGAACCTAGACAGAGTTCATCATTCCTTCAATCAATCAAAAACACAATGTAAGGATCATGAATTGAATATAAAAGGAATGCAAATATTCAACACATTCGGATTGGGGGAAACTCCCCTTCACCTTAGCACAAAAATCTAGCCAATCAAACTCATAGTAAGAACATTAAGAATAACAAGAGATTCTATAGATAGATAAGAGATAAAAGAAAATACCCTTGAAATCCAATTATTCTTACAAGTGGTTAACTTTTTACATCTAAATCTCTAGTTTACAAGAAAATTCTTCTGGAATTAGGGATGAGGATGGAGCAGAGAGATGAGAGAGGGAGTGGAGGTTGCTAGAATGAAAAATTAGAATGACATTTTAAATACTACAGCCTCTCGAATCCCTAGAGTATTGATAAATATAGGCTTCCGGAGTCAGATTTGACAATGTTGGGTATTTTAACCATAACTATTTCATCAAAACTCCGATTAAGCTGATTTAGGATGTGTTGGAAAGATATTGGAAATATCTACAACTTTTATGTTGAAAGGTTCTCCAAATTTTGATTTTATTCTGGTAAACATTCCACTTATTTCATGCCCATATGCTTTGAACATGCATTCTTACTTTTATTTTATTCTAGAATTTGCATTTTAGCTCTAAATCTATTTCCGCTTTTAACTTTTTCTCCTCTTTGGTCCTTTTTTCTCCTTTCCTCTCCCTTTAAGCTTATTATTTTTTCCATCCTTCATGCTTTTTTGTTCCTTAAAATCCTGTAAATTTTCACAACAAAAAGGCAATAATAAGAAAAAAGGGGGAATTCTAACTAAAATTTGAGGTAAAGCCTTGTGTCTCCTACTTCCTTTTACATTGAATGAAAGCTTACTCCTAAGCCATCATAATGTCAACACATGCCTACTAAAAAAGGTGGATAAGTCTTAAAATGCCACAACACCCATTATCCTCAATATGCTGAAATGGAGCCCCATTCAAACTGATAGACCATTGTTAACTTGCTAGCCATTAAACCTGGAGTGAACATCGACAACTTTGTGAGCTTAGTGTACTACTCTCATACAAACATACTCTCCTAGGTTAGCTACATGACTTCTTAACCTTATCCTTCTTAAGTCTCTCAAGATAAAACATCATTTGGAGTGCCATCTTGAAGTCCTCTTGAGACATCAACGATCATTCCTATGCACAATGACTCACCCATCAAGCATCTATGACTCTCCAAAGTAAAAATGTTGTTATGTTAGCCTTCCAAGCTCCTGGATAATTGATTGGCTTGAAAGTTAGATCCAAGTTTCAAATCCTTCCCTCTAAAATGACTGAATCCTCCTCACCATCATAGATAGGCAGGTGATGAATAGTGATCCTTCAAAGCTAGTCCTCTTCGATACCCTCCTATGGATAATTTTAACACTCTCATAATTTACTACTAAAAAATTTCATTTTATTTAAAATTAAGAGAAAGCAAAAATTATAAATTTTAGGGATATTACCACCACACTTAGTACTAGATTGGTTTCCTCCCACCATTCTAGTACCAAGTGTTAAGGCAAAAAAAGAATATAACACGTTTTACACAAATTTATACTTTCATTTAAATCAAAGTATCGCATTAAATTTGTTATAAGAGGTAAAGCTCACTATTAGTGGTTACAAGAGTAAAATCATTTTAAACAAGGAAATAGAAGGTTAAAAGTGAAACCCTAAAATATTCCCAAACAATCCTTATGCTCTTACTCGATAATAGCTTGAATAGTACCTATGACCAATCAGTAAGGGACACTACCCATTGAATAGGTAGGAGCCTATAAATGGAACCCTTTAATACTACTTACTAAGGGTGACAGGCACCGAGGCCATACTTATATCATTCCAATAGATCATAAGGATGAAGGTAATACTTTTGGTCTTAAGCCATTAATTAAACATCATTCAACATCATCTCTCGATTTATATCCATATGAGTATGGGAACCTCACTATTATAGCCGGTGGACCAGAAATACACTTTAGAGTATAACACACCTAGCCACTATTATTCGCTTGGGACTAGTCTCCAAGGCAAAAGGCTCCTGGCTACTATTATCCTATGATTTATTAACATCCAAGATTTGGTTTATTGAGCATGAGATCCCCCACTATTATAGCCGGTGGATCGGAATACACTCTAAGGCAAGACGTACCTGGCCACTATTATAACCGATAAACCAGTACACATATACATTATAACACCCCAAAATTCACAATTTTTTTTTAAAGCGGAAGTAATTAAAATAGTAACACTTAAAACCCGTGAATTCTGGGGATGTTACCGCCATACTTAGTACCAGATCGGTTCTCTCCGACCGTTCCAGTACCAAGTGCTAAGGCTAAGGAAAAGATTAACAATCAATTACAAAATTAATACAACCTAAACTTCAAATAATCATTAAATGGTTGTAAAACAAAATCAGAGTACACATCAAGAAATGTAATTCATTTCCAAAAGAGAATTAAACTTACAATCGATAAAAGGTTCATTAAAATACTCAATCGAGTAATGAATCAGAAAATGGTAAATACTATACCAAAGAAATAACAAAAGGAAAGAAATCGCGTAAAGAATGAATACGGCCACAACACTCTCAAAGTTTGAGCCAAACATGCTCAACACTCAGCCCCGACTGATATCTCACCCACCTGCACAAGTCAGAAGGGCATGCTACTCGTGGGAATGAGCAGCACCCATAAAAAAGGTGATCAGTACGCTACGTACTGAGTAAGGTAACCGAACACTAAGGCCAACACATATAAGCACATAATCCATGCAGAATAATAATAGGGCATAATCACCAACACAATAACATAAAGGCAATGAACGATCAGGTGAAAAACCCAAGATCCAATATAGTTTAGATTAATTGCTTTATTAATCCTTTATCGAACTATTTTCACACCATACTCTTTATCAAGCCCATACGATTACGGGAACCCCACTATTTTAGCCGGTGGATCGGTCGCAAGGGTAACATACCCTGCCACTATTTTAGCCGGTGGATCGGTCGCGAGGGTAACATACCCTGCCACTATTATATGCCGGTGGATCGGTCTAACCCCTTCTCGTACGGTGTTCCACTGTAAATCATTAGTATCTTCCCGCATCTTATCAACATATATCGTTTGGTTTGTTGAGCTCGGGATCCCCCACTATTTTATCCAGTGGATCGGTCGCGAGGGTGCATGCCCTACCACTATTTTAGCCGGTAGATCGGTCGCGAGGGAAATATTCCCTACCACTATTATGTCGGTGGATCGGTCGGGGTCCAGCTCAACATCTTCCACTTTACGTGATTAATGTCTTAAGTATCTTATTCAAAAGCTTTCACCTTGGACATGCATAAGTCATCACACATCACAAATCATAAAATTCCACCATCATAATTACACTTAAATCACCACATACACATGATAACACAAAAACCCTAATCAACCACCACATACCTCAATTAACCACAACAACCCATAGTTAACCACTCCAAACTCTATTTAACCATACCAACCATAATTAGCCACTCCACGCCTTAGCTAATCATAACAAACCACAATTGTCCACTCCAACCTTAGTTAATCACAACAACCCAGAGTTCATTACTCCAAACCCTAATTCAGTCTCTTCCGTACCCTCATAATGCTCCACGTACTATTTTCTGTCCAAAATAGTTCAACACCCAAATAACACTTACATTACCTTCCTTACATCCCAAATTAACTTTCCACACGTAAATTTCATACCTATGTAGACACTAGTCTCCCCATGCAAACCTTCAAACCTTTTTCATGCAAACCCTAAAATTCCACGTTGAACCCTACATTCAACCATGCAAATCCTAATACCGCCATTCAACCATCAATGCCACCATGGAAACCCTAATACCACCATACAACCATAAATACCACCATACAAACTATAAATACCACCATACAAACTATAAATACCACCATACAACCTTAATAACATCATACAAACCCTAATACCACCGCACAACCATAATTACCACCATTCAAACCATAATTCCGTCATACAAAACCCTAAATTCAATCCACACAAAACCAAAGATTCACCCATACCAAACCTAAATTCAAACCATATAAAACCAAAAGATTTGTCCTTACCTTACAATTGATTAGATTCTCCCATTCATAACCACAAATTACATTTTCCCATACAAGACCATAAGTTAGATTCTCCCACATAAAACCATAATTTAGAATCTCCCAAGCAAAACCATAAATTGGATTCCCCCAAACAAATCATAAATTAGATTCTCCCAATTAAATCATAAATTAGATTCTCCCATATAATATCATAAATTACATTCTCCCAAATAACATCATAAATTAGATTTTCCCAAACAAATCATAAATTAGATTCTTCCATATAATATCATAAATTACATTCTCCCAAATAACATCATACATTAGATTCTCCCAAACAAATCATAAAATAGATTCTCTCCCACGAAACCCTACATTTCCCATTTTATTTTTCCACCCATAAATCATTAATATACTTAGGTCAACTCACATCTCTTGGTCAACTTCTTTCTCCATCCTCATTTTTCATCCTTTTCCCCCACACAAATCATATCAACATCCTCACATGCATGTCTTATAGGGTCACAACACATATTATCATACATAAATAATACACATGCCATACAAAACATACTTCAACTCCACGTCATATTATATACGACATAATTAATAATCATAAACATAGAATGCATAGCATATGAAACACATAATGCATATAAGCACACAATGGCCTTAGTAAACCCTTACCTAAAACGACACCGGTCTTGGAGCACGTTCCTATGCCTCCTTAGGGCTTTGACCAAATAATAACATACTAATAAAATAACCTTAACAAAATTCTAACTTTGCTAAAGACATAAAAATAATAGATATATTATAAACCTTGATAATATAGGGTTAAAGACTTTACCCTAATAATAATAATGCTACTAATATAATAATATCAAAGATAATAAAACTAATATCAATGAGAATATAAATAATAATAATAATAATAATAATAATAATAATAATAATAATAATAATAATAATAATAATAATAACAATAATAACATTATTAACAACACTAATGGTAAAATATTTGTATTAATAATAATGGAATAAGAATAATAGAAATTCGAAATAGAAAATAATAATAATAATAATTATACTTATAACATATTAATATTAATAATAGTAATAATAGAAATAATAAGGGGAATAATAATAAAATCGAATTAAAATACAATAGAGCTTCAGCCCTCAACATAGATAATAATAAACACAATAATAATACTAATAATAATAATAATAATACACATTAAGAATATAAATATTAAGAATAATAATAATGGTATTTATATGCAAATAATTGAAATAAATTAAATCAAGGCTTATAATAATATGGAAAATGGTTGAGAGGGTCTAGGGTTCAACCTTAGGCTGGTGGGGATAGGTGGCACCGACGGTGGTTCACGGAGGCGGCGGCAGTGGCTGGAAAAAGAGAAGAAAAGAGAAAAAGATGGATGTTGGGAAAAAGATAGGGAGAATTGAGGTGAGATAAGAGGTGCTTATGGTTGCCCAGGAGGAGAGGGACAAAAAGATGGTGGTGGTGCAGCCAAAGGTGGCGGTGCACGGCAGCGGAAGGTAGTTTAAGGTTTCGGGGTAAAATTCTGGTGAGATGAGCAGCAAACTTTGCACGGTTATGGAGGCCCGTGCAAGAAGAATTGAAGGTTGAAAATGGTTTGGTTAACTAGAGGGAGTTGCAGGGAAGAATTTGGGGTGTGGCGGTGGCGTTAAGGTTGGCTAAAGGCGGTGGAATACGCGTTTGAAGTTGCGGTGGCCGGCAACTCGGGCTTAAGGTCTCGGGGAAGAAAAACTCCAAAAACTCCTACAATCAGGCTATTTATAGATTATAGACGGTATATAGGGTTTTGGGGGTCGGCAGGAAGTTATGGGGTGCAAGAATTTAGGCAGCCGGCGGCGGAAAACGGTCGGCCAACGTTTGGTTTGATTCGACAGTTCGCGAGGCTGGGGAGAAGAAACGGGCGAGAGATAACAGACGAGAGTTATGCCAATTTATTCCTCAAGTCAAGGGGAATACAATGAGACAAGAAACGACCAGTCAAAGTCTCTGTAGCCGGAGAAGCCATTTTTTGGGGCGGAAGTTGCAGCAGCGTTGACGGAGGAGAGGGGAGGAAGAAGGAAAGAGGAGGGGGGCTGGACCGGTCGGTCCAGAAGAAAAGAAAAGAAAGAAAAGGAAGGAGGTCGGGCGGTCAGCGCGGGTCGAAGGCTAATTAAATGAAACGTAGAGTGTTAGTGAGGAAAGACAAAAAATGCGGCGCAGCGAGGGCGGTAAAGGACGCCAGTCGCGCGGGCTGGGCCGAAGGAAAGGAAGAAGGGAACTAGGCCGCGAGCTGGCCCAGTTCGGGGAGAAGAAGAAAAAGAAAAAGGAAAGAAAAAGAAAAGGAAAAAGGAAAAGAGAGAAATAATTATGTTAGGGTCAATTAAATTAATCTGAATATTTAGAATATTTAAAAATAATAATATTTAAATAAAATAATCTTTAAATCCCTTTTTAGGCTAAATTAGGATTTTTAAAATATTTTTTATAAATTCCATTTTAATTAGCAAAACACCCTAAATTTCTCCAATTACATTATTTATAAAATTATTATTAATTTAAAACTACTTTCTCATTCTTGTATTAAATAAAATAATTTATTTAATTAATTTTCAAAATAAAATCCTTAATTAGTTAAAATACTAAAATTCCACCTAATTAAAACGCTTATAAATTTATTCTTAATTTTCCCTAATAAATTTTCTTTTTATTTTAATGGAAATAATTTATTAAATTAAATTTTCTAATAAAATCTTATTTAAATATAATCTTTAAAATTAGAAATTTTCGGGGTATTTCATACATCTTCCAAGCCATTATTATAACCGGTGGACGGGTACAATGATATAATATATCTGTGTCTGGCTCAATAATCTTTCACTTTATATGATTAGTGCTTTCCTTTTAATTAACACAACAAGTCTATTTACTTAACTCAAGGGGAAGATCACGAACTTGGAGACACAAAGGTACACCAATCATATTGGCGCATACAAGCAACACAGTACCCTCCAAACATCAACCCAAGGACACAAAGGTACCCTAGTTGCACTGTTGCACAAGGACACACAGTATCCTAATGATAAGGACACCTAATCTATAAGTATGCATACCCCTAAATAGGTCTATAAAACTAGATAGAGTAAGATGTAGTGCATGGTTGGGATGCTAAGGCACACGAGCAAATACCAGAACAATCATGGGTTAACCACATCTTTAGGATAACGACCTCTAAATACCACACTTATCAATCTCGAGGTCTTCTACTTTCATCATTAGTGTCTTAATTAATGTGACTACAAGAAACACAACAACCGCATACTTAATCTTTCCTTTTATTTCTATTATTATTAAGTAATCCTTATTCATATGGTTATCCATGTTAACTTAAATAAACAACTAAGGTCATCCTTTTATCATCCATCTAAATTTTAGAATTCATTTCCATTTATTCATATGCCATAAAGGGTTATCATATCATAATCATAATACAGTCTTAGATTCTAGCAGTCTGCTTCAAAGGATCATGGAACACTTGAACCCTAACATGTACTTCTATCACATCTAACACACATTTTCATGTATAATTAATCATTCAAGCACCTCTTGCATGAATATGAGATAAATACCATATCACACCCTTAATTATCTATTCAACCCTATGTCATGCTATGTCCTTGTGATACTCACCGATTTATTGAAATACCACTATCCTATTATTCAATATTACTTTTATTTTATTATGGAGACTTATTTAACCCATTGACATGTTATTTGCAATTTACCAATTTATCCCTTCACACTTACAAAATTACTAAAATAGCCCTCTTACTTGTAAAGTTATCAAGTTACCCCTTTTTACTTGCCAAATTACCATATTATCCTTCATACTTGTATAATTACCAAAATACCCCTATATTTGTTAAATTACCAATTTATCCTCCATACTTATTAAATTACTAACTTTACCCCTCATACTTGTTAAGCTACCAAATTATCCTTCTAGTTGGTTAAATTACCAAGCTGCCCTTTATACTTGTTAAAATTACTAAATTGTCCTTTAGGTTTATTAAATTGCCAAATTCCCCTTTTGGTTAGATAAATTACTAAATTACCCTTCATACATATTAAAATTATCAAATTGCCTTTTTGGTTAGATAAATTACCAAATTTCCCTTTTAGTTAGATAATTTACTAAATTACCCTTTTATCCCAAATTACTAAAATATCCTTCTTACTTATTACTTTACCATTTTACCCCTTTTTACTCACAAAATTACCAAGTTACCCTTCTTTCATGCCAAATTACCAAAATACCCTTCTTACTTATTATTTTACCATTTTACCCTTTTTCCCACAAAATTACCATGTTATCCTTCCTTTATACCTAATGACCAAAATATCCTTCTTATTTAATTAATTTACCAAAATGCCTTCTTACTCACAAAAATTACCAAGTTATCCCCTTTTCCATGTAAATTTATTAAAATGTCATCCTTACTTATTAAATCATCATATTAACTCTTTTATTCGTATAAGTTACCAATTTACCCATATTATGCCAAATTTACTAAAATACCCTTACTATATAAGACATTAATATCTATGGTCCATATACATCATCTATCACTAGTAACTATTATTATTTATTATTAATACTCATTATCACCTACCACACATACTTATTTAGGCCATACCTTTTATACAAGAAAATTTACTAAAATATCCCTAGGGCTCATGGAAATGCCCCGAAAATTTCTAATTTTATAAATTATATTTAAATGATACTTTATTCGAAAAAATATTTAAATAAATTAATTTTATTAAAATAAAAAGGAATTTATTAGGAAAAATTTAAGAAGAAATTTGTACTTATTTTTATTACAAGAGAATTTGGGTATTTTAGCTAATTAAGCATTTTATTTTAAAAAATTAATTAAATAAATTATTTTATTTAAAATAAGAAGGAGAAAATAGTTTCAAATTAATATTAATTTTATAAATAATTTAATTGGAGAAAATTAGAGTGTTTTGCTAATTAAAAAGGAATTTGTGGAAAATCTTTTAAAAATCCTAATTTAGAGTAAAAAGGGATTTAAATATTATTTTATTTAAATATTATCATTTTTAAATATCCCAAATATTCTAATTAATTTAATTGAGCCAACCCACTATTTTTATTTTTCCTTTTTTCCTTTTTCCTTTTCTTTTTCTTTTTCTTCTTCTTTTCTTTTCTTTTCCTTCTTCTCCCCGAACTGGGCCAGCCTGGCGGCCCAGTCTTCCTCTTCTTCTTCCTTCGGCCCAGCCCATGCCGCGCGCCCTCCTACCGCCGTCCCTCGAAGCACTGCGTTTTAAGCTCTTTCCTTCCCCAAATGCGTCGTCCCATTTAAGTCAGCCTCCCTTACGTCGAACCGGCCGATCCCCTTCCTTTTCTTTTCTTTCTTCCCTGAGCCGCCCGACCTCTACCTTCTTCTTCTTTTCCCCAGCCCCGACGCTGCCGCCACCTACCTACAACTCGCCGCCGCCCCGAGTTTTTCACCGGCGATCTCGCCATTTTTGACCGACTTTCACCCTCCCTTTCTCTTCTCATTGATTCGGCGACCACATATAGCCAACCATCTCCCCTTATAGCGCGATTTTCCTCTCTCTCTCCTGTGCACCACCCCTTCCCTCAAAAAATAAACCCACCGGCCAACATCGCCTCCGGCGACCGGAACCCTACCTTCCCTAGCTACTAGCCGGCCCACATAACCCTATCCTCCCTTCTAAAGCCTATAAATATCCCCCATAATAACCTGTATCGAGACTTTTGTTTTCATAACCCAGAATCCCGACCTTGCCACCACCTACCCTTTAGACGTCTCTTCCGCCGCCTTCGGGCAACTTCGGCGCCCTTTCTGGCAACCCATTTCATCCTCGCACCGCCCTCTATCTAACCAAATCTATCTCGCCCTTCGATTCTTCCTGCACAGGCCGCCCCAGCTGTGCTAAGTTCTCTTCCCGATCAACTCTGTTTTCTGCCTCCCCCACCTTGGCGCCGCCATTAGCCACCTCCTCCACCGCTAAGACCGCTTCTTTCACCTCCCAAACTGTGCTGCAGACCCTGCCCTACCTTCTCGTACCTTTATTTTCCTCTTCCTCCCTCTCCTCCTCTCCCTTTCTTCTTCCCCTCCATTCAGCCACCACCACCGCCGCCGTGCGCCGCCACCTTTGGTTGTGCCGCCACCTTCATTCCATTCCTCTCCTTATGGGAAACTCAAAACAGCCCAACTTCCACCACCATTCTCCCTATCTTATTACCAGCATGCAACTTTTCCCTTTTTCCTCTCTTTTTCCGGCCACCGCCTCCGCCGCCGTGCGCCACCGCCGGTGCCGCCTATCCCCACCAACCTATGGTTGAACCCTAGACCCTCTCAGCTATTTTTCCTATTTTTATAACCCTTAAATTATTTTATTTCAATTATTTGCATATAAATACTATAATTATTATTTTTGATATTTATATTTTAAATACGCATTATTATTATTATTATTATTTTTAGTATTAATGTTTTTATTATTATTTATGTTGAGGGCTGAAGCCTATTTTATTTTAATTTGATTTTATTATTATTCTTCTTATTATTTCTATATTTACTATTATTAATATTAAAATGTTATAAGTATAATAATTATTATTATTTCCTATTTCGAATTTACATTATTCTTATTCCATTATTATTAATAAAAATATTTTAACATTAGTGTTGTTAATAATGTTACTATTATTATTATTATTATTATTATTATTATTATTATTATTATTTATAAATTGGGTTATTTAATTTACAAATAATCTTTGTAGTATTATTTTGGTAAAGGGTCTGAATTCCTTATTTCACTTTATTTTTGAGTAATGCCTTTTTATTATTATTTCTACTATTTTTATTATTCTTATTAATATTAATATTGATATTATTTTGGTATTTTTGTTATTATTATTTTATCAAAAACCTAGGCTTATATTAAGTTAGTGTTTAATATTATTTTGATAGGAGGGATTCTAATTTTAGCTTTTCCCTCATAATAGGTAAACCAGTCAAAACCCTTAGGAGGCGTAGGAGCGTACTCCAAGACCGGTGTCGTTTTAGGTAAGGGGTGCTAAGGCCGTTTGTGTGCTTATATGTATTATGTGTTTCGCATGCTATGTATCCTATGTTTATTATTATTAATTATTTTATATGTGGTATGACATGGAGTTGAAGTATATTTTTGTATGGCATGTGTACTATGTGTATGTGACGATATGTGTTGTGACCCTATAAGACATGCATGAGAGGATGTCAATGTGATTTGTGTGGGAGAAAGGATGAAAAAGGAGGATGGGGAAAGAATTTGACTAAGGGAAGTGAGTTGACCTAATTTTATGGTTTTATAAGGAATAATCTAATGTATGGTTTTATGTGGAAGACTAGAAATTATGGTGTGTTTGGGAGAATCTAATTTATGATGTTAATTGGGAGAATCTAATTCATGATTTTATATGGGAAAATCGAATTTATGGTTTGTTTGGGAGAATTTAATTTATGATTTTATTTGGGAGAAATTAATTTATGATTTGATTGGGAGAATTTAATTTATGATTTGATTGGGAGAATCTAATTTATGACTTGTTTGGGGGAATCCAATTTATGGTTTTGCTTGGGAGATTCTAATTTATGATTTGATGTGGAGAATCTAACTTATGGTATTGTATGGGAGAATCTAATTTGTGGTTATGAATAGGAGAATCTAATCAATTTTATTATATGGACAAATCTTTGGGTTTTCTATGGTTTGAATCTAGGGTTTAGTATGGATGGATCTTTGGTCTCGTGTGGATTGAATTTAGGGTTTTGTATGACGGAATCTAGGGTTGCATGGCGTTGGACTTTGCATGGTGGTATTAGGGTTTGCATAGTATTATTAATGGTTGTAATGTGATATTAATGGTTGTATGGTGGTATTAGGGTTTGCATGGTGGAGTAAGGGTTTTGCATGGGAGGTGTAAAGTTTGCATGCGAGTGAAATTTATGTGTGGAAAGTTGATTTGGGATGTGAGGAAGGTAATATAAGTGTTGTTTGGGTGTTTGAACACTTTGGGTGAAAAATAGTACGTAGGACATTATAATGGTATGGAGGAGATTGAATTAGGGTTCGGAGTGATTAACTATGGGGTTGTTGTGATTAACTAGGGTTGGAGTGGATAATTATGATTTGATATGGTTAATTAAGGTCTGGAAGGGCTAATTATGGTTGTTATGGTTAAATAAGGGTTGGAGTGGTTAATTATGGTTCGTGGTGGTTGATTAGGGTTTGGTGCGGCTGCTTAAGGTTTTTGTTGTATCATGTTTTTTGGTGATTAAGGTGTAATTATGAGAATGGAATCGATGATTTGTGATGTGTGGAGTGTTAAAATGATTTAGGTGATGTGAGGTGGAGTAAGAGGGGATGTTAAGGCCTAAATTAGGGTTTCGGGATAAAACCCTAGAGCGAGATGTGAAGTAGAATTGGAGGATAAGTGTAAAGGGAGCGATTCATGCATGTCTAGGGTTTGGTAGTAGCAAATGTGTAATTGGTGAATAAAGTATGATGATGAATATGGAATTTATGATTTATAATTCGTGCATGTCCATGGTGAAAGCCTTTGAATAAGATACTTAAGACACTAATCATTTAAAGTGGAAGATTATTGAGCCGGGTCCAGACCGATCCACCGGTCAGAAATAGTGGTTAGGACATGATGTCCTATGTGTAACCGATCCACCGGTAATAATAGTGGTCAGGCTTTGTACCTGTGTGTTTCCGGCCCACCGGCAATAATAGTGGGGTGACTCGAGCTCAATAAATACAAACTAGAGTTTGCTAAGACATTTAAAAGATACTAATTACTTAAAGTGAAACACTATGTGAGCAGGAACCAGACCAATCCACGGGTCAGGAATAGTGGTGTGGACTTTGTCCCACAAGTGACCGATCCACCGGCGAATAATAGTGGTGTGGACTTTGTCCCGCAAGTGACCGGCCCACCAGCAATAATAGTGGGGTGTTCCTGTACTTACATGGATTTGATAAAAAGTATGGTGTGAATCGACTTCTAATCAGAGATTATTTAAGTAATTGAATTGGATTATATTTGGGCCTTTTGTACTTTTACTTGAATCGTTCATATGCCTTTATGTTGTTATGTTGGATTATGCCCTTTTATTATTCTGCATGGATTATATGCTTATGTGTTGGCCTTAGTGCTCGGTTACCTTACTCAGTACATAGCGTACTGATCACCCTTTTCATGGGTGCTGCTCATTCCCACGAGTAGTATGCCCCTCTGACTTTGTGCAGGTGAGCGAGACATCAGTCGGGGCTGTGTTTTGAGCTTGTCTAGCTCAAAGTCCGAGAGAGTTGTGGCCATATTTCAATATTTATGTAATTCTATTTCCTTTTATTAATCTTTTATCGGTTGCAAGTCAATTCTCTTTTGGAAATAAATTATAACTCTTGATGCGTACTCTGATTTCTATCTTATTATTGGTTCATGATTCTTTATGCGCACTCTGATTTTAATGTATGATCTTTTGAGTTCTTTTATGAACTGTAGGTTTGAGTTTAATAAAAATCTTTTCTTTAGCCTTAGCACTTGGTACTGGAACGGTCGGAGAGAACCAGTCTGGTACTAAGTGTGGCGGTAACATTCCCAGAATTCACAAGTTTTAAATATTTCTATTTTCATTCTTCCACTTAAAAAAAATAGTGAATTTTGGGGTGTTACACTCATATTAACATTATTTATGCAACAAATGGCCACATTAGCTTATCATGTCATACATATGTATTTAACATGCCATTAACAATAAAGCTCATTCCTTAAATATCATTTCTACACATGACACATAAATTAACATGCTTTTCATTTTAACAACCAACATATACTACAAGTCATAATACACGTAACATCATATAATATGCACATAATCATATTAAAAACCCTAATGTGCTAACATTTGTATATCTACACATTTTAGTAGGGTATAAGGGTTGCCTTATTTTTAGCAATAATTAAACATTACCAGTATCCTCGTTGAAAGTGTAAGCTTATATTAGTAAAAATTAATACCTAGATATAATACAAAAATTAGTATATTAGAAGGAGAAAATTAAAAGAATCATTTTTATTAAAAGCTTATTAAATACATACAAATAATAATTATGTTTATACCTTAAAATTTTCTAAATTTTACAGTAGAACTCACCCTACATGGTGAGTCATATGCAGAAGGGGGAGTGAATAATGGGTTGAAGAGGAGAGTTGGGAGAAGGGAGAAGGGTTGGTTCGGGTGAGGGTTTTGGGGCTTAGTTGAGAGCTTGTGGAGGGGAGTGAGGGTGGTAGGTAGGTGTAGGGGGGAGTAGGGGTGTGAGTGGTGGTCAGGGGTTGAAGGTTGGTGGCTCAAGGAAATAGGGATGGCGGCTATAGGGTTAGGAAGATGGGTGCAGGGATAGGAGAAGAAGAAGAAGGAAGGGAAAAGAAGAGAAGAAGGGAGGGGTTGTAGGGGATTTTTAGCTAAGGGGAAGTAGAGTGGTGGTAGGGGAGGTGTCAGGGGTTGATGGGTGGGTGTGGCAGTAGCGAAAGAGGCGGAATGGTGATGCACGGTGGTAGTGCAAGGTAGAGGCCTAAAAGGGGGAAAGAAAAAGAGAAGGGAAACATGGCTATAGGGGCGAGTGGTGGTTGCTGGGTGGTGTAGGGAGGTAGCAAGGGGTGTCAAGAGGTGTTTGTCGTGGTTGTGGTAGTTGGAGGCAGCAAAGCAAAAATAGAGGAGGAGGAAAAGAGGGGAAGAAGGGAGAAAAGAGTTGAGGTCTGTAGGGAAAAGGGGAGCTCAAGCAGGGGAGAAAATGAGTAGAAGAGAAGAAGAAAATGAAAGGGAAAGGAGACCTGTCTGGTTGGGTTAGGTGGAGGGTGTAGGGGCAAAAGGCACATAGCCTGCGATGGTAGGGATAAGAAGAAGAAGAGGGGGCAAGGAGGGGCATGTGGAGGAGTGGTGCTAGCCAAAAATGAAAGGAAATGGATGGGAAAGAGAGGGAGAGGCAAGTTGTAATGGTAGGGTTCCAGGGGCGGTCGGTTGTAGGCTATTGTAGGCTGCCATGGTTGAAGAAGGAAGGAGGAGGGAAGAAGTATAAGAAAAGAAGGGAGGCAAGATGGCTAGGTGGGTGAGGTAGAAAGGAAGAAATGGTCCGGCCCTAGGCATGAGGGAGAGGGTAAAAAAAGGAAGGGTTGGCCTGGGCCAACTAGGGAAGGAAAGGGAGAAAAAAGAAGAAGAAGTAGGTAGGCTGGATGGCTGTAGGGAGAAGAGAAGAAGAAGAAGGGCTAGCAATCCAGCAAGAAGGAGATAGGCCGGGTGGCACGAAGGGAGGAAAGAAGAAAAGGAAAAAGAAGGAAAAGAAAAAGGAAAAGGAAAAGGAAAAAGAAAAAGGGAAAAATTAAAATAAAATAATTTTTAGAATAAGGGTATTTAATTATTTAGATATATAAATTAACGTATTTAATATTTAAGATATTAACTTAATAGGGTAATTTTAGTAAAATATAGGTTTGGAAAATTATTTAAATAAAATGAGTATGATAAAATAAGAAAATATTTATTTTAAATTATTAAATATTTATATCCATTTTTATACACCTAAAGATCCACAAAATAATTTAATTAATTAATTTAAAATTTAAATTATCCCAAATGATGATTAATTATTAAATTTTAGGTTTTAAAATTTTGGAGTATTATAATAATACAAAGTTGGTGGGCACCTAAGGCTAAGGTAACGATGGTGGACACTTGATGAACTTAATATATACCTCGAACATCTCATCCAAATGGCTAACATAACCATTTAGTGCTATGGCGAGCTAGCTGTAAAATATAAAGCTATTTAGGATAAAATATTCATAGCTTACTAACACATATTAAACATAAGAACATTCAAAGGCCGCCTAAGATATTCATTCCTCAATACCTCACTAGTTAATTCGACTTTTTGAATAATATAGTTTTTTTCATGATATAGGATAGACCGATAAAATCATATAGGAAATAATTTGAGAACCTACTTTTATTTTAAAACAAATTATTATAATCAAAACCAAAGCTCTAATACCAATTTGTAACACCCAAAATTTAATACTAAAAATTTTGTTTAAGAGGAATCATGATAACAATATAGTTGGATGTTACTGTCATATTCGACATAAGTTTAGTTTACCATATGATCCTTACATTAAATACAAGATAAAATAATTAGAACTTAAAAGTTGATAAATAGTGAATGAGAGAAACTTTTAGAAAAATTAGATGAGAACTTGGATATTAAATCCAATTATAATATCAAAATACATCAAAAGGAAGCCCATGGAACTAAGAGTCCAAAGAAGTATTTGGATAAATAAACTAACCACTGGATAACATGACTCTATGTTCAACCCTAAAGAAGAAATGATTAGTCCTCCCCAAGAAAAACATTTTAACCATCAAATTCATCCAAGGGTCCTCATCAATCTACACAAAAACACCCAGATCATCTACTTGTGGGAGCTAGTAGCACCCATGAGAATGATGATCAATATGCTATGTACTGAGTAAAGGAACAATAAAATTATAACAGGGCTACACAAAATACATAAGGTTATATAGAAGAATAAGCATGCATATTGATTAAACATGATATCCTACAAGAGGAGAATTGAATCAGAGTTCCATTATTAGGGATAACCACAATCTATTTCTTATTTATGTTGAACTTAGGACCCCCATTATTCTTAATCTAGTTGAACGAACTGAAACACCTCCTAGGACAAAACTCTTATAGCTACTATTATCATCCGGTGGAATAAATCCAATACCTCCCAAGGCAATATACTTCTAGCCACTATTCTTGAACTAATGGAATAGTTTGATATGCCTTCTAAGGTAAAGTGCTCCCGGCCATTATTATCTTCAAGTGAAATGGATTCAACACCTTGGTCCTAACTCATGGGATCTTTCACTTTAAGTGATTAATGCTTTATTAAATTATTATTTATCTTGACGCTAATATGCATACATAAATATGAACAGGCAAGGTACATAATCCAAACTTGACATAAATATACAATACACATAAGATATAACCACATGATAATCAAGATATCACCCAAGTAAAAAATGCCACTATTTTCCTAAAAAATCCTTATTTCATAAGTTAAGCAAAAATCCTCTAACAAGAATCATCTTATCACCAAGTTTTGTACACCATCCTAAAATAATATTATTAACACCATATCCCAAAACCAATGTCTAACAACAACATCTTACACATGTATTAATGAGCTGGCCTTTAGAGTCATTATTCATGATTTAAGCTATTTTTTTTGTTTTACAACACTTATACAATTCATAAATTAGACTTAACATATTTTAAGTTTATTCCCATTTTAGAATAACAAAAATCCCATATTTAACCTATAGCAACCAAAATGTCCTTATCTTATCAAAAGCCTCGATATCCCTTTTAGATAACTTACGTCTTACCAAACCATTATTTGAACATATTACTTATGAAATAATTTATAAAACCCTCAAGATTATTTTCTACATTATTATAAAATGACCAAAATACCTATATGATAGTCAAATACCCAAAATTCCACATACACCCTATAAGTGTGATATCCTTATTTTCTAACCCTCAATTTATTACATCACCATAAAACTTAACCATACTCATTCCCCAATCACTACACTTTAGCAAATCCGCATTATAATACCACATATCATACTACCTTACTTAGGGTTTGAAAGATAAGATTTATCGCAACAACATCATATAAGTGCATGATTTCTCATTTTACTCAATTATCATCATATAATACCACATTATCACATAATAATGTTAAAAACTTCACATTATCAATATAATAAAACCAAACATATGATTTCACAAAAAAAAACATAGCATGCAAAATATTACTTCATCGATAAAAAAATAATAACATATGGTTAAAATATAAGAACACAACAAAGGAAAAATTAAGGAATAGCAAGATGGAAAAGAGGAAAAACAAAAGCAAACGAAGGTGTGAGAAAAAATGTGGCATGCCTAGGTGTAGCTACATGATGAAGTTGTATAACAAGGAGAGGGTTGCATAAGGGACTCAAGCAGGTAGGGGTGCTATATGAGTTCATCATGTTGGTGGTGTGAATGCCTCACATTGTTTGGGTGTATATGGTGTGAGGATATAGGGTGGTTAGGGATGGTTTGTGTGAGGTGTGGATACTAAAAGGGGTGAGTTATGTGAGATTCGTGCAAGTAAGGCTAAGCATCGTGAGCTTCTCATACAAGTAAAGTGGTGCAAATTGAGGTGAGGCAAGTTGTGTTAAGTTTTGCTAAATGAAAGTGACAAACAATGATGAAACAACACACAAAGAAGTTGAGAGAAGGAAAATGGAGTTTGGGGAGAGGTTGTTAAGGCATTAAATGAGGTAAGGAGAGATAATTAAGGGCTATATATAGAGAGGTTGTTGTAGAAGGTTGAGAATCAGAAAAGAGGGTGTGCCCTATAGAGGTATGGGTAAAGTTTGGGGTTTTGGGTAAACATTTTCAATGGCATATCCCATGGAATAAGGAAAAGGATGGTGGTAAGGATGAATGTAGGATAGTTAGGCTTATGGGATGGAGGCCTAGCAAAGGATTTGTTTAGGTGAAAGAAAAACACACATAAGAAGATGGAAGAAAAAGAATAAGAATAGGAAGTAGATGAAGAAAATGGAAAATAAAAAGAGAAAGAAAATGGAAAAAATAAAAAGGAATCTAGTATTAGCTTTAGAATTAGGTTTAAATTTTAGGAGTAACTAATTAGGACAAGATTAAAATATGAATCATCTAGTATTAGAGTTAGGTTAAAATATTAATTATTTGGAATTAATGCTAGGCAAAATAAGGGGTATTACATACCATCTCTAGAGCAAAGGAAAATATAAGAGGTCAATCAACATATGAAAATATACAACTAGGGATATGTTTCAATCTAGTATGACAAATGATATTGAAATAATGCTCATCAATTCTTTTAATCTAGTAAGTCATATTTGCACCATTAAAAATACGAAAGAAATGATCATAATAAATATATGCTAATTAAAAAATAAAAAAAGACAAATAAAGTTAAAAATTTATCAAGCTCACCTTTTTGAACCATTAATCTAACACAACATGACCAAAACATGCTTGTGATCAAGTTAAGAATCATTAGACCTCTAGGACAATAACCAACCAACTACTATTTATCTTTCATTCATATGCCTTATTCATATTCACTATTATCATAATCCTAACTAAAATACCCCAAAATCCTAATTTTTGAAATTAAGGCCAAATAAGGAATTATTAGGAAAATCAATTATATAAATTCATTTATTAAAATGTAGAGAATTAATTAAGGTAAATTAAGAAGAAAATAATAAAGAATTTAATTGGAAGAAAATTTGGATATTTTCCTAATTAGCATGGAGGTTAAGGAAATTTATCTAAAATAGTCTAAACTAAGCAAAAAAAGGAACTTATTTAATATTTTCTATATATTAATATTCTAAATAGCCCAAAAATATTCTAAATAATTTATGCAAAATCCAAAACCCTAAATAAATCCTTTCTTTTCCTTTTTCTTCCTCCTCCGACGAAGTTGGGCCTCGCCCGGCCCAACCCTGGCTCTCCTTCCTTATTCTCGCCCGCGGCCCAGCGAGCCCAGCCGCCAGTGAAACAAAACTCTGCGTTTCGACGCTAAAGTCGCCAAAACGCCGCGTCACAATAAGGAAAAACATAACCGTTGCTAGACCGACAAGGACGCAGCGTTTTGCCCAAACATTTCCAAAAACGCCGCGTTTCATTAATGGGGTAAATAACCGCCGCCGCCCGGCCAGTTCCCCCTTCCTTTTCCTTTCCCCTAGACCACCGGTCCACCCCCTTCCTTTCCCCTTCTTCTTCCCCGTATAGGCGGCAGCAGCAACGCACGCCTACACTGCCGGCACTGCCTCGACACCGGCGAGCCTGCCTCCCTCTGTCTCTCTCCCATCATTTTCTTTCCCCGTTTTGGCCCCAACCAACATTGTCCTCCCTCCTGAGCAGCCTGTAACCCTTCCTTTTTTTCCTCCTGCAACCGCCTGCCGCCTGCCATGGCAACTGCTGCCTGCCTGCCAGCCTGGCGCCTGCACCCCCCTATCTTCTTCCCCTGGCCTTGCCCGACCACCCTGCCTATAAATACCCCCCATTGATCACCTGGATTCGGGATTTGGAACCCCGAAACCCTAGATTGCTCCCTCTCGCCGCCGCCCCATCAGATGCGTCGACCGCCGCTGGTCTAGCGCCGCCCAGAACCCCACCTTGCACCACCCTCCACCTAACCAAGCCCTCCTCGGCCCTCGATTTTCCTTGCACGAGCCACCCCAGGCCGTGCAAAAGTGTCTCCTCGAATAGCCTATTCCAGCCCCTCGCCGCCCTTGCGCCTCCTTCCACCGCCAACCCAGCCGCCACCAGCGCCTCCTCCACCCTCCAAAATGTCCAGCAGACCTCCCTCTACCTTCCCATATCTCCATCTTCCCCTGCCTCCCTCTCCTTCTACCTCCCCCATCTTCCACCTCTCTCCACCACCCTCGGCCGCCACGCCAACCACCGCGTGCCACCACCCCTTGCCGTGCCGCCACCCTCATTCCACTCCCCTTCATCTGTTGTTTCTTCCCCCACCTCAAACTTTTATTTTCCTCCTCCCATCTAACCTCCACCTCCATTTTTCCCCCTCTTCTCCTCCTCCACCGCTGCCGCCGTCGCCGCCATGCGCCGCCTTCGGACCACCACCGACCTTAGGTGGTTTCCAACTTACCCAAACCCTAATATCTCTTTTCTATAACTGTTATTAATTTTTAACTACTATTAATGATATTATACTTAATATTATCATTATTATTATTACTTTCATTACTATTATTACTATTACTATTATTATCATTATTAATGTTCTTATTTTCTTATTAATACTAACATCCCTTTTGAACCCTAACTTTTATTATACTTAACTTTAATCTTAATTTTTATAATTATTAGTATTAACATTATTATTAATATTATTATTATTACTTCTATTATCCTTACTACGGTTATTATTGTGGTTGCTTAACCTTACTTGGTTGTATTATTGTTATTATCATTACTACTAGGATTATTATTATTATTATTATCGTTATTATTATTATTGTTATTATTATTATTATTATTATTATTATTATACTTAACACCCTTATCATTTTGTTAACAATAATGCTACTTTTGTTCTTATCCATGTTACTTAACTCAAGCTAGTAAATATCATGTGGTTGTTAACTAGGGAGAGTACTTGAACCTTATTACCATGCCACTTAACATTAACCCTAACCTCATTACTATGACACTATTATTAGCTATTTTTATTATTACTACTATCACTACCTTATTATTGTAACCAAAAGCATTTGAACCCTTGTATTATTCAAGAATATACAACTATTATCATTATCACCCTTAGGAATAGTTTACTTGTAATATTATCACCTTATAATATTATCATTTCAAATATAACACCATTAATAGACTTGGCCTTAAAACGCTAGGGTTTCTATCACTAGACATTAGTGTCACTATTTTATTAATACTAACACTATTTTCCTATAGCTAGCATAAACCCTATTACTACAATATTAGAACTAATGGGTTTAATAAAATAAGTGTAACAATAAGTATCAAAAATAAATATATTTTGACTACTAATATTTAGTATACTAATTCTAAGGTAAAAACCCTAGTTTTTGTATAATACCCTCTTTAGTAATAAAAACCCTGATCCTAAATTAGAATAAGGTTTGATGGTACTTGTAAGGGAAACTAATACTTAGCATTTTCCCCTTTTATAGGTAACCCCGACCAAAGCCCTAAAGAGTTATAGGAGCGTGCTCCAAGCCAGGCGTCGCCTTAGGTAAGGACGAAGCTATGGCCTTTGTGTGATGTGTGACCTGTATTTTTGAATGTTGTATATGCCATGCTATGTCATGTATTATATGATTGTGGGCAACTTGTCTTATGTAGCACAGCTTGGAGATTGAGGTATGTTTGTATGTGTTTCCTATGACATGAGCATGACATGTATGTGTATGATGTTTATGATGTGATATGATATTGCCCTCTAGGACATGCATGTTAGGATAAATGGTGATAAGTTGGGAATATAAGGATGACCGGAAATAAATGGGAAGTGAGTTCACTAAGGGGGATATGAGGTTGACCTAAGTACCTCATGATCCATGAGAGAAGATTTAATAAGGGAGGAATGACCAAAATAAAAGAGAGTTGGGGAACCATGCATGGGAATCGTAAAAATTGCATGGTGACTTGGGGTGTTTGCATGGGATGGCTAAATCTTGCATGGGGGCGAATCTTACGTGAGAAAAGTTAAATTAGGGTGTAAACAAGAGAATGGGAGAGTTGTGGAGTGATTGGAGACTTGGGATGAAAAATAGTACGTAGGTTGGTGCAAGGGTGTATAAGGAATCCGATTAGGGTTTTTGGGAGAAAGTGGAAGTTTGGGAAGTACAAAGGTAAGAATGATTAAGGAAGGGTAGAGTATGGGTTAAGAGTGAGATTCAAATTATATAAAAGGTGAGTATGGGTTCCCATGTGGAAGAAGAGACTTTGGGATGAAAAGAGAGAGGTTACTTGTGGAAGAAGAAAGGTACTAGGGTTGAGGTGATCAACTAGGGTTTTTCATGGTTATGTGCTGAATCGAAAGGTAAAGTGATATATTTTGGGAGAGGATCTAATTGAGGTAAGATGTGGGGCGTTGAATGAGGTAAAGATAGCATAAGTGGGAGAAGGTTGGGCCACATCGGCCCAATTAGGGTTTTCAAGGGAAAACCCTAGGGGGTGATGGGAGGTGGAGTTGATGTCATGAGTGTAGGGCCTAACCCACACTCGTAGGGATTGACTCTTTCATCTAAAGGGAAGTGTAAATGGAATGGATGTCGGGGTGTGATAAGGGGCGCAGGAGTCTCAAGATATGGGACGGGCCCCTTGGGGAGGATAGACGTAGAGGGTAGTTGATATGTATGTCAAGGGTGGAAAGCTTTATTTGATAAGACACGAATAAGATACTAATTACTTAAAGAGTAAGATTGTTGAGCCGGGCCTAGACCGATCCACCGGCATAATAGTAGCCAGGTGCCGGGGTTCCCTGGAGACCGATCCACCAGCATATAATAGTGGTTAGGTGCGTTCTACCCTATAAGTGACCGATCCACCGACTATAATAGTGGGGGATCCCAAGCTCAACAAACCAAACAGTATGTTGTAAATGAATCACGGGAAAGCTACTATATACTTACAGTGAAACACCATGAGAGTCGAGGCCAAACCGATCCACCGGCATAATAGTGGCCAGGAGCGTTGTGCCCTGGAGACCGATCCACCGGCATATAATAGTGGTTAGGTGCGTTCTGCCCTATAAGTGACCGATCCATCGGCTATAATAGTGGGGTTCCCGTACTCGCATGGCTTAACAAAGATTATGGTGTGAAATGACTTACAAATAAATCATGGAAAGATACGTTATAATCACAGTGAAACACCATGAGAGTCGGGGCCAAACCGATCCACCGACATAATAGTGGCCAGGAGCGATATGCCTTGGAGACCGATCCACAGGCATAAAATAGTGGTTAGGTGCGTTCTGCCCTATAAGTGACCGATCCACCGGCTATAATAGTGGGGTTCCCGCACTCTCATGGATTCATAACGATTATGATGTGAATCGACTATAATTATCAGAGTTATGAAAAGAAGAAGTTGGATTGGACCATCACCGACCTACATCATCCATAATATTACATGTTGCTTATGTGATTATGTTATGTGTGTTATGTTGTATGATGGTATGATTGGCCTTAGCGCACCTGCGCCCTTACTCAGTATTGGACCCGTACTGATACTACCTTGATTGAATGGGTCCCGTGATGATCCACCGATGGTGGGGAGCATACCTCCTGTGCAGGTTTATGATCGGGTACTATTTTGGGGTGGAAGGCTTAACTTGAGTGAGTAGGCAATCCGGATAGTGATCCTTTTTGGGATTTTTTTTGTTAGCTATATTTTATATTACGTTTCTTGTTTTAAAGAAAAAAATGTATTATGGGGTTGTAATCCAAAATCATATTCTAACTTCCATTTGACTTATATCTTATTAATGATTTATTCTAAATGTCATCTTACATTTTATGATACTTCGTACTTAATGATGATCGAATTTAGCCTTAGCACTTAGTACTGGGACGATAGGAGTAAAGTGGTCTAGTACTAAGTGTGGCGGTAACGCCCCCGAGTTTACGGTTTTATCTTTCGCTTCTGTTAAACCTTTTTGATTTAAACAAAATTTTTCAGTAGTAAATTTGGGGGTGTTACACTAACCATTATTACCACCACCATCACCTTCATTATTTACAAATGGAGGATAATATACATGGGATGCAAATGAATGAGACATGTGGGTTGAGGATGATGGGAAATCAAAGTATGAATTAACCTCTATAATAGTTTGTTTAAAATTACCCATAATAGTTGATTATGTTGTAGATGATGATAGATCCATATGAGTAAATGATGATGGAATCCCTACGACCCCACTAAATGTGAATAACCTCAGTAGTTTAGACTACCATCACTTGCTATAAATGATAGATGATTTTTTCACTCCCTAAATGTTTTTAGGGTAGTATTCTAATGATGGAAAGGAGGCTTTAGATCTTTTTCTACAATAGCATGTTCTAGTCCTTGTTGTGCAGTTTTTTCTTGGTTATAACGCTCTAAAATAAGTTTTTTGTTAATTTTTCTTGATGCAACAACACATACACACTTCGTGCTTGTCCTCAAGCAAGATATGAATCTAAAATAAAAGGAAGAACTAATTATCACTTTTGTAGGTCTTATGATTGCACTTATCATGTACAATAAGCCCTTTAAACCCCTAGGTCACCCTTAAAGGATGGATGAGGTCTTGTGAGGGTTTTGTAGATGATATACTTACAAAATCATGTACAAACCACAAAAAATTGAAAAACACAATTTTAACACCCTTAACTAATGTTATCTCAAAGTATTCTAATTTTATAATACCAAGATTAGTACTCAACCAAGATTTAGCATTAGAAAAATTTTAAGGGTTAATTACAACATATGGTTCACACATAAACATGATAGATATGAATAGAATAATAATAATGAATGAAAACCTAAGCATATCTTAGTTACATCAAGATTCACCCTCGCAAAGGTATACCATCTTGTTTTTACTTTTCTCGCATATTCATGGCTACAAGTGTATAAACACACTAAGATATGTGAAATAAGATGACAAAAATAATAAATTCACATATATCAACAAAGAAGGCTCATACTTTATGGATAAAAACTTCATGAAGGATATCAAATACCTACCAAATAGACCAAACCATATGCTTGACTCATGTAACTAATCTCTAACAAATTAAGGTCTCCCATCTCAAGTATCAAATAGGACTTTTATAAGGGTTTTAATGGGACTTAGTTTAAGGGTTTAATGAAGAAAAAGGAAATAAGGATTAAAAAAACCCTAAAACCTAGTAGAATCATGTTAATATAGAGACTTCTAATAAATTTAAACTTATCAAGGTATCTTTTCAATTTAAACTTATCAAGGTATCTTTTCATTACATAACATAGCATCACATTAGGCCAAATATATCTATGTTGGGCCTCCGCATCCTATTCACAACTTCTCTTCAAAATAAAATAAAAGAGATAAATGAATTTATCTCTCTCTTTTTTTGTATCTCTTATTTTTCTCATATCTTTTTTTTCCAATTACCTTTTTCTTATCTTTTTTGCAATTTTTTAACCTCTCCCACACTTACTTTTGTTGAAGCTCTTTAACACTTTCTTTCTATACTAACTTGAATCACTTGCATAAGTCTCATCAAAATTTCTACTAGTTCTTAGAATAAGGGTAGACATGTGTTTTAGGTTTGATTAAAAACAGGTGGGTGGTGAAAAAAATTAATGTCAATGTAAATGGCTCAAAGAGGTTAACTAAAGAGTATGTAGCTAATGTACCCAAAAAAAAAGGGTAGAAGGCTATCTGGCTATATGCAGGTAAATCCTAAGATATCTTTATTACTTTGTCAATCAAGGTGGGTATGACCTAAAAGCTTCAATTTCAAAGATATATATTCATCATTGACTAGTTAAGGGCTCCTAAGACTTGAAATAAAACACACAAAAAAATCTCAACTAAGCACACATCACATAAAAAACTTAAAATAAGTAAAAAAAATAGCATGGACTCAACATAAAACAAACAGAAAAAAACATAAAAAGATAAAATGTAAAAACCACATAGGAGGTCAAGAAAGCATAAGGAAAAAAGTAAATTTCAAGCTTTATCATTAGTTATAAAGAAAATCAAGCAAGAAACTAGCATATACACAATATATCCTACATAATATTTTTGCAAATGAACATGCCTATCATTCTAATCTTTATTTTTCTCCTTGTAGACCTTGAAGGTTTTTGTAGGCATGTAACCTCAACTCATCAAGCTCATAAAAAATAATGTACCTTATGATTTTTTAATGTAATATAAATTCCTAAAGAAACTTACCCATGTTAATTCACCTAGACTGACACCCACAATCATAATATGTAGCACTAGGACCATGAAACTCATACCTAAAGATTGAAGATAGAAGCTCAAGTAATATCTAGTAAGGACTTTCTTCATAAAACAAATAGGGGTCTCAATATCATACCCTAACTGCTATCCTTTTAGAGATTGAGGTGAGAACATTCTTTCTCCATATAGGTCACTTGAATAATGCAATAGAGGCTTTTCCTTCACCAATTGAGTGACCTTAACAATCTCGTAACATGAATTATCACAAGGAGGATATTCTCTTGCATTAGGTAAATAAAACTCAACCTAAAGATTAGATTATTTAATTTATGTTGATGTAAATTTTAAATGGAATGAGAGGTTGATAGGGTTTTACCTCATTCTTGGAACTCTCACCAAATGGGGGTGATTTTCTTACCTCCTCACAAAGTTTTATTTCTAGATTGGTTTGGTCATCACTCAACTTCTCCTTCCTATAGATACTAAGTAATGATACAAAGACTCTAATCACTCTAATAAGGCCTAGGTGATCAAAATTAAATAAATAAATGACTAATTCTAAACTAAAATTTTAAATCAACTAAATTAAACTAAAACAGAATCAAATAAAATCTAATAAAGGTAAAATCAATTAATAAAAACTACCAAGAAATTTGAATTTACCACTGTCTAATTATAATGACCAATTAATAAATTACTTGATATTTTCAATTATTAACTATTTGTCAATGAGAATATTTAACTAATGCACTCTCTTAATTTATATAATTCTATCGCCAATTATCAATCTCGCTATCTCTAGTCAGAGGATTTAATTAAAGATAATGCTTTATGTTTAATTAATTATTTATTCTTCCCTAATGTTGTAGAAATTATGTAATTGTTATCACAACTCATTCAATTCCTATTTATACTATTTAACCTATAATGGAGAATTAGTTATCACATCTTTTCTCGACTTGTTATATATCAATTAAAAGTGATCAGTCTATTAAATAGGTATAGTCTAGAATAATAGCTTAAAACACATAGAGTAGTCTATTAATTAAGCAATCAATAATTCTATCATTAAAAATAATAAGGTTTCACCATATCCTTGGTCAAAGAAAATTAGATTATGCTATGAATTAAAATAAAATTATCAAATTATATATAGAATCTAAATTATACATAAAATATTGAACCTGAGAAAATTTAAATATAAAATTATTACACTTCATTTTGGAAAATAAGAACAAAAAAATATAACACTATACAATATAGATAGTTGGAGACACCAAAAATTTTCCTCCTTAGTTTCAGCATTATGTTGTCATTTGTTTTACCATTTGTTTCTCTATACAATTGACGAAAACTATGCTTTTTTTTATTATCTATTTTTCCTTAGGCCTTCTCCTTCTAATGTCGCCTTCTCCCTTTTTTCTCTCCTCATAAGTCTATATATATACACATACTAGAGGCATCTTAGCTTTTTATTGCAGAATATTAGGGAAAAAATATGTTAGACAAGTCAAACACATTATTTTCTTTCTTATATCTTTTTCTTTCTTATATATTTTTATTTTATTTTTTATTCTACATATTATTATTATGCATAAGATGAATCATTCATCTGTTGAGAGAAAAAATATGGAAAGATTAAAGTCCCATAAAACTTTCCAAACAAGTTTTTCATATTCCATATGCAACTTCAAATAAATATATGACCTAGATATGATACAGTTTAGGAAAATACATAATAAATAGAAGTTTTAGATCTCATTTTTATCTTTTCACCAAAATTTTAATTATCTAAATCTTAGTTTATTTGTGAAATTTATTGTCAAAATATGGCAAGCCGTCAAAATTATAGGAAAAATAACTTTAAGCTCTAAATTAATTAAATTTGTAATACTATTTTAAATTAAGAAAATAATTAAAAATCACATAAATAACCACACTTATTATTCACATGAATAAATAAATGTTTAAAGTAAAAGGGTATAAAATATATAAAAATATTCATTCATCAGTGCTCCCCAAATGTTGGTAGGTTAGGAGTCTTATGATGGGAATTAGGTTTTGGAGCTTGTTCTACTAAAAAATGTTCTATTCCTTGTTATGTATATTTTTCCTTGGTTATAACCCTCTAAAAGAATTTTTTTGTTAAATTTTCTTAATATAACAATGAAGAAAGTCCTAGTGCATGTTTTGTATTCTTTGTATGTTGTATTGAAGTAATAACTCCACAATACTCGATCCTATTTAATACCTTCTTGTGTTTATAGCTCATCTAAAATTTAAAAGGAAAAAAATACTTGAATTATAAATAAGCACATGAATACTGAGTAATTAGTCATGATAGTAACAAGAATTAAAGAATTAAGATACATGCCTTATATATAAATTCCTAATACTTTAGTGAACACAAAATAAATAACATAAATTAGTTGGATAAATTGGTTCATATCTTATTATATATAAAAGAAGTATACATTGTAACATGTTTTCCCAACAAAAATTGATCATATATTAAAATGTAATTTATTATATAATTTTTTGTGGTTGTTTTTTACTATAGTGAGTCTGATACAGTAAACTTTAAGTAGCAATAGTTTGAGATCGCCACATGTTTCAACCCGATTGGCTAATGTCCTTATGCACTAGGTCAAGTTTGTTATAAGTCATCAATCATCCATTTTCATCTAATGGACAATATTTTATCTTTGTTTATATCTTTAAAATTTATAATATATAATACCTCTATTTTTCACTACCAAAAATTTCATTTCAAATATTACAAAAGCTGAAAATATAACTAGGAAAACACAGAGTGTTACCACCGTACCTGACATAGGATAAACGTATGTCACCTACCCCATATCAGATACAAGGCTACAACCAACCAATACATTAAAAACAATAGAGCACACAAATAAAATGTTACATAAACAATTTGAAAGATTGTTTACATCAAAGGACTTCCACGATCTCCAATCACATCATTACAACATATATATATATATATATATATATATAGATAAAAGTATGGGCCACATTAAAATGATGTCAGGGTATCATAGCAAATCAAAAACCATGGTCCTTTACATACCCCACAAGATCCTCAGATGTGTATGCTCTCAAACCCCAAACCCAAGCTGAGGTAGGCTCACTATTGGTCATACCCAAAAACTTGCACATGACTCTTTGCTTACGGGAATGCATGGGTGATAGAGCAAACGGGCACATTAATATGCTATGTACTAAATAAGCTAAGTTTCTCCTTGGATGGAAACACAAGTATACAAATTCTATCATACATGGATGTATTATATAACATGCATCATGATAATGCGACATATGTAAAGATAAGAGAACATCAGGACATGCTATCATGCATAACTCAAACAATGTAGAATATATCATGCTTGGTTTCATATTATAATCACACAGGTACACCACACATGTAATTGTAGATTAAATCTAAGAAACTAATAGGGTTTAATTCCAACCACTCATCCTTCATATTATGCCATTTCCTTATCCACATGTTGAGATAGGTTAATATTCAAACAACATTTCAATTAATAACCGGTTAGGCACTTAAGTTATTATCCATGTGTATAAACCAGATTTTATCCTTTTTGGTCATTCAAACCATTTATCATCCTTATCCAATTATTCATGTTCACTTGTTCATTATCTAGGTTTTTATCATTCATATTTTATTATCATTGAGTGATGGACTATGTACCGCCCCATGGTCTCACATACCAAGGTCTCTATAGGCTTACTAGTTGATGGGTTGGGTCAACCAATCAAGTATTCTAGGAACCAATCAATTAGTTTGACCTAACCAATCGATTGGTTTGCTCTATCACGACACCAAACCATTATATTTCATGCATATTCATGCTTATAAATCATCCTTAACCACATTATAGCATCTATCAACATAGTCTAACACATTTTCAACCGAATAAGCTTTCATATTACAACATAGAGTCACCATATCCTATTTTTATAAATTTTCACACTTTTGACTCAAAGTATACATTCTATCCAATCCAATCACTTATGCAGGCTATATACATTCATGCCAAAATACATAATCAACTTAAAAGAACTCATATCATGCAAGAATACTCATTAATCATTTTAGAAGTAAAAATCACTTACTTGATGTAAGCAAAATTCCCCTTAAGCTAGAAATTCCAACTATGAAATTCTCATCTTTTAAAACCTTAAAACCATAAATCTTAAACTTAGAAATCCACACCAAAACCTTAGTAACTTTCAAACTTAAAATAGAAGAAAAATAAGGAACATACCAACTTAAGGAAAAATAGGAAGGTGCTCGACTAAACCCCTCAATCTATTTCCTAAACCTAACTCTTCCTTGTTTAACAATTTAAAAAAAAAAAGAGAGAACTAGAGATAGGGTTACAAGAATATAAGAAATTTGACCACAAGGATCAAAGTGTAGACAAGAAGGAAGGTGAAAACAAAGACTTAGAGATTTCGGTTGATGAAAGAAAGGTTCATAAAATGGGTGATTATGGATATTTATAGCCAACCAATCGAGAGGAATAATAAAAGGTTTAACTCAAAAACTCTATATATTGTCATTTAAATTCAACCTAAACAGATAGATTTCACCCAAGATATGCTGACCTATTATCCAAAGCTCAAATGGTGTTTTTTTGGAGAATGTACATCAATTAAACTAAAATTAGAATAAATAAGAGAGGTGATGAAAGGTTAGCATGAAAGGAATCTTCCAGCTATTTAGAGTCATACTTGAGATTGAAGCATTAATCTCAGTATGTGTAGAGACGAGAGGTGAATAAGATAAGGCTAAGGTAATCTCTCCCCCTCAATTGTCCCAATCAATCTCTAGATCAATATGAGGTAATATTTTGTGGTAAACGCATCATGAAAATGGTTAGGAATCTCTTAGGGATAATTTAACATTTGTTGGTAAGGTTTTATTTCAGTATAATAATTTTTAAGAAAATTAAGTTTGAAAAATATGCCCAACTCAATAAACCAATTGACCAGTTTAGGCCTACTAGTCAACTATTTTGCAAACTAGTAGATCGATCCCTAAACTAGTTGATTGGTTTAGTTGAGAAAACCCATTTTACTAATATGATGTACTAGTTGATCGGTTAATGGAACCACTCGATCGGTTCACCTAAAAAACTCATCAAACTTCATTTTCCAGTCCCATTTCATATCACACTTTTTCTCAAATCAAATCATAACATTAAATCAAAAGCAAAGGTCCCAAAAAGTGGCACAATTCACGTTTGACATGTTACAAAAATATCAGGTATTACATAATCCCCAGATACAACCAAACATAGTTTATAAATATCCTATTTGTTTCACACACATCTAATTTTCAAATATACAAACACTGAGTCTTTGGGAAGATTAGATTTTTTTCCTTTAACAATTAGTAAAATATCATCTAACATATTTTATATCTTTGCTAATGCTGGTCATTTTTTTTTGCAGTCTAGAATATTTATCATTAATAAATATAGATTTTATATTTTAATTCACATGTCTTTTATATCTCTTTGAGTACATGAAAAGTAAATTAATACATCATCATTATTGATAATAATATTTCCATATTGCAGATTAGTTGAAAAAATGGCAATGTGGAATGCCCTTAATGGTACACACTCCTCAAAGAGTACATTGAAGCTTAGGTTAATAAGGCTTTATGAAAAGCCTTCTTATGGAAATAAACATGAAGCATTTAGCCTAGAATGTATATTTCATGACGAGGAAGTGAGTTTTAATTACATATCTATATTTTCCACTTTTGAACAACTTTTTTTTTATCTTTCTAGCATCATATTTTCATATTTTAATTGATACTTTAATCAATTATAGGGCCTACTGATTCATGCAACTATAAAATAAAAAATCATAGATGCAACAATACAAGGCAATATTTAAGGAAGGTTAACTTCATCAAGTGAAAAACTTTGTGGCAAACAATCATCTAAAATTAGAAACTATAGACTTCAAGTATGTAATATACTTCAACAATTTCACACACTATATTATGCAATTAGAGATAGATGCATTCCTAATTCAATTATTCAAGTTTACATCATTTCATTAGTTATCCACAATAGCAAGAACGACCCTCATAGGTAAGTCAAAAAATACAGAGACAACACCTTTACTTATATTATACTCAACAAACTAACATGTTTTAATATTATGGATATCATTGGAATAGTATACACTTGGTCAAATAGAAGGAAGTATTTAGATATTGACTAGAGAAGAAAATTGACAAGGAAACCACTTATACCCCTAATTATTTAACAAATTTAGAAGCACGTCTATTCACCCTAATAAAAAGGTCAAAGACCTTAATTGCTAGCATAAATCAAGAAAGAAGAAAAATTTATGTACATGCATGTAGAAAGTAAAAATGGGAGAGAACATGATAAAAAAGAAGAAGATAAACACAATATTGTGTCACTCCTTATTGGGGGTAGTGTGGGAAGCTATTGCTCAAAGACACAACGATATTGTGCTGCTCCTTAGTAAGGACAACATGTGAAGTTGCCACTCCTCTTTAGGTGTAGCATGCAATTTGCGCACTCCTTGTTGGATCTAGCAAGCTTATGATGCTTCCCACTCAGTCAAGCTGCATTAATTAAACTAAAGCACTAAAGTTATAATTCAGTTGGCCTCAATTGCATCTAATAACAATGAATTAAGACTAAACCTAAGTGGATATTTGTATCATTATGTTAGGGTGGAGACATTAAGGTTGTCATCGTGATGGAGAGAATATATCCAAAAGGTTATAAAAGAGAGCAAATGGGTGGTAAGAAAAACAATGCTAGGACAACACTTGCTTTAGCAAATAATTGATTAGAAGTTGAATGTGATATGTAACATCCACACAAATTCCACTCAACAAAGATGATGGATGATGATGTTTGTGTGGTATGATGGTTGACGAATAAGGGTAGGATAAAATGTAACAAATGTAACACTTAAGCACCTCACAAAGATGATGTTTAAATGGATCTCAAAGAGAAATTACAAAGATGAACCCTTTGATATGAATCAAATGAAGAAAACACAAAGAATCTTCATAGGATTCAAAACCAAAGAAAAGGAACACACAAATAATCCTTAACAATGACCACTTTCAACTCACATAGAATTGAAAGGTTAAAACTCTCTCAAAGGAGATGATTTTATTCAAAACTCAAACTTTGAATTTTACACACGAGAAGACCCTTATTTATAGGCCATAACCCCCACACCAACTCATACCAAAATCGTAGGATATTTTCCAATCAAACCATATCCTAACTAACCTTATCCACTTCTAACTAACTAACTAATATAACCATTAATTACAGCCCATAAACTTGACTTTATAGATATTAATTATAGCTACTTACAACCTATAATTATACTTAAATGATATGGAAATACATTAAGTAAAAATTGTCGCCTTATGAGCTAGTTAGTCACATAAAATAACAACCTTAACAAAGAAAATCCTAATTTGCATTACTCTACATATGGCGCTTGTTCCAGTAGCTTCTTCGTGTTATGCCGACGTGGCATAACGTCCAACATGTCATCAAAACATAGTTTGAATCATCCCATATCTGTCATGTCATTAAGGTCTTGTTTGGTTGCTTGAAACTGCATAAAATGCAACTTATGCTTTGAAATTCAAGAAAGTGTCTTGTTTGACTTTGACACTTCCAATAACTCAAAGAAACTTCTCAAACATGTCTCAAAACCATGTTTGGAAGTAAATAAGACCATTCTCCTACATCAATCTCCCCCTCTTGAAGAGTTTGTCCTCAAATTCACAACTTTGATGAGGAATAACAAACACTAAAGGACATATTCATCAAGGTGATACTTGTCCTTGAATTCTTTGAATATCTCCTTCACATTGAAGTTATCTTTGAAAATCCTCCAATGCCTCTTAAGCCTTGACATTGGATCTTCATATGCGCACATCAATGAACATAAATTGAATGCATGGGATGCATCATGGTTCATTTGCTTCTTCACATCACATATGTCTTCATGCACATTCTACACCTTCGAACTCACCATGTTTTTTTCTTCAATTTGCTTCGAATGATACAAGGGTTCCATGATAACATTTGCTCCATAAGAACACAAGGAAACCATGGGATAATAATGCACATCATTATCCACATAATCAACGTGATGCATGTAAAAACTTGGTTTCCATTCTTCCGCTTCTATGGTAGGAATAGCATGATTGTCTTCATCATCACATACTCGATTTTCTTCCTCATTCATGCTTTCCTTTTCTTCCCTTTTAATCTCCTCAATTTCTCTTAAGGTCATAACTCTTTGATTAGGACACTCTTTAGTATAATGACTATAACCTCTACATTTAAAACATTGTCTATTTTTACCTTCAATCTCCTTAACTTTATACTTCTCCATACGTGGATTAAGATCTTTTTCTTACATGATAATGCTCGAATTTGATGGCATAAAAGTCAAAGATGATGATGCTTCATTCGATAAGGAAGAGGAAGGTTTGGAGAATGGCTTAGGCTTTTTGAGTTGCCTTTCAAATTTGATAGCAAGCTTGATTATATCTTCAAGTGTATCTTATAGAGAAATTTTAACTTTATCTCTAATGTTGAAATTCAATCCTCTAAGATATCTTGCACAAGTTTGTTCTTTCCTCTCTTGTACATCACATTTCAAGGATAACTTTTCAAAGTTCCTTGTATATTCTTTCACAATTGAATTCCCTTGCTTCAATGTCATCATTTTGATGAAGTTGTTTTGCTCAAATTCTCTTGGGATGTTCATGTGCTTTTTTAATTTCTCCCATGACTTGATCTTTGGCTTTCCATCTCTTTCCCTTGATCTCTTGAGATTATCAAATCAAATTTTTGCAAATTTTCAAAGTTTAAGAGTAGTCAACTTACATCTCATATGATCATCATATTCTTTAAATTCAAAGATGGATTCCATGGTATGCATCCAATCTATGAATGTCTCCGCATCTAACTCTCCATGAAATTTTGGAAAATCAACCTTCAAACCCTTATCTTCATCATGCTCTTGCCTTCTTCTTGTTCGACTATGTGTGCTTGAAGATGGACTTGAATCTTCTTCAACATATGCAAGTTTGTTATTCAAATGACCTCCTCTTGATTCAATGGCTCACCTCACTATGCCTTCAACCCTATCATTTTGTTCTTCCATCCTATTCTCCATTTTTACTTCAAGCTTTTGAAATTGACCGTTGATGGCATCAAGGATAGACTTCATAAATTCTGAATATTTCATTGTTGCACACGCTAGGGTTTAACTCAAAGTGACCGAATAAAGCTTTGTAAGTTAAGAGAAAACCAACAAATGAAAAAGAGTATTGTATGCTAGGGCCGAGTATATCACTCAAGGAGAAATGTTTTTATGTGTGTGTAATCTCACAACACTCAAAAGAATGTAAGGTATCAATGTATATGTGTGGCGTATGGAAGGAGAAAAATAAGAGAAATGACAATCTTCAACTTCAATTGAATCTTGATGATGTTTATCAAAATCTTGATGAAGTTCTTAGTTGAAGATGTACTATAAAGGATGAATATCTTCAAACAAAGGATGGAGATGTGCTAAGGACTTATGAATAGAGGATCTTGGATGAAATCTTGATGGTAGAAGTGAGTAGAAGAGGAACATTTTTGTGATGAAGGTAGAATATGACTTCAACAAAAACGAAACTTTAAAAGGATAAAGAGTGGAATTCAAAGCCTAGGAAAGTGATTTACCTTAAGGAAAGATGAATCATGAGGCTCTGATACCAAATTTGATATGTAACACCCACACAAATTTCACTCAATAAAGATGATGGATGATGATGTTCGTGTGGTATGATGGTGGACGAATAAGGGTAGGATAAAATGTAACAAATGTAACACTTAAACACCTCACAAAGATGATGTTTAAATGGATCTCAAAGAGAACACACAAAGATAAACCCTTTGATATGAATCAAATGAAGAAAACACAAAGAATCTTCATAGGATTCAAAACCAAAGAAAAGGAACACACAAAGAATCCTTAACAATGGCCCTTTTCAACTCACATAGAATTGGAAGGTTTAAACTCTCTCAAAGGAGATGATTTTTATTGAAAACTCAAACTCTGAATTTTACATATGAGAAGACCCTTATTTATAGGCCATAACCCCCATGCCAACTCATACCAAAATCGTAGGATATTTTCCAATCAAACCATATTTTAACTAACTTTATCCACTTCTAACTAACTAACTAACTAACTAACTAACTAATATAACCGTTAATTACATCCCATAAACTTGACTTTCCAGTTGTTAATTATAGCTAATTACAGCCCGTAATTATACTTAAATGATATGGCAATACATCATATAAAAATTGTTGCCTTATGAGCTAGTTAATTACATAAAATAACAACGTTAACAAAGAACATCCTAATTTGCATTGCACCATATGTGGCGCTTGTTCCGGCAGCTACCACATGTCATGCTAATGTGGCATAACATCCAACATGTCATCAAAACATAGGTTGAATCATCCCATAGCTGCTATGTCATTAAGGTCTTGTTTGATTGCTTGAAATTGCATAAAACATAACTTATGCTTTGAAATTCAAATAAGTGTCTTGTTTGACTTTGGCACTTTCAAGAATTCAAAGAAACTCATCAAACATGTCTCAAAACCATGTTTGGAAGTAAACAAGGCCATGCTCCTACATCATAATAACTGGTTGGTTGGAATTTAAATGAAGGCAATATGAGTAGCTCTTATTTATTTTTCATGGAGAAAATTCTTATTTTTTAAATATTATTTATTTATTTTTATTCCACATCATATATCAAATTAGAGATATTCATGAATCATATATTCATTGTTTTAGATATCTAGTCATTTGATATACGATAAAAAGATTACAGATATTTGAAAAAAAAAACTTTGAATATCTAATACTTCAAATACTTAAAATTTTATATCGAATGACCAAAATTTTTAACAAGGTGGCAAATGAAAAATATCAAATGAAATTTTATTTGATTAGAAGATGATAAATAGATCAAATTTGAACCTATTTTTATCAAAATTTTAATTTGAATATTGAATTACATCATATTTAATTAATAATTATAAATTTTAGATACTATTTAAATATTTAATAAAAAATTATTTAAAAAAATATAAAATTAACTTTCAAAAGACATGCTCTTATGATTATATAAACTATCAAATTATGAAAATAAATTATATATATGTATATATAATTTATTGGATCAATATTATTTATATTTTTCAAATTATATATCTTATTAATTTAATATTTTATAGATCTAATCAGTTACTTAATTCAAAAATAAATATTTAATTATTTAATTTTTATATTAGATATATTATCAAAATTCTAAAACTCGTACGAATAAAATATCCATTTGTAATATAATTAATTTTTATAAATCAAATAGTTGCTTAATTAAAAAATAAATATTAAATTATTTAATATTTTATATAAGATAAACTATCAAAATTCTAAAACTCATAAGAATAAAAAATCCATTTGTACTATAATTTATAGTCACACGAAATAAGTGCTAAGGAAATTCGTTGTTGCAAGATTTTCTTCATGCTTCTTGGACATCTCTCACTCTCTCGCTCTTCTTCCTCTCTTCTTTATGATTCTTTTCTCTTCGTCTTTCTTCGTCTTCATCTGGAACTTTTTCAATCTCGGTGGCTTTTCCGATCTCAGCGTCTTGGCGTTCTCCAGCCTCTGGTGCGACGATTCAGGTACAATCTTGCTCTTAAACATCTGAATTGAGTTATTCAGTGACTCCAATTTTACTATCTTACCGAATTTAAATTTGAATCGAAATATTTATTGCGTATTCTCTTGAAAAAATCCAAAATTTTGAGGTTCGTGATCTGTTGTGTAAATTCTGTTGCTCTAGTTTTGACGAATCCAATTGCTTGAAGAGCGGCTTCTCGCGAGAGACCTGCTGTTCGCAGATAAATGTTTTAGCCAGGCTCTAATTTTTTTTTGTTTTTCATTTTTTTTATGTTTGTTTGTTTTGTTTGATTTCTTGTGTTTTAATTGCTTCAGTGTGTGTTTGTTTTGATTTATTTTATTTTAATTTTGTGCCATTCTTCATTTTCCTTTCTCATGCTTCATAACCCAAATGTCGGTCTTCACACCTGTTGCGCGAACCCTATCGTCAGAACATCCTTTCCTAATCTGTCCGTTCCTTGTCAACTTCATTAATTTTGGCAAATATTTCCCTTCCCTTAGCCGTTAACGTTGCTCCATTAAACTAGCTTCAATCCTCCGTAATTTCAGCATCTCTAGCTGTTAATTATTCTGTTCTTACACGACTTTCCATTCTTTTACCCACAAGGGTTGTTGATATGGTGGATTTTTTATTATTATTTTGTTTTCATATTCTTGTTCTCATTGTAAGCTGGACTGACTATTTTCCAGGAATGATAATTGATATTGTAATTATTTCTGTGTTCTACGAGTTTTAATTGTGTATTGTTGATAGTCTTTTGATACCATCTTCTCTTCTCCTTTGATTGTTGTTGGAGTTGTTAGATCGAGGGTTCTTGATCAATATCTATCCTTAGCTGGGATTCTTCATAAAGCCCTACCACGTCATCAATATAGATGGTAGAGTTAATAGAAGGACATCTTCACAAAATTAAACATAGAGGCTTATGAATATAACACATTAAAGGAGAACCATAGAGGTACAGGATGTAATTTTGCTTATGTTTGGATCGACTTGTTAAAAGTAGTTATCTAATAATAATAATAATTTTTTTTTAAATTATGGATAATTACTTTTGATAAGTAAAGCCTTTTGTCAAGATATAAAAATATCTTACTATGATGCCATATTGCTTTAATTTTAGAATGTCATGAATTGAGATTTGTCGGTAATTTGCTTGCCCAAATTTACTCCCTTTTACCAACATAATATTAAATAAATAAATTTGTTTCATAATCAAAACCTTTCTACCCCAAATATAGTCGAATATACCCTATTTCCAAAGTTAAATGCAATCACAAGATAATAAAGCTAAACACGGAACTGTTTATTATCATAATGCTTCCTCCATATTACAATATAGGTCACATCTACCTACAACATGTAAATTGGGAAATAACAAAGTTTGGAGCTATGTACCAAAAATAATTATTCAAGGGGAAAATTGAGAAAATAAAATGTCTAAAATAACTAATATGGTGTCACATAAATATATATAAAAAAATTTGATTGCTAGTGAATACAAGAGGTAATAAAATGATGCAATAATTTGTGTAACATATAGTTCTAATGGGTTTGTGGAACGTGTTTATACCTTCAAATAAACTTAAAAGTTAGTATCACCTGTATTGTATACAACATAAACTACAAACCTTGTATGTGATTTCTCTCTTGCAAAACTTCTTTGCTTCTCTAGTTATTGTCATCTTTCCAAGATCAGACACACTGACAAGTCAATTTTTGAGACTTCATTAGGAATGTAAATAGGGCGGATTTTACCCGAAACATAACGGATTTTATCCGATGGATAATTAAACGGATATGGATAAATAGATATTCATACGGATATGGAGGATAGAAGAAAATACTTGTCGTATTTGGTTACAGATATGGGTAAGGAATATCCATATTCGTACTGGTACCTATACCCGTATTCGTATCCGTACTCATTTACCCAAAATATAATTACTATTTTACACTTGGTTTTAGAATAAACATAATACAATATGAAGGTTAAAATTGTCATTTGGTTTAATACTAAATGAGTTTAGTTGTTGGGTAATGGATTTACTTGTTGGATAATATCTGTTAATGGATAAACGGATTATCCGTTGGATATGGATATGAATGTGTTAGTGGATACCTGTTCGGGTATAGATATAGATTTAGGTATGGATTTTCTTCTCGGGTACGGATATATTCGCCTTGTTTACATCCCTTCCTATCAAATTGAATATCTTTCCGCCCAATCTACTTGTGAGTACTACTACTACCTATTACGTCATGCAAGTACACAAATTTTATCCTCGACTTCCATCAAATAATATGTTCCCTATTTCTATCTAGTGTATGATTTCCTGTTGCTGCCATCTCTCTTCTTTTTGTTTTCCCTTTACACTTTGGTACTGGATTGTTGATTCTATGATAAAGGTTTGAAATTTTTGTGAAGATAATATGATTTTGGAGAAGTAAAACCTAGTGTCAATGTTATTATTGCTGATTTGTCCTAGCTATCATAATTTACTCACACCAAGCCGACAGTGGTGATGATGATACAATTGGAAGTCAATTTTGTTTGAAATGGTGGCCATATACACTTCATGTGTTAAAGAAATTTCCGCGAGAGGTTAATCTCTGATCAATATGAATTTTAACAGTAGACATTTTGCTTTGTTGAATTGTGATTATAGATTTTTGAAGAATGAAAAATCAATGAAAGACCTAATACTTTGAACTTGTTCTTCTTGGAGTTTATTATTATTTTGCTATTATTATTGTCATAATTAATACTTTCTTTATTAGAATCATACTATTGTTATCACTACTATCATTATTATCATTACTATCTTTAATTTTATATTTTTCAAATTATTGCCAAAATTTTGCCGACTATTAAGTCCTAAAAATAAGCTGAGGAGAACAAGTCGTTTCTCGTAGATGATCAAACCATTTGCTCATTTCTTAATTTGTAGCCTTTATTAATTTTTGAAAGCTGAATTATTGCGGCATGCTTGGTCTTGGATATTTTGGCCCAGACCTAGCTTATACCTGGACTAATCGAAGGCATCCAAATTTCAATATTTGGGAGAGGCTAGATAGAGTCTATATAACAGTTGATGGGTGCAATTTATTCCCTTGTGCTGCAATGTTTCACCTTCTCATGGTTTGTAGTGACTTTTACCCTATCATTCGCAAAATTCTAATTCCTAGGCACGAGAAAAAGAAACCTTTGAGGGATGAGGCTTATTGGCTGCAAAACCCAGATTGCTTAGAGGAGGTTATTAATGCTTGGCATGCCATTGATCACTCACCATCTTCAGCTCATGAAGAAATGAATTCCTAAATTCCAGTCATGGAGGGATATGGGGTTTGGCACTTTACTCATATTGCTTCTACTAAAGCAAATGTATTATCAACTTATGCAGGCCATTGATTGCAATATTCCAACCCTTAAAACTCATGAACAGAAGGTTAATCATTTTCTTTGTCTGGAGGAAGTGTCACAGTAGCAACGATCTAGAGATAACTTGATGTGGATTTTTATGAGAAGAGAAGTAGATGATTAATTTGAAGGATTCAAATTTTGGGATACAAAGATGGAATGAATATATGCCTTTAACAATGACACACAAAGGATCCTAATGAAAAACACAAAGTAAGTCTCCCTAGTAGGAAACATTTTGAAGAGTACACGAAGTAAGATTCGAAAGATAAACTCAATCTCACAAATATGATTGAATTTAAGAACTCACAAAAAGAACTTGGACTTTTATTAATCTCAACATAAGACATAATTTGAATTTTATATGTAGAATTCAACCCACATATATATATATGAAATAAAGCCTATCAAGTTTTCTAACAAACTCACAAAGTTTGTTACAAATTCATAGCCTCCAATTAGCCACATGTGATAATTGGCTCAACTAACTCTAACAACCCTAACAACCTCAAATAACACCTTTAGTGCTAATTAATAATCAAAATCCAGCTCATAATGGCTGTTACACATTGACACATGCATAAATAATACAAATAATATCATAACAACCTCCAACAATTTAACAACTATAACCAACTTGAGCTTAGGTTGTTATTCTTCTTCATGCACATGTAGAATATCTTCTTTTGACTTCTTTGAGCTGCAAATATCTGAATAAATATGTCCTCTAATGTCTTAGCATGTATAGATCTTCATCTTTGCAAGAAGTCACATGCTTTGCTATACTATCTCAAGAAAGTGTCTTAAACTTGTTAAACACTTTTGAAAGGGTTTAAACTTCAAGAAATATGTATAAACCTTCCAAGAAATGATAAATAAGCTGCTAAGAATGACGCTTGTGATGAAACCGTAGATGTTCCCACATCATTCTTCCCTTATTGAGAGAATTTGAACTCAAATACAAATTATTGAACTTGAATAATAATCAGTCTTCAATGTTATCTTCAAGATGCATTCACATTCTTGAACTCTTTAAACGATTCATCCACATAGAATGTATTGTTGAAGATCTTCCAATGCCCTTCGATTTTGACATAGGATTACTAGAAGTAATTACCAAATTCCAAGGTGAAAAATTGAACTTGAACTTCCTGTAACATTCACCTACAAGATTCAAATATAACTGGTAGCGATCCACCTTATTTTGTTTCGTTCTTAGCATGAGTGATGATCTTCATGCTTTGAAGGTAAACAAGAATTCATTGATGTCTTCAACCCATAACTACATAACTTGAATTCATGGTTGTACATTTGAATGGTCTCATATGTATTTGGTTGTATAGGCATGATAACTGAATTACACTCTTCTTTTAAATGTCTTTCTATGCTTGAATTATCAATATGTTACTCCCCTTGTTTTGAACCTTCTTCAACCAAGGTACACGATTCATTTTCCTTCAAAGGATTGACATGCTTTTCTCCAAATGAAGTGTTAGGCTTTTCATTATCGTCATCACTCATCACTCATCACGTTTTAGTGCAACCTTCTCCTTCTTATTATGTGATGGTTTCAGTTTATGCTTTGTTCTCCCCATGCACACAACAGAGGAATATATGTATTGAAGATAGGCAGCATTTCTTTGAGTTTTCCATGGTTTTCCCAAAGGAATTCCACATGCGTTCGTGGGACCTACATCACATAACACCTTATCTTCATATGTTCCAAGCTTAAATAAAATTAAGGCTTTTTTAACTACCTTTCATTATTGTTGTACCATGAATAGGGTGTATGATGATCAATTGTTGCAATTCTAAGCTTTTGAATCATGTGCGCATTTGCCAAGTTCAAACACTTTCCAGATGCATTCTACAACATATCCTTCAATCCTACACTTTGTCTTGAATATGGACATGATGTGATCTTGTTGTAACCTTTGCAGAATCTTTTGTAAATTGTAGTTGAGTTTGCATGGTTGGAAGATGTCGAAGTTGTGCATTTGTAGCATCAAAGTTCAATCTAGGATTTTGGATTGTTTCAAAAAGAGAATTGATCCTTTTTATCATTATCCGTTGTGTGTTTTGGGGGAGCAACAAACTCAACCTCTCAAACAAGACCAAATATAGATTTATATATGAGATGGGATGATGAAGAATGTAGATGGGGATGCATTCTTGATGAGTATACTAAGGAAGGTTGGATGAATGAAAAAGAGGAAAAAGAATGGGGTAGAAGCTTAGTATCGTGGGCACTTTAAGGGAAGGAACCAGCCAAATACCAAAAATGATATGGATTTTTATGAGAAAAAAAGTAGATGGTTAGTTTGATGGATTCAAACTTGGGATTTGAAGAGGGGTATGAATATATGGCTCGGTTTTAGGTAATCTTCAATAAGAATATAATTTTTAATGTCTTACAAAGATTTGTTTCCTAATGAGAAACACACAAAGTAAATCTCACTAGTAGGAATCTTTTGAAGAGCGTACAAAATAAACTTTAAAAGGATAAACTCAATCTCAAAAAGTGGATTGAAGATAAGAACTCACAAAGAGAATTTGAATTTTCATTAATCTCAACATATGACATAATCTGAATTTTACATGGAGAATTCAACTATCTATCTATCTATCTATCTATCTATCTAACAAAATTATAATGTCTGTTACAAATTCATAGCCCTCCATTTGCCACATGTGATAATAGGCTTAACTAACTCTAACAGCCCTAACTACCTCATCTAACTCTTTTAGTGCTGATAAGTAATCAAAATCCAGCTCATAATGGCTGTTACAATTTGACACATGCATAAATTATACAAAGAATATCATAACAACCTCTAACAACTTAACAAGTATAACTAACTTGAGCTTATGTTGTTATTCTTCCTCACACACGTGTAGAATATCTTCTTTTGACTTCTTTGAGCTGCAAATATCTGAATAAATATGCCCTCTACTGTCTTAGCATGTATAGATCTTCATCTCTGCAAGAAGTCGCATGCCTTCTTGATTATCTCAAGAAAGTATCTTAAACTTGTTTGAAAGGTTTTAAACTTCAAGAACATTGTATAGACCTTCCAATAAATTCAAAATGATAAATAAGCCTTCAAGAAGAATGCCTGTGATGAAACCCTTGGTGCTCCTGCATCATAATTGGATTGAGGAATGGGATAAGTGCTCCAAATACTTTCATTCCTATGCATCTTACAGGATAAAACAGAGCTTTATTATGAGCATTCAATTGTAGGATGGGAATTGGGCAGCTGATGAGGAACTTATTGCCACTACATTCACTTCTTACTTCAAGCATCTGCTTACCTTGGAGCTTACAAAATCAATTTCCAGGCTTTTACTGCAACTGACAACCCTGTTTATGATGATTAAAATAACAGTCTCTTACGCATTCCCACAGATGCTGAAATTCATGAGGCTGTTTGTGGCACAGGCCCTTTTGAAGCTCCAAAATCTAATGGTGTCTCAGCAGCTGTCTGCCAGAGGTATTTGAACGTTATTGGAGACGATATTTGCAACTTTGTATCGAACATTTTGATCACAAATCAATTCTCTCCCCGCCTAAACCACACATATCACACTTATTAAAGCCTAAAAAGAACATTAAATCTTATGAGCATATTTTGGATGCAAGTTCTTCTAGATTTCCTAGTTGGCAAACTTATTTCATATGCTTTCTGTCTCACTTCGATAAAATAAACATTATCTTCAATTCTTGTCAACAGCATTTCAACTCACCTTCTCCTTAATGTTGTTTGCCAACAACTAGAGAAGCATAATAGGATGTTTTGGTGGAATTTGCGTCATAGTAATGAGCAAGGAATCGGGATTCCACTAGAATCAAATCGTAGAATTAGATTGTATGATCATAAAATCCTATGAATACTATATAAAAATGTGACAAAAAAATATTTTTATGTTACAAAATTCTATAATTGAAGTTAATTAAAATACTAAACAACTTATTCATAAGCCCTTTTAATTGTAGGAGCTAAATACCAACGCAAATTGTCGAATTATATGCATACAGGAAAATTAGTATATGGACCATGCATACAAAAAAAAAAAATCTAACACAACAAATGAAAATAAGAAAGGATAATTATGAATTAAATAGAAATTAATAAAAAAATATCATCACAAAATTTAATATATTTGTTTTACAAGTAGTTTTTCCAACAATTGACTTTGTCATTATATTCATATATAACTCATTTTTCTTTTGTATTGGCTGATGCTCAATATATAATATGTACAAAATAATAGGGATTGAGGTTTAAAATTATGAAAGAAATATTGTAGGAATAAGGAAAAATAGATTTTAAGTCAAATATATATAAAAAAGTATGTACAAAATATGTAACTCATTCTTCTTTCGTATTGGTTGATGCTCAATATATAGTGTACAAAATAATAGGGATTGAGATTTAAAATTAAGAAAGAAATACCGTGGGAATATGGAAGAATAGACTTTAAAGCAAATATATATAAAAAGTATTAATTAGTATGTAGAATCTTAAGATCCTACCATGATGCAACTATTTTAAGATTCTATTTAGGATTGAGAATTGGTTGGTGACTTTTGTATCTTAGAATCATAAGATTCGGAGTTTCACAATTGTGCCTACAATATGGAGGATACTTTGCGAGCCTAAACATATTGATGGTCTAGGTATCCGTATTCCAGAAGTGATTAATCAATCACTAGTGTTCAAGTTGATCAGGCAATTTTGAGTAACTTTTGTGCTACTTGGGCTAGGCTTCTGAAAGCTAAATATATGGGAGTTTCCAGCTTTTGGGATGTTCCATTGGTATAATACCGTTCTTTTTCTAAATTATCTAGTCTTAGGTTCTTTGGTTGCTTTGGTTTCTGAATTGTATGATTCTTGGGTTGAGTTGTTGAAATTCTTTTCTTGTCTTCGTTTCCTTTACGACCCCTAATTAAGGATAGAAGAGATTGAAGCCGAGGAAGAAAAGTGTAGGGGAGGGGGGTGGGGATCGGCTCGGGAGATGAGGGAGAAGGCAAAAAGAGGGATGTGTGTTTTGGAGAGTTAATTGATTTAGTTAATTCCCCAAAAGCTGATTTTTCATTAATGAAAGAGGGTTATATTTACACTGGATGCATTATATAGGCCTCACCCTTTCTGCAAACAATTAATCTAAACTTTCCCTAATTTAATAAGATTCTATTTCCTAATCTTGTTAGACATTATATCTACTTATATATTCTAGGCTTATTAATAACCAAAAGATAATTTCCTAATATATAATATCCAATCATATGTAATTAAAGAAAATAACTACTATGTAAATAGAATATTTCCTAAACCAAATATTTCCTAGCAAAATAGTAAAATACTTTTGCACTTTTTTTGGCTCAAGCCAAGGTAGGGGAGAGCTGGACATTTGGGCTGTGGTAATACTCCATCCAAAACAAGCTTGTGCTTAAGGTTTAGTTGGGGTATTGTAACGCTTGACCCACTTTTCAAATCCTGGGAGGCCTTCAAACTAAACTAATAGCTCAAGATTGCTTTTGTGTGAGTCATGATCTAGCGGGGCCTATGTGTTTTCTTCCTTGAGCTCTTCTAGAAGTGGTGCGCCAGGTGAGTCAAGCCCTCTGTGTTTGAGAACAATGTTTTGGTCATCCCAATGTAGGATGTACAAGTCAGCAAATGGGATGGCTCCTCAACTCTCACTGGAACATTCACACATACACCTGAGTAGTTATGTGTCCGTTGAACACCATGGAGGCTATAGGCAAGGCTGCAATAGTATTAATGTAACTAGTATCATTGTTGGGGCTGACTTGAATCGGAAGCACAATACTTGCAAAATTGTAAGGATGGGAGGAGCATAAGAAGTGTCAACAAAACATCTAGTGCTTGGTGAGAGGAGCCAGGCAAGGTGCTAAACTTATAGAGGCTCTTCGGACAAAGAGGCCTAATGTCTGTGCTAGTGTTAGAAATAGTCCGTCCCAACTCCAGGCATTGTGGGGATGTTTGCCACTTAGGAAATCAGCTACACCCATTGGTGAAACCAAGTGCTTAGTGGGATCCTCCTCTTCTTTGGATGATTTAGTGTTTGAGCTAGATTTGACCAGATGGCAAGGAAGGTCTTCCCAGATTGGCGACTTGACCCTTGCAAGGGTGGCCTAAGTTGAACAGCTTGTGATATCAGATATAACAAGTTGGGCTCAGATTTTCCGTTGTTTCAAGAGATGAGCACACATGCAGTTCATAAGTCTGCATAATTGGTTTTGTTGGCAGGGGATTGGCAGTCTTCGGGGTGAAGCCCTGAATGTGCTGGTGGCGATGGCTGTGGGGGTGGCGGTGAGTGGTAATGGTGTAGGAGGGGCAGCAGAGAGGGGAATGGGTGCGCTGGGGCCTTGGCAGGGGCATGGACAGAGGTCAATGGACTATGGCCGGCTGTGCTGCCAGTCATCTCATCAGCCATCTGTGGTGGGCTGGACAGTGGCAAAGGTGGTGGCTCTTGGTGCTGCCTGCTCTAGTTTGGCATCTGCAGGCACTGTATCTTGTACTAGGGACCAAATTTCCTTGTAAAGTTGTAGCAACTCCTTCTGATGGCCCCTAATAACCTGGGTGAATTCTTACAGATCTTGATTGAATGCTTGATGGTTAGCTACCACTGAATTGGACTTTGATACCTATTTTGCAATATCGCATTCTTTTTCTAGTTTATCCATAGTCTTCGGTTCCATGGTTGCTTCAGTTTTCTGAATTGTGCGATTCTTGGGTTGAGTTCTGGAATTTCTTTTCTTGTATTGGTTTCTCTTGTGACCCATAATTGAGGATAGAAGAGATTGAAGTTGAAGAAGAGAAGAAGAGAAGAAGTGCAGGGGAAGGGGGTGAGGATCGGCTAGGGAGGGGGGATAGAGAGAGAGAGCTCTTTGTGTTCTGGAGAGTTAACTGATTTAGTTAATTCCCCAAAAGCTGAATTTTTATTAATGAAAGAGGGTTATGTTTATACTAGTTACATCATATGGGTCTAATCCTTTCCGTAAGCAATTAATGGATACTTTCCCTAATCCAATAAGATTCTATTTTTTAATCTTATCAGATACTATATCTACTAATATCCTCTAGGCTTTTTAATAACCAAAAGATCATTCCCCTAAAGGATAATTGCCTGAGATATAATATCTGGTCATTATGTAATTAAGGAAAATAACTACATTACAAATAGAATATTTCCTACACTATTTAGTAAAAGCCAATATTTCCTAACTAAATAGGAAAAACCTTTTTCACTTTTTAGCTGAAGCAGCTAGAGCCAAGGCAGGGGAGGGCTGGCCTTTTGGGCTCGTATCATCCACATAGAAGAAACCAATCACACACAGAGAGATATATGCTGATTATGAAAGATAGCGTCCAACCTTTAATTTGTTGGCAGACTGTTAATGGGGATAAGATTGATATTTGAAATGAACCGCATCCATTCCTGGTTTTAGGGTGGTTGGCTATCATCATTCTCACATCAATATTTGTTCAGTTGCTGATTTAATACTTCAGAATCCTAACAGGTGGAAGGAAGATATGGCGTTTAACTATTGGGATGCTTACCATATCCTTAAGACTGAATTACTTCAATCTAATGATTTCAGTCAGTATTTCTTAGTATGGAGGCTACATCCATCAGGTACATTTTATTCCAAGTCAGCATATCAGACTATGTTGGATTCTATACCCACTTATTTTAATATTAATGATAATGTGGCTGAAAGACAATGGGATAACTGCTGGAGGCTTACTGTTTGTCGGTCAAGGAATACATTTATTCTGCTGGTGATTGATTTCCAATTCCTTGATTACAAGAGAGGAACTGCTACAAAAAATTCAAAGCATTGAGAATCCGTGCCCTCACTGCTACGAGGAAGTTGAAACACCTCAAATTTCTCTCAATTCTGACATTGCAAAATTAATTTGGTTCGGCTGCCTCCCTCAATTATGATCAACCCTAACCAATACGCTTCAGTGAGGGAATTATTCACACGGTGGTTCTTCAGTCAACATAAGCATACATTGATATCTTGGGTGGTTTCAATTCTGTGAGCAATTTGGAAGATGTGGAATGGTGTTGTATTCAAAAAGAAGACAATGGATGTTCATGGAGCAATTAAAGCAGATTTTGTGTACTTACCTTCAGATATAACTTCAATAGTCTTTGGAAGAACAGCCAAACAGCTCAGCGGATATCACCCCATATCATCGCTGTCACTGGATTCCACCTATAATCACAGAAATGAAGATTAATATGAATGCATCATGTATGGAATTGACTTTTTATGCAATTATCATGTGAGACCCCCTTGGTGTAATTATGTAATGTAATGTTAATTTGATTAGCTCAATTGCAATTGCACTTCAGTTCTAGCAGCCAAGTCTTGGGCTTTAGGTTGCCTTTGACAAAACAATTTGACTAGTTATCGTGGAGTGTGACTTGTAATTGTGATGCGGATGTGGGTTAAAAGAACTCAAAGTAATTGAATGGATCTTCTTTATCCCTCAGCAATGTGTTTCGAATGGTTGTATGAAATATTCATGCATTCGAATGGTACAGAACACTAACAAGATATAACTTTGATACTTCACAAATATAGTAATTAAAGGGTTTCTAATGAGAACTCACAAAGAATCATTCACTAAATACACTCAAAAGAAACTATATACAGTAATTTTTCCATGATCAAACAAACTCACAGAGAATAAAAAACTCACAACTAGACTTTTGATATTCAACTCAACTTCACTTAACATCTCATACAAGGGCCGACATTATGCCCTATATATAGGCATAACCCATGAAAATATCTATCCAAACAGCCACATTAAACATTAGGGTTAGGGTTTAGTTACAAAATTGATACATAAAATCATAACTAACAACAAAAAACCTAGTTTATTACAACCGACTCCCTAGTTGTCATTATTCATATGGCATGGCTGTGGTTGACTTATTCCAATGGTCATTTCTTCACCTTTGATTGATCAACTAATTAACCAACTCAATCAATGTTTGAAAAGGACTAAGGTGCACCTAGGTGATAGAGGGCCTAGAGACTAGGCACTAGGCGCAAGGAGAATATGCGCGCTTAGGTGATGTAAGGCTCCAAAATTACTCAAAAAGCTAAAAAATGATTAAATGGCTAAGTTTTTAGAATTTTTTTTTACCATAACATGAAAATACTTAGAAAAATAGCAACCTATAAGTTTAATTCTACCAATACTAGCAGATAGTGTGGACCGTGGACTACTTCTTGCTGTCTCTGGTTCTCAGCTCTCTACGATTTGTCTCTTTATCTTTGATTCTGTTTCTTTTTTATATGAATTTAATACTACCTATGTGCTTAAAAAATAAAATTTACTCTCTTTTTTATATTTCCCAAACGACCCTAACTTTGCTTGTAGGCTTGCAGCCTGTGTTGATTGCAGAATGTGCATCTTTTCCAAAACAACTATTGCTTTCCCCAATCAAAACTATAATAGGCTTCTCCTTTCCAAAAAATGTCTACTCTCCCTTAAGTCCCTGGCTCCCTACATGATTTTTTTTTTCTACTGAAAAGTATATGCATGTCTACTCCTCTCCCCTAAGTCCCTAACTTCCTGCATAAATTTTTGTTTCTGCTGAAAGGCATGTGCATGTCTACTCTTCTCCTCTAAGCCCCTACTTGATATTTCCAAAGCAACTATTGTTATCCCCAATTAAAACTATAAATAGGCTTCCCTTTTCCCAAAAAATGTCTAATCCTCTCCCTTAAGTCCTTAGCTCGCTGTGTGATTTTTTTTTTTGCTGAAAGGATATTTTGCTCAAAGGCGTGTGCTTCTGCGCCTTAGGCGTGCCTCAGCCGCTTTACATGTGCTTCACTCACATTGCCTTGCCTAGCACAAGAAAAGCCCCTACCCCCTAATCGCCTCGCGCCTTGCGTCTTAGGTGCGCCTCGCGCCTAAGGCGCTCTTTTTCAAACACTGAACTCAACGAGGCTTCGATTGGTTGTTTCCTGTTTGTAAGATTCTTCAATTTAGAACCAAATCTTAAAGAAAGTGTTTTTAACTTGGAAAACACTTCTAAGAACCTCAAGAAACATCTTAAACATATGTAAGAAACATGTTTAGATGTATGAACATATTTCCACCTGCATCAAATTGGTGGTGCACTACATTGACGACTACAATTCCAGCCCTCTATGGCGCATAACGGTCACTATTTCAGAGTGTTGTTTGAGTTTACAACAGCATGATTCAATGAAGTTTACCTTTGTCCCAGATGCTTGTGATGAAGCTGCTAATGCCCTTGTTTATCATGCGGCAATGAATTGTATCTCTGCTGTTTGGTTAAAGTCTCATCCTTATTGCCTAGACAATGTTGTAATAGATCGTCAATAATAAAATTCCAGCTGGTTAGCTTTTGATAAGAAATTTGTGTGGTGGAAGATGGGTTAGTCAGCCCTAAATCAATAACTCTAATTCTATTGGTCTATTACAGATATTCATTCTCTTGTTTGAAGCAGCAATTGATTCATGCGATATAACATTTTTCCCATTATCTTAGTATCAGGCTTGAGACCCTACCTGGGCTTTGCTTGAGACAGTGATTTGTTGTGCAGAGATGGTGTACAGATAGCTTGCCACAAATAAATCTAAACTATCTCTGTGCTGTACAAGAATAGAAAAAATAAAAAGAGGAATAAATATGCTATGGCAGCATTAGAAGAATTGAAGAAGAAACTTACTCCATTATTTGACGCTGACAAAGGCTTTTTGCCTGGTTCCACCTTAGACACTGGGGGCTCTTGTTCAGTGAGTGGCACTTATTTGCTCCAAATACCAATATAGATTTGTGCATGTTTTCTAAGCTTTTCTTTTCTAATGTTTATTTGTTGTATTGCAAAAGTTGTCAGATGGAACATCTGTAAACTTACTAAGCAGATCATATGGAGAGTACAACATAAATGAGCTAGGACTGCAAAAACGCACGACATCACCGGAAGATTGTTCGGAGAAGACATACAGATGTGCTTCCCATGAGATGAGGATATTTGGTGCTATTGGCAGTGGTGCAAGCAGCGTTGTTCAGAAGGCTATTCACATTCCTACTCATAGAATCATTGCCTTGAAGAAGATCAACATTTTTGAAAAGGTGTGCAAGGTTATGGTTCTTTTTTCCTTGGGGAGGGTGGCGGGGGGCATAATCCCTCTTTATGAACTTCTATTTTCTGAAGATCTTTGGGTTTTGATATTAATAACTTGACTCATGCACACACTACATTAATTTCATAGGAGAAAAGGCAGCAGCTTTTGACTGAGATCAGAACACTGTGTGAGGCACCTTGTTACCAAGGTCTTGTAGAATTTTATGGAGCATTTTATACTCCGGATTCTGGACAAATAAGCATAGCATTGGAATACATGGATGGAGGATCTTTGCAAGATATAATTAGAATTCAGAAACATATACCAGAACATGTGCTTTCTTCTATGGTTCGAAAACTCCTGCATGTAAATAACTCAGTCTCAGTCTGTTTTTTTATTTGACAAAAAATTCATTATCTCAGCATGCTCTATGGTTTCTTCCGGCTAAATATTCATCATCTTTTGCATTATTAATTCTTCAAGGGGTTAAGTTATTTGCACGGGGTTCAACATTTAGTGCATAGAGATATAAAGCCTGCAAATTTGCTCATCAATCTGAAAGGGGAACCAAAGATCACAGATTTTGGAATAAGTGCTGGACTGGAAAACTCAATGGCAATGGTCAGTTAAATATGCTTCTCAATAGTTCCTAGATCCTTAATATTTTCCCCTACCCCTCACTTCTGTTTCTTCTCCCTTTGTTGCTATTCGAAAGTACTGCACAGCATGATATTGGTACTAAGATGGCTTGGTGGTGATATATAGTGTGCCACATTTGTCGGAACAGTAACTTACATGTCTCCTGAACGAATCCGAAATGAGAGTTACTCGTGCCCTGCTGATATTTGGAGCCTTGGCCTTGCACTTTTTGAGTGTGGCACTGGAGAATTCCCATATACTGCCAATGAAGGACCCGTAAATCTTATGCTACAGGTTATATCTTGCTTTGGTTGGGCATGAGTTATTTTCATTGCTTGAGTTTGGCATTTGTTTTGTAATTTGTAGATACACTAGCTATATTTTGCTGCAGATCATGGATGACCCTTCACCTTCACCTCCAAAAGACAAATTTTCACCAGAGTTCTGTTCCTTTATTGATGCTTGCTTGCAAAAGGATGCAAGTGCAAGGCCAACAGCAGAAGAGGTGAGCACGATATTTCTCCTATCCATTATCTATTGCCCCGTCATTTCTAGTTATTTTTTATGTCTCATTCTCTGTTTGCATTTGTCGCAGCTTCTTTCTCACCCTTTCATTACAAAGTATGAGAGCGCACAAGTAGACTTGGCTACGTTTGTCCAAAATGTATTTGATCCAATACAAAGGATGAAAGATTTGGCAGATGTACGTTCCTCGTATCTTTATTTTAAGTATCATTTTCAACATACAACTTCCGCTAATCACGAAGATTATTATCAAGCTTGCTACAGCTTTGTGTATCAAATTCATATGCCGCCTTGTGTTTGTGTTGTGCAGATGCTTGCTGTTCATTACTACTCGCTTTTTGATGGTCCAGATGATTGCTGGCAAAATACTCAAACACTTTACAAAGAGTGTTCCATCTTCAGGTATGTAATTGTATTGCAGGCGCAGTGACATATTAAAAAACCACTTTATGCCGAATCTCTATCTACTTTGTCATTCGTCAGCTTTGGCGGGAAGGAATATGTTGGCCGGAATGACATATTTACCAAATTAACTGACATTCGGAAGACTTTAGTTGGAACATTGCCTCAAGAAAAGCTTGTTCACGTTGTAGAGAAAGTGCAGTGTCGGACTTATGATCAAGGAGGGGTTGCGATACGTGTATCGGGATCTTTCATTGTTGGAAATCAGTTTGTTATTTGTGGTGAAGGGGTAAATGTAGAAGGCTTGCCGAATTTCAAGGATCTTTCAATCAATGTCCCTAGCCAGCGAATTGGGACGTTTAAGGAGCAGTTAGTTATAGAACCGGGGGATGCCATTGGACGATACTATATAGCTAATCAAGAGCTCTACATCATGCAACTGAACAACTAATACAGGGTATATCCATGTTGGAAAGTTTTGACAAATTTCAAATTTGTTGTTGCCCGCTGATCAAGGGGTATTTGACGTATAGATGTGTATATGGTGTCCGACTTACATTCATTAGGGGTATATAGCTCAGTTTCTACCGGTGGTGCGATTTGTACTGGGTTTGCTATTGTTGACTTGTAGATTCAATAAGTTATGCTTTTTAGTGAACTGAAGTATAGCGTAGTGTAGTTGATAGTTTAATTAATTAGGAGCCTCATGAATGTAACAAATGTATTGGATATGGCTAGTGGTCTCTCTATATTTGCTTTTTCTAGCATTGATAAGCCGAAATGAAATTCAAACCTCTGTTGTGTTGTATATCAAAGTAATAAGGTAGGACCAATTAGGAACAATAATTAAATTAAATAATTTGTATTGTTTTAATTAGGAAAAAGCCTAATCAATTATAATTTCATACTTGAGAGAGATATGAATGTTTTCTTAAAGAATTCTCTCTAGTTACCAGCCTCCTCTTAACATTTCTAATCCCCCTTTTATCCTATTACTTAAGGGAATATTCTGTATAACCAATCACCCTTAAATCTCTCCTCAATATTTATTCTTTGACTACTTTCCCTCCACCAAAACTAATAAAACTAATAAAAAGATTTTACTAATAATAAAACTAATAAAAAGATTTCACTACCCTTAATGATTTTACTGCTGAGTTGTGAGAGGCTTCTGTCTGTTATATGTAAATATTACCTATAATTTGGGATGATTCATAGCATTAATCCTTGATCTAGAGATTCACCTTGTCCTCAAGGTGGAAAGAAGGAAACCTTTGATCTAAAGCATGGAAATCCTTCCAAGTGGCTTCAAATGTTGGCAAATTCTTTCATTTGATTAAGACTTCAACCAGTGCTGTATTTCCATGCTTCCCATTTTGACCCCTAACACCTCTTCTGGTTCTACTTCAAGAGTCCAATCGGAGGTGAGTTGAGGTGGAAGTTGGGGTGAGGAAGGCAGACAATTGATGGCAACTTTCATTTGAGAGATGAAATATTGGATGAATTTTAGCTGTAGAAAGAAGCTCCAGTTTATACGCTACTACCCCTTCTAAATCACCTCAAATGACCCATAATATCTTGGTGCCAACTTTTCAAATGGCCTTCTTGCTAGGGTCTGCTGCCTGTAAGGTTGCAGCTTTAAATAAACCCAATCCCCCACTTGGAAAGTCACCTCTCTTCTATGAGCATCCTCTTGAACTTTTATCTTTTGTTGTGCTCGAATCAACTGGGCTTTTAAATAATCTAAAATGGCATCCCTTTCTATTAGCTGCTCTTCTAAGAAATGAACTGTTGTGCTGCCTTTTTCATATCTCACTAATGGTGAAGGATCCCGACCATAAACAACCTTAAAAGGTGAACATCCAATAGCTAAATAAATGGTTTTATTGTACCAAAACTCAGCCCATGGAAGCCACTTGGCCCAAGTCCTAGGTAGGCCATTGATGAAACACCTTAAGCAAGTTTCCACCCCCTTATTCACCACCTCAGTCTATCCATCCGATTGAGGATGATATACTGTACTTCTGTTAAGGGCAGCTTGTTGGAGCCTGAAAAGCTCCTTCCAAAATATGCTTATAAACACCTTGTCCCTGTTTGACACAATTGTGTATAGGTAACCATGGAGTCGGACAATTTCCCTGGTGAAGAGACCATCAACTATTTGAGCAGAAAAGGGATGTTTGAGACCCACAAAGTGAGCATACGTCAATAACCCATCCACTACAACCAAGATAGTGTCTAACCCCAGAGACTTTAGTAGCCCTTCTATAAAGTCCATGGAAATATCTTCCCATATCTGGTTTGGCATAGGTAGTGGTTGAATTAGTCCTACCGGTAAAAGAGAAGAACTCTTTTGCTATTGACAAATCGCATAAGACTGTACATATTTGGCCACTGTCTTCCTCATTCCTGGCCAGTACCATTTAGATGCTAACCTCTGATAGGTCTTTAAGTCCCTAGAATGACCACCTACAGGGTGTCATGGTACTCATACAACAAGGACTGGACTAAAGCAGAGCTGCTAGGGATGACTAGTTGTCCCTTTTACCTTAGTACATTTATGATCCAAGGTGTATCCCTTTGGAACCACATTTCCAGCTACCAAATTTGCCTTGAGTTGCTGGATAAAAGGGTCTTGCTGAATCTGAAGTCCTCTCAGCTAGATGAAGATGATCTTCCATCAACATTAGATGACCCTCTAGCTCCAACATATATTCCATTCTCATCCACAAGGGGAGCTTCAACATCCACCTCTGCCCCTTCCACCACCCTTGCACCTCCTACGCCTTCTTCCTCAGGTCTTATGATACTTGATAGTGTCTCTGATCTCCTTCTCTGTGTCATTGGCAAACTTACCTCCATAAAGTAATGAAAACTATCCATGGAAATAATTGTGTGTGCTTCGCTCTCAATGTTAACCCAACTATGCGCCACATCATCATGATCATATAAACACTCCTCTAGGCGTTGCTTCTATCCATGCCGACCCTGCCCCCTCTAATGCTACTGCTGACATTGCTCCTTTTACTAATCCTGTCCTTGATGTGTTCCTCACCGAGGCCTCATAGATTGGATGTGTTGTAGTTGAATCAAATGACTCTGAAGTAACTTATAGTAATGACCCGGACATCTGGACCATGCCTACTATCACTACTATAGCTGCATTAGCATTGGCAACCTTTGGTCTTTTGTGACCAAGACTTGTTATCCCTTAGTCTCAGTCTATTTTAGGTTTATCTTAGTATATTTTTGGTAATTCTTGTGTATCTTGTATATATTCTCATGTATATAATATATCTCATATATAACTAAATTCCAATTATTAATGAGAACTTGCAACTTTTGCCCTATCTTATATCTATCATCTATGGATGCATAATCATGCTGCTTGTTCTTTTATGCTTATACAAATTCACTCGCTTCCATGCTATCATCTATGTTTTGCTTAGGGGAGTATTTTTTTGGCCTCCCATTATGTCTACTTATATAATACCCCGTATATTTTTGAAATCTAATTTTATTAAGCCTAATGATTTTATTAGCGTAATTTGATGTAAATATTTAAATATTTTAATTTCGATTTGTTTTATAGATTTATCGACGATTTCGACTTCATATTTGAATTTAATTAATCATTGTCATTGCGAACTATTCTAGATAAATTCATTCACGACCATGATTTTATTATATTCATATGATTTCAATTTATGGCTAAAAATATGTATTCCCGTTCTTTTCTGTATTTTGATTTTTAATATTTTAGATTCGTTTTCGATTATAACTTTGTCGTGTGATTATGAATTTATTTTGGAGTTATATTTCATTAACAAAATATATTATTTAAATTATAGAATTTCTGTTTAAATAGTTAAATTTATTTTAATGACTTTATCTGTAGAAAATATTTTTTACTTTAAATTTATTCGTTTTCGGAAATCGTTAATACTTTCTGGAAGTTTTAAATTAAAAAGATTTTCGGAACTTGTTTATGAATTTCTTTCCGAACTTAATTTTCTTCCGTTTTACGCTTTTTGATTTGCGGAAAACCGGTTTCAAAAATTATTTAAATTAGTCTCGGTTTATTAGAATTTGACTTAAATATTTTATTATATGTTTTTAAATATTATTTCGAGTTCTTATAATGTATTTCTGTAAATAATATAAATTTTTACGTTTGTTGGTAAATTCTTCCAAAAATGTTTCCGAAATTCTTTATATAGCTCTTTTATGGATTTTAAGCTTTTGGAACCTTACGAAATGATTTTCGTTGAATAAAATTTAGATAAAATCTTTCAATAATAATTTTAAACATTTAGTATTTTATTTTATATGTGTATTTGTATTAAAAAAAAAAAAGAAAAACACCCAACCCCGGCCGACCCCCCTCTTCTTTCCTTTTCTCTCTTATTTCCCTTCCCTTCTCTTTCCCTTTCCCGACTTTTCCGTCCCCTACCCTTTGTGTAGTCCCATAGCCCTAGCCTCCCTCACCTCCTCCCTGCTAGCCGACCTCCAGCTGCCGTCGGCCACAACTCTGACCGCCACTGCCAGCCACCGCAAAGAGCAGCAGCTGCGAGTAGCCGTAGCAGTAGCAGCAACGTGTAGGTCGCGCCGCCGCCGCCTGGTCACCGTTGATGTCTCCCGACCACCGGCGAGCTGCCCCCGGCCTTCGACGAAGCTTCTCCAACCTTCCCTTGTTCCGATTTGTTGATTTTCGTTTGGTATAAATTTCTAAAAAACCCTAATATTGATTTGATTAATTGAGTATGAATTAGCTTATAAAAAGCTAACTTGATTGTTTGATTATGTATATATATGTTGTATGATTGATTTAGAGTGGTTGATTGTAGTGTATTTGAATGATTTGTGAAAATTGAATATTTGGCCGGGTTATGCCCGAATTTTTCGGATTCGCTCGATTTGACGATTTTGGATAAATTGATTATACAGTACGTTTTAAAATGTATCTAATTTTATGTCGGAACCGTCAATTTGAGAAATTTACGTGGAATTAATCAGAATTTGATTCCTAGGTTAAAATTCATGTGTAATGAAATTGGGTTGCATAATTGAGTCGTTTCGCTCAATTGATTTTATAGTATTGTTTGAAATGTATTTAATTTCATATCGGAAGTGTTGATTTGAAAAAATTATGCGTAATTAATCGGAATTGGATTTTTAGGTCAAAAATCTTGCGGGTTTAAATTGGATTGTGTAATCAGGTTATTTTATTCAATTGAATATATAATTTACATTAACATACATTTAATTACATGTCAGAACCATCAATTTATATATTTTAGCAAGAATTTATCGGATTTGTATTCCAGGCTCAAAAACCCTAATTATGCTGAATTGGGTATTTCTTTTATTGGTTTTGGGCAATTGATTATACGATATGTCATAAAATATGTCTAATTGCATTTCTAAACATTTAATTTAAATAAATTAATAGAATTTAACCGAATTGTATTTTTGGGCCTAAAACCCTAAATTTCAAGTAAAATTATGAAATTGATCATATGTATAATTGTTTTTCTAAAATAAATTTATAGAAATAGTTGAAATGATTCTAATTGCATTCTAATGCCTTTAATTGGAATTAATTGATTTGAATTATCCAAGCTTGTGTCGTGGGCTTTAAAACCCTAATTTTAAAAATGGATAGTCTTAAATTGGCTACTAGGAAGATTGTTTTGTTGAAATTAATTATCTAGATTTATCTAAAATTAGTTTACTTGTGTTTTAAAACTATCAATTTGAGGTAATCGAAGTGATTTGGTCGATTCTTAGTTTAGGCATTAAAAACCCTAATCTTTGGGGGCAGTTTTATAAAATTAATTTTTGCTATGTGTCTTTTATCTAATCGATTTCTGGCTTTGAGTTTTAAATCATTTGAATTATGTTTTAATCTAATCGGTTTGGATTTGGTTCTATGCAAATGGTTGGTTTACCTATTTAGTTGTAAAACCTAATGAATAAGTAATTTTCGATAAATTAACTTATAATCAATTATTCTTTCGCGGGCTTTCCAAATTAATTTGAAATGTCCCAAGTGATATGTGTGTTAATTCGATTTGATTTATATTTAATCTTAAGTCTTAATAGAGCTATGCTCTTGAGTCCTATGTTTTGGACACGTTTTCCAAGAAAGATCGTTTGTGTCTGTTTGCGTTTATTTAATTAGAATATGTGAATTATTAATTGATAAGATTGTTTCTAACCTAGTTCCGATTTCTATCGGTGATCTAGGAAAACTTTCTTGTAGATTGTCGAGCTTTCGATAACTCTCCCTCTTTCTCAATTTGCTCAGCTAGCTTTGGATTTAGGTAAGTCACTACTTACCTTTACTTATGATGGAATCTGGATGTATTTTTGTTCCGAGTGGAAGGTGATGACTATACTTATTGATCATTTAATCCTGTCCAGCGTATGCTGATGCAAGAGCATGACCTTATTCATTTCCAAACATGGTTTTAAGACATGTTTGAGGAGTCTCTTTGAGTTCTTGGAAGTGCCAAAGTCAAACAAGACACTTTCTTGAATTTCAAAGCATAATTTGCGTTTTATGCAATTTCAAGCAACCAAACAAGACCTTAAAGACAGGGTAGCTATGGGATGAGTTAATCTATGTTTTGATGACATGTTGGATGTTATGCCATGTCATCATGACACATGGAAGATGCTGGAACATGTGCCACACGTGGAGTAATGCAAACTAGGGTTTTCTTTGTTAAGGTTGTGATTTTATAGCTTATAAGGCAACGATTTTTATATGATGTATTGCCATATCATTTAAGTGTAATTACAGGTTGTAATTATCTGTAATTAACAGTTGGAAGCCGATTTTATGGCCTATAAATAAGGGTCTTCTCATGTGTAAAAGGGTGTGTTGAGTTTGAGTAAAAATCGTCTCCTTTGAGAGAGTTTAAACCTTCCAATTCTATGTGAGTTGAAAGTGGCCATTGTTAAGGATTCTTTGTGTGTTCCTTTTTCTTTGGTTTTGAATCCTATGAAGATTCTTTGTGTTTTCTTCATTTTATTCGTATCAAAGGGTTCATCTTTGTGAGTTCTCTTTGAGATCCATTTAAACATCATCTTTGTGAGGTGTTTAAGTGTTACATTTGTTGCATTTTATCCTACCTTTATTCGTCCATCATCATACTACATGAACATCATCATCCATCACCTTTCTTGAGTGTAATTTGTGTGGGTGTTACATATCATATGCTGTATTCTGTGTGGTAATTTTATGTATGTATAAATTCATAGCCTCAATGTCAATGCATGTTAGTATGACGTTGAATATGGTATGTATTTGAGTATGTGAAGGGTTGAGTATGGATTTGAAACTATTTGATACCTTATGCTGTATCCTTATGTCATGAAATTATTCATGTGGACCTAATTTATGGTCGGTTAAAATCCTTGAATAAGATACTAATAATTCAAAGTGGAAGATCACGTGAGTTGGGCTGAGGTGTAGGGTCCGTTCCACCGGACGATAATAGTGTCTTAGGTGTCCTATCCCTGAGAGGTGATTCAAGCCGTTCCACTGGTTTGGAATAATGGCTTAGGAGCGTTTTGCCCTGAGAGGTGTAGAGTCCATTCCACCAGACGATAATAGTGGCTTAGGTGTCCTATCCCTGAGAGGTGCTTCAGTCCGTTCCACCGGATTAAGAATAGTGGGGCCCTATACTCAACGTGAATAAGAATATGATATGAGTTAAGTAATGGATAAGAAACTAATTATTTAAAGTGGAAGATTACGTGAGTCAGGACCAGGTGTAGGGTCCATTCCACCAGACGATAATAGTGGCTCAGGTGTGTTGTTCCTGAGAGGTGATTCAAATCCTTCCACCGGTTAAGAATAGTGGCTCAGAAGCATTTTGCCCTGAGAGGTGTAGGATCTGTTCCACCAGATAATAATAGTGGCTTGGGTGTGTTGTCCCCGAGAGGTGCTTTAGACTGTTCCACCGGTTTAAGAATAGTGGGGTCCCTGAACTCATCGTAAATAAATAAAATTGGATATAATGATGATTATTATTGGATTGTTAGATCGGTATCACTTATCATGCTATTGAGATTTCTTGTACGCTTGTATCTTATGTGCCGTCATGTCTAGTACTGTGACCCTATGTTTTATTGTATGTAATAAATGTATAATTGAGCATGAGAATTGTAAGCTATAGTCTTTCATATCTTATGTGTTTCATGTTTCCTTCCATGAGTTAGGTAGTCTTGATTTACTCAATACCGGACCCGTACTGATGTTACCTTGGTTGAATGGGTCCTTTGATGATCCACTAATGGTGGGGAGCAGACCTCTTGTGCAGGTTTAAGATCGGATACTGTTTTGGGGTGGAAGGCTTGACTTGAGAGAGTAGGTAATCCGGAATTTGATCTATCAGGTTTTATCTTGTTTAACTGTATTCATCGTTGGAAGTTACAAGTGTTGTATTTAAAATTTCAAGGGTGTTGTAATTGGCTTTTAATTTTTCGTACTTTAATAAGCTTTTAAAATTCAGATTTATTTCACAAGTTCCGCTGATTCATTTAGCGATGATTTTATTTAGTGAATTTATTCACTTGCCATCTGCCTGTGGATATATCCTTGTGGGAGTTTATCCTCACGGCATAGATGTTTGAAATTTTGTTTGATAGGTTTTAGTCTTGCATCTAGCATGAGATAGATGGTGGACATTTATCTTATGTTAGATGTGGCGGTAACATTCCCCGAATTCTATTTAGCTTCCGCTTTATTCTTTCAAAATTTTTTTTCAAGTGAATGTTGGGGTGTTACAACTTATACTTACTTTATTCTACGCACTTGTTAAGGGGAGTTCTCCCTCCCAAATGAGTGATTCTTTTGTCTTTTGTTTGCTTCTAGGATCAACCCTCTTCTCACCTTTTGTTGATGTCTAAAAAGAGGCGAGAATATGAGAAGTTTGGATTACAAGTTATAAAACTAATAAATGGTAGCTACCATCCATTCATTACTCTTTCATAATTATAATTATGCACTTTTTTTTTGTCATCATAAAAAAGGGGGAGATTGTTGGCCTCAAAGGTTAAGTAATATCATTATACCTTTTTTGATGATAAGAAATTTAACTTGATAACTAATGCATTTGCTAAGTGTGCATGTGTAACAATTGACTTATTTCACTTTAATCATACTCCAAAGGTGAAAATGTAAAAGAGCTATCAAGGTTCCAAGACATGAATATTAGGGATAATATTTTGTGAGTCTTAGTTTTCTTCTAAAGAGTTAAGTTGAGAAAGTTCATATTTAAAATAAAACTCTTTAAAACACTTCCTTGAAAAATACTTGACTTGATTTCATATTATAAACTATTTAAAAGAATTTTCAAAATAAAATGATTAGTTCCAGTCAAACCTGTTGATTGGTCCTCATAATTGATTGATTAGTTTAGTTTTATTAAAGGCATAGGTTGACTTAAACTCATAAAGATAGACTGGTTGATAAAACTGATCAGCAGGTTATCGTAAAGAGATCAAATGGTTTGGAAACTGATCAACTAGTTTAACCAACTAGTCCATAGGTTTTATTCTTACAGAAACCTATGTTGTTTCTATTTAATCACATCAACTAGTTTTGTTAAACTAATCTACTCTTTTTATCAACTAGTCTATGGGTTTCACTCTTATAGAAACTCATTTGTCTTTATTTAAACACATCAATTATTTTTGCCAAACCAATTGATTGGTTTGACCAACCAGTCTATGGGTTTCACTCTTGAAAACATCCATTTATTTTTGTTTAAACACATCGGCTGGTTTTACCAAACGAATCGATTAGTTTGAATAATAAGTATATGTGTTTCAATAATAAAGAAATTGAAACCCATTTGTCTCTGTTTAAATACATCGATTGGTTTCACCAAACCAATCTATTGGTTTGCTCAATTGATCAAATTGTTTGACCAACCAATCCATAGGTTTTACCCTTATAGAAACCCATTCTTCTATAGTTAAATGCATCAACTAGTTTCGGCAAACTGATCAATTGGTTCATAATCAATCGATCAATTTGGACAAACTAATCAACTGTCAAAATGAATACATCAACTAGTCTTATCATATCATGTCACTGCTCACATATGTTCTTAAGACCAATTGTGAACTATGCATAATGATCAAATGGTTTGAATAAATCAATCAACTAGTATGCATTGCAGGAACTTTCATTTTTAGTCAAAACATAAATGGTTGATTGGTTTAAACATATCAATTGACCGGTGAACATTAAATATTGATTTTCAATCTGTTGGGTGAAACAAGTTTTTGGGATTTTTTTTATCTAACAGCTATATGATGAGAGAAACCCTTATAAATGAGGTCCCTATATATTTATTACAAATTATTTTTAGAACATTGATTGTGCAATTAATCTATTACTCTCAAATCATTTAATTTTTCACTCAAAATTTCCAACCTTTCATAATTTAGAGTTTTTACTGAAAATTATTCTTTACTCAATTCTCTTATCTAGAACTACTCTCCAATTGTAATATCTTTCATTACATATAGATAGATTACATCTCATCTAAATCTCTACATTTTATATCATGTATCCTCTATGAGAATAATCTATGATCACAACCTCCTCTTAAAAAATCTTTTAAAGGGGTTAGTGAGTATTTGACTATCATTCTTGAGAGATTCATGTAGTGAATCTAGAGAAGATAAATAGGTGAAGTTTTAAATCATCTCTTAAAGGGTCATTGAGATAGTAAGGCTTAGAAACCAGAATAAGAGTGATCTTTAATAAAAATAAGTCACTATTTCAAAATCCAAAAGAGAGAACCTTTTGGTAGTGGATGTAAAGAGAAATTTACTCTTGAACCACTCCGCATCATGTGTTAATTTTTATTTTGTCATTTCCATTAATTAAAAATCCTATTCATCCCCCCTCTAGGGTGTTTTTCACTATCTTCACCATTGCCATTCCCCAACTATGTGTGGGATTTCCATTAATGCTTACTCAATACTAACTAAATCCCTTAGATTAATCCATTTTAGGTTAAAGTCTTTATTACATTATCCCTTTAAAGCCATCAAATACTTACATGGTTTTACCCATTAATGCCATTACAATACCCATAGAGTATGATATGAATCATAATCTATTTAATCCATCTATTATGTTGTTGATCCGTGTCAACATATGTATTTTACTCATTAAATAGTCATAAAGAATTTTAGGCATAGTCTCAAAGTATATCCAAGCTAAAAGATCGAAATCACACAATCTAGATGAACTAGTCAATCAGTTTAGCCTAACTGTTCGATCAGTTTTACAAACTAGTTAGTCGGTTTGACCGAGTCAAACCCAGCATTCCCTCTAACCGGTTAATAGGTTTGTCTAAACTTGTTGACTTTTTAGAGACTATTTGATCGAATCTATCAACCTAGTCAATGGATTTAAGCAGATTGCAAACTAAGGTCACCACAGACCTATTAGTTAATCTGTGTGGGCTAACGAGCCGACTATTCTAAGGATCACTCGATTGCTTTAGCCTAAATAGTTGATCATTTCCCCACTAAATATCATATAACTAAAATTTTTCATGCAATTCATCCTCAAAAATCCAAACCAAATCATATCATGGCATTATACGAATACTTCATCAATTCATAAACTGAAACATGCTTCACAATTAATCAAGTTAACCTAATTTCCCACAAATCATGAATTCTTCTCAAGATTCATAAATAAATCAACATACATCAATTTGAAACCTAATTCTTAGGTAATATTATATAATTAGGAATTTAAGGAATGCATCATATCTTATAATTAACTAGGTCACATTTAAGAAGTAAGAATGACTATCTTGGTGCAAGAAAAACTTTTCCACAAATAAAAAACTCAACATGGAAGTTTTTTAACTCTAAACCCTAAAAATAGAAGTTAAGGCTTCAAAAATATAATGAATAATTTTATAAATCTGAATTCAAATTTAGAGAAAATAACTAACTAAACATCAGAGAAAATTTAAGGGAATATGTGCTAAAAGAGAGACTTAACTTCCTTCTAAATCTAACGATCCCTTGCTTAAAGATAAACAAGAAGGAGTTAGAGAAAGGATCAAAAGAGTAGAAAGGAACCAAAACTAAGGTTGACTTGGAGAGAAAATAACAAAAGGTTAGAGAGAATTGGAATATTTAAGTGGTTGTAAGAAAAGTGAATGAAATGGGGGGGGGGGGGATTAGAGCTATTTATAACTAACAAATTGGTACAAGAAATAGTTTTGTTATGATCAAATAAAAAAACCTTAATTTCTTTCATTCTCATTTTAGCCAAATGAGATAATTTTATCAAAGATAGTTTGACATCCCTTCTAGAGTTGAAATGGTGACTTATAGAGAATGTAGGTTAAATTCACCTAGAAAATGTCAAACACAAGAGAATAAATGAACTATTAGCATGGGAAGAATCTTCAATCTCAGTAGAGATAGGTTTGGAAATCAAAGCAACAATTTATAGAGAATTTAGAGGATCAAGGTGGTAGAAGACAAAGATGAGGTCACCCTCCCCATCAATTATCTAGATCAAAACCTCAAATCAATTTGAGGTAAAAGCTCAGACCAAATGTATGGTATGAAAGGTTAAGAATCTCTGAAGAATAGCTTAGAATGAGATTATCAAGGTTCCATTTTGATATAATAAGTTCTTATAGAAAAATATACTTAGCTAGAAAACTACTTGATCGATTTGGCTTACTAGTTGGCTGTTCTATCAACTAATCAATCAATCCCCAAACCATTTGATCGGTTTAGTTGAGCAAAAACCCTTTGGCTGAAATGACTAACCATAAAATTAGTTTATGGAACTAGTTGATCAGTCTACCTAAAACTCATTTTATTTAATTTCTAAGGCTTATTCAAATCCAAATTTTCTTCAAATTCAATTATAGTTGCAAATCAAAACAAAACATTATCAAATTTTAATAATCACTATACCTTCCCATTCAACACAAATTACAAAAATATGGAGGGTATTAGAATACTACCCCCTTAAAGAGGATGCATACTTGAAGCCTTCTAACCAAGGTCTAGGCATAGTACCTAACACACTCAATGATTCACATATACATTCAATAAGAAAAAGGGTACTAGCCCCCTTAAAATAAAGACTACATGAAAGACATCACACTAGGAGAAAAACTCTTGATATTTCTCTCGAATCTCCTTCTCAGTCTCCCAATTAGCCTCCTCAGTGCCATACCCCGACCAAATAACCTTTACTAGTGGAGCACTATTCATGTGTGTTTCTTGGATCTTTGTGTCTTGGATATTGACCAATCATCCTTTGTAAGTTAGAGACTCATCAAGATCAAACGAATCCAATTGGATGACATCCGAGGGATCTACTACATACTTCCTCAACTGGGATATGTGAAAGACATTGTGCACTTGTGAAAATTCCATTAGTAGGGCTAAACTGTAAGCAAACTTACGAACATAATCCATAATCTTCTACGATCAAATGTACTTAAGACTGAGCTTACAATTCCTACTAAACCTCATGGCTCCCTTGGTGGGAGAGACCCTCTAAAGGACTCTATCACCCACATTGTAACCTTCGACTCGTTTTCGCAATTGTGCGTAGCTCTTTTATCAGTCCTGTGATGCTCTCATCTAATCCTAAATTTGATAGATCTACCTCATTGTCTCATTGACCATTTCTAGTCCCAACATAATTATCTCACTAATATAATTCTAGCATAAGGGATTGTGACACTTTATCTTGCACAAGGCTTCAAAAGGTTCAATCATGATACTAGCATAAAAAACTATTGTTATAGGATAACTCTATCAAGTCCAGGAGGTATTCCTAACTACCCCTAAGATCTAACACACATGCTTGAAGCATGTCCTAGAGAGTGTAAAGGGTCCTCTCTATTTAAACATCCGTGGCTAGGTCAAAATCAATACTCATCTTCAATTGAACCCTAAAGGAATCTTATATCTTTTTCTAGATTTGTGTTAAGAATTTAGAGTCTCGGTTTCAAACAATTTCTCTAGAGATCCCATGTAATTGTAAAATGTTTCTTCCTAAAGGAATTGGGTAGCTATGCCATATTCCACATTCGTTCTAGAAATCTAGTGGTTATGTAGACTCTAATGGCCTCTTGTGCTTGATCTTGACTTTCTAACAAGTTAGTTATTGGGTAACAAAATTTGCCACCTCTTATTTAATATGGGGCCACTAATATTGTAATCCTTTTAAATTTACAAAAAAAAACCTATAAATTAATAAATAGCTTTTATTTGGGATAAATTAGCTTTTAAAATTATTTAATTTAATTATTTTATGGATTTTTCAGCATATAATTTTGGATAGGAATATTTAATAAATTAAAATAAATAATTTGTTATTTTATCATACTCTTTTTATTTAAATAATTTTTCAAACTAATATTTTACTAAAATTATCCATTTTAAACCAATATATTAAATGATATTAAATTAAATTATTAAATAAATTTATTTTCCAAAAATGAAATAAAATTTCCCCCTTTTCCTTTTCTTTCTTCTTTTTTTCTCTTTTTCCTCCTTTCTTCTATTTTCCTTTTTCCATCTCTTTGGGCCGCCAGGCCGGCATGCTCCCTCACCCCCCATGTGCGCCTGTGCCGCCAGCCCACTCCCCTCCCCTCATTTCCTTCTTCCGCGCACGTTGCAGGCCCAACCCCTACCTTTCTTTTCTTTCCTTCCTTTCCCCTTGACCCTGCCCGACCCATGCACGTTTTTTCTTTCCTTTACCTGGACTGCCTCTCATCTCTCTTTCTATCTTCTTCTACCTCCTGCCCCGAACACACGCCATTTTTGATGCCATGCTTACCACCGAGCTGCCTTGTAGCTGCCACCACTGCAACCCTCCCTCTCCTCCATCCTTTTCTTCCCATTTTCTAACCAAACCAGCCCCTACAAACCCTCCTTGCATGCCCTACTTTCCCCTTCTTCTTTTCCACTTCCTGCCACCTCGACACCTCCCTGCCACCCTACGACCTGCCACCGTCTGGCCGCCTATTGCCCTCTTCTTCCTCTTTTTTCTTATCCTCACCAGCCCTTCCTACCCCATATTATTGAGCCTTTCTTCCCCTCCTCTGACTTCTTTCTCTCCTTTTCTTCTTCTTCCATTTCCATCCCTATTTTGTACCACCGCCTCCTCCACCTCACCAACCGCTTACACCACCTTCTACCACCACTTGCTATCACCCTGAACCACCACACCACCCCTCAAGCCCCCTACAACCCCTTTCTTCCTCCCTCTTCTTTTTCTCTACTTTTTCTACCTTCTCGGCAAACTCCCTATAGCCCCTTCTTCTACCGTCATCCCACCACATCTGCCGCCACTTGAGCCACCAAACCACTCCCTGCAACCTCCTCTACCAACCCCACACCTCCTTTGGCCGAAACCAACCTTTGCAGTCCCTCATTTCCCCCCTCTATTTTCTTTCCTTCTCAGCCCCCTCCATCTTGGCATCCACCTTCGTAGCCTCGCTGTTGCCGCCACCACCCTTGATAGCCAACAACCTATCCCCAACCACCCCTACACCTTTCCCTTGCCCTAAATCCTCCCCCACCTGCCCTTTTTCCTAGCCCCAAAACCCTAACCCCAAAACACCACTTCCTCCTTTTCTTTCACCCACCTTCAACCCCTTCCACCTTTGTTTTGCATGTAGCTCATGCTACATGAGTAGGATGAGTTGCTGCATTTCTTGACTTAATTTGGTTAATAAATTTTAAGGTATACAAATATTTAAGTTAAGTATTTCATTAATTAAGTTTTATAAAGTCTTATGCTTTGGTTTTCTTATTTCTAATATGGTAAGTATTCATACTATTTTTAGGTATAATTTTTTCTAATCAAAGCTTGAATCTTTAATGTGGATACCGATAAGGTTTGATTTTTGTGCGAATTAAGGTAATCGTTAATGCCCACTTAAACGCTTGGATAAACATATGCTAGCACATTAGGGTTTTAATATGTTATTCTGCATGCTATATATATCATTTAATATGTTATATGTAGTTGCGTATATTGATTGATAAAAGGAAAGCATGTTAGTTTATATGCTATGTGTGGAAATATTGTTTAAGGAAAGTGTTTGGTTATTAACGAAAATATTAAGCACTTATCCATATTATATTATGTTATTGTGACCATTGATGCATGAATATTAGTAATATGTATTGTGCAAGAGTGTAGCCTAATATGTGTGGGTGCTAATGAGTATTATGTTGAAATATAATAATTGGTGGAGTTGGATAATGATAATGGAGTATTAATATTACTATTTCATGTAGTGTTGATAATTTAATAAAAGTGGTTTAATAAGGGAGTAAAATGCTAATTTATAAGTAAAAGGATAAAATGGTAATTTTGGAAGCAAAGGGTAAAATGGTAATTTTTAAAGTAAATGATAAAATGGTAATTTTGGAAGTAAAGGGTAAAATGGTAATTTTAAAAGTAAAGGGTAAAATGGTAATTTTGTAACTAAAGGGTAAAATGGTAGTTATAATAATGGAGAAGGGTAAAATGGTAATTACAATAATGAAGAGGGGCAAAATGGTAACTATGATAATGAAGAAGGGCAATTAGGTAATTATGGTAATGGCAAAGGGTAATTTGATAATTATGATGATAGAGAAGGATAATTTGGTAATTATAATAATGGAGAGGGGTAATTTGGTAAATTAACCAAGTAAAGGGTAATTTGGTAATTATGATAATGGAGAAGGATAGTTTGGTAATTTTGATGATGGAGAAGGCAATTTGGTAATTTAACCAACTAAAGGGTTTTTTGGTAATTATGATAATGGAGAAGGGCAATTTGACAACTTAACTAACTAAAGGGCAATTTGGTAATTATGATAATAGAGAGGGGTAATTTGGTAATTATGATAATGAAGAAGGGCTATAATACCCCCAAAATTTACTACCGAAAAATTTCGTTTAATGATACCTCCCCATACCTCCATCTCTCCCTGCTTCCCTATCCTCTAGCTTATACCCTCATCTCTCCACCTCTCTTCCTCCTCCACCGCCGCCACCGCACACTGCCGCCGGTTCTGCCACCAACCCTAGGTGGTATTGTAATTTCCCCCAACCCTTAAACTTTTTTATATAAGTGTTAATAATTTTTAGTAATACTAATATTATTATTCTTAATATTAATAATAATAATTATTAATGTTATTATTATTATTATTATTATTATTATTATTATTATTATTATTATTATTATTATTATTACTACTACTACTACTACTACTACTACTACTACTACTACTACTATTATTATTATCATTTCTATCATTATCATTATCATTATTATTATTATTATTCTATTATACTTGACTATATTATCACCAAGGCTACTACTACTATTATAATTTCTAGAACCTTTATTAGCATTATTCTCAAGATTGAAACTATTATTAATATTAATAATAATATTATTAGTATCATTATTATTATTATTACTACTACTAGTACTAGCATTATCAATATAAGTATCATTATGGTCACTACTTTTATATTATTTACATCACTATTATTATTATTATTAGAGTTTGGGATGATATTAGTATTATTACTAAAACTAGTAATAATATTATTGTTAGTAATATTGAAACTATTATTTTGAATACTATAAATATCACTATGACTACTTTGACATAAACCATGATGGCTACTAAGACTTATTTTTGTTAGTAGTGGCATGATTAATTATTTTAAGAATAATAACCCTACTTTTAATTATAAAACTACTATTATCATTATTAGCCCTAATAGTAGGCCATAATAAGGGTAAGATAGGAAATGATGGTAATTTTGGTAAGAGCAAGATTCACCTATAGTATTTCCCTCTTATAGGTGAATCAAGTCAAAACCTTAAGGAGGTGTAGGAGCGTACTCCAAGCCTAGCGTCGTTTTAGGTAAGTGTGTAGCTAGGGCCTTATGTGTGCGATGTGTCCTACATGCCTTGGATGCTACATATAATGATATGTTGTGTATCTTGTGCTATTATTTTAACTGTTTTATGTGTAGCACAGCTTGGAACGGAGGTATGTTCATGTGATTTCTTAAGGTATGTGTTAATATGGATATGATGTAAGTTGTGATGTGATGTGATGTGATGTAGCCCTTTAGGACCTTCATGCTAGGATATTTAATGTGGGATGGAAGGATAAAAAAGGAAAAATGGGAAAGTTAGATAACCAAGGGAAAGTAAGTTGTCTAACGTAGGTAGGAATGACCTAAATAATCCATGATCCATGAGTGGATGAATAAAAGGGGGGACTTAAATAAAATGAAAGAGTCAGAGAATCTAAGGTTTACATGGGAGAAACTAGGGTTTGCATGGAAATTTTAGGGTTTTGCATGAAAAATATCAAGGGTTTGCATGGGATGGTTAGAGTCCGCTTGGGGGTGAACTTTACATATGGAAAGTTGCCTTGGGGCATGAGGAAGGTAATAGAAGAATTTTTTGGGTGATTGGAGGTTTTGGGTGAAAAATAGTACGTGGGATAGTATAAGGGTGTATTGGAGACCGACCTAGGGTTTTGGAGGAAACCCTAATTTGAGAAGGTGGAAAAAGAAAAAGAAAATAATAAAAATAAATGAGGATGAGTAAGGTATGAAGTGAGGGTTGAATCTAAGGGTCGTGATGTGTGGGGTGTTAAAAAAGTTTGGTTGTGTGAGGCAGAGAAGGATGGGCCACATATGCCCAAATTAGGGTTTCTAAAGAAAAATCCTAGGGTAAGACGGTGAGTGGACTTTGGGGTATAAGGTAGCGGGACTTGACCCACACACTTAGGAGTTGGGCTCCCGGTGTGAGTAAGTGGAACAAGGGAAGGATGTCGGGGCGAGTTAGGAGGTGTAGAAATCTCAAGATATGAGACAAACCCTCTTGGGAGGATAAGTGTATATGGAGTTATTCATGCATATCTAGGGTGAAATCTATTGAATAAGATGTGGTAAAACACTAATCATCTAAAGTGGAAGATTATTGAGCTGGGCCTAGACCGATCCACCGACATAATAGTGGTCAGGTGCTGGGGTGCCCTGGAGACCGATCCACAGGTATATAATAGTGGTTAGGTGTGTTCTGCCTTATAAGTGACCGATCCCCTGGCTATAATACTGGGGGATCTCGAGCTCAATAAACCAAACCCTAAGTTTGATAACACACATAAAAGAAACTAAGTACTTACAGTGGAACACCATGATAGTCGGGGCCAGACCGATGCATTGGCATAATAGTGGCCAGGATCTTTTTTCCCTGGAGACCAATCCATTGGCATATAATAGTGGTGAGGTGCATTCTGCCCTGTAAGTGACCAATCCATAGGCTATAATAGTGGGATTCTCATACTCGCATGGATCGATAAAAAGTATGGTGCGAAGTGAGTACTATTTAGAGATTAAATAATCAGTTTATCTAAACCATAGCTTGGCCTTTATTTATCTGAGAGATTGTATGCTATCATATTATCGTGATTGTATTATGTGCTCTTATGTGTTGGCCTTATTGCACGCTTACCTTGCTCGGTACATAGTGTACTGACCACCTGTTTCATGGGTGCTGTTCATTCCGACAAGCATAAGGCCCTTTTGACTTGGAGTAAGTCGGTGATTCTATCTTCAATGCCTACAACACTTACGAGGTATCGGGCGAGATTGAGAGTTGAGCCTAGACCTAGCCTGGGGGTCGAGAGTGACATGGCTAGATTCTATCTTCCATTTCGCTTTTCTTGTATCGTTACAATTTAGTTTTATTCTGTTATACGATGTTTTTTGTCGCTTGGAACATTAAATCTTTACTCTTGGGTTGTACCTCTTTTGGTTACCACACTCTTATTTTTTGTACGGTTAACGGTTTATTTCCTTTATGAATGCTTATTTTAATTATCGACTTGTGTTTGATGTGAATCCCATTCAGCCTTAGCACTTGGTACTGGAACGGTAGAAGTAAACTGGTCTGTTACTAAGTGTGGCAGGTATATTAGGGATATTACAATCTCTGTGTTTAAATAATTTCTTCATGGTCCAAGAGGCAGTGCATGGTAGAATAGCTTCCTAGATAGGTTCTCTTTTTAGAGAACAACTATGAACCCATTTAATCCATAAGTTGTTATTGTCTTGTGCAATATGCCACAGGTGCTTGCCAACTGCAGCTATGTTCCAGGTTTGAATATCAAGCAAACCTAATCCACCTTTATGCTGGGGTAAACAAACAGTTGACCATGCTATGAGTGCACGTTTACTAGGATTGGCTTTACCAGTCCATATGAAGGCCGTACATAGCCCAATTATCTTGAGCAGAATTTTCTTGGGTAAAAAAAAATTTGGCTCCAATACATTTGGATCCTATAAATGACAGATCTTAGCAATTGTAATATGCCAGCATAAGACAGTAATTTCGTAGACCAATACTGCATTCTGTTGATGATCTTCCTTACTAAATCAAACATTTGATTAGAATATAGCCTTATTGAGGAGAGGGGAATACCTAGGTATTTAAAAGGCATTGCACCTTCAGGGAAAGAAAGGTAGTCAATGATTTGCTACTTTAAAAAATTAGAAACCCCACCAAAGTAGACAACACTTTTAATAGGACTTATATGAAGGCCAAAAGTGTTGCTAAAGTAGTGGAAAGAATCCATGAGGAGGGTAACAGACTTTAGATCACCTCTACAAAAAAGCAAGAGGTTATCAGCAAATGAGAGATTGATGATGTGATCTCTGCTACATTTTGGGTGACCTTTGAAATCCTTATTACTCCAAAGCTAATGAAGGGATTTGGAAAGGTATTCAATAGCAATGACAAACAAATATGGTGAAATAGGGTCTCCTTGCCTTAGCCCTTTCTGTGTAGGGAAGGGAGGGAGATGATCATTATTGATGGAGAGAGTGTTGGAAACATGAGAGACACATGACATAAGGATTTTTACAAAATGAGGGGGGAACAAGAGGCCTAGAAGAACCTGCTCAAGGAATATCCAATTGAGAGAGTCAAAAGCCTTCATTAAATCCACTTTCATCACGCACCTGGGAGAGGAAGTTTTCCTGCCATACATTTTGATTAATTCATGAGCTAGAAGAATATTATCACCAATTATCCAACCCTTAACAAAGGTAGATTGTGATAAGTTTTTGATGTCAGGAATTAAAATTTGGGTTCTAGAGGCTAAGACATTAGATAAAATCTTATATAGAATAAAATAGTAGGCTATAGGTCTAAAATTAGTTACCTTAGAAGGGTTATCCACTTTATGAATCAAGACCTAAAGAGTATGAGTGATAAAAGAAGGTAAAGTCCCAGAGTGGAAAGTATCCTTGACAAATTGCCAAATATCATTGCCTATTATATCCCAGGAAGCCTTGAAAAAACATGCTGTGAATCCATCTAAACCTAGAGCTTTAGTATTTTCAATAGAAAAAGTGCAACCTTGAATTCAGAGAAGGGAATAGGATGAAGAAGATTATGATCTGTTCAAGAGAAAGTAGAGGACCATTTTCCATAATAGTAGTATCCACAAAATGAGAAGTTGGAGCTGTAGTCCCCATCAAATTTTTATAATGATCAATAAAGGCAATCTTGATAGCTTCAGGGTTTGTTAGCCAATTACCATTAGGAAGCTAAATCTTGGAGACCATTATGCTATATTGTCTGGCTTTCATATTGGCAACAAAAATTTGGTCGTTTGAATCACCCAGCTGAAGCCATTTTATGCCAGATTTCTACTTCAACAAGCTTTGCTCACACTTTGCAAAGTATTCATATTTCCTTAGATAGTCCTGTTCTTCTTGGTGAAGAATAGCACAAGTAGGATTATCCCTCAATTTCCCCTAAATAGTGTCAAGTTGTGTTCTTTGAGCATTAACTTTACTGGTAATGCTACCAAATTTGGCCTTGTTAAGACTTCTGAGCCTATATCATAAATGATGTAGAGAGTTCTTGATATGTGTGGATGATAAGTTGTGATGCTGCTGATGCCAGACCTCTAAAACAATGCTGTGAAAATTAGAATTAAAGGTGAATCTATTCTTGAAGTGAGGTCTTGGAAGGTTCATATCTACCAATGCAAGAGAATGATCAGAAAAAAAAGAGTGGTTTGGAAGTTCACCATAATGTTAGTAAATTTATCAAGCCAATGCACATTGCTAAGAACCTTATCAAGCTTATAGATGATTCTATGAGATCCCCCTTTCCTATTACTCCATGTGTATTTATGTCCTGAGTAGTGTAAGTCAGTGACCAAAATATTATTCAAACAAGTGTTGAAATCCTCCACATCATCCATAGAGATACCTGGCCCTTGAAATTTCTCATGTTCATGTAAAACCACATTGAAATCTCCAAGAATAATCCAGGGTGAATGAGAGATGGCTTCAAGCTACTGCCACAGATCTTTCCTCTTATTCCCCTGGTTCTAGGCATAGATGAAGGAAGCAAAAAAATTAGTACCTACAGTTTAGGAAGTAACATGGAGTTGTATGCCTTGTGCATGAACATTCAGTAGTTGCACATGCCACTTTATTGTGTCCCAAAAACACTAAACCCTACCATTATGATGGTGAGAGTAGTTATCAAGAAAATCAAAATGAAGACCTAATCTCTTCCTTATTGAAGGATCTTTATCAGCTTTTATTCTTGTTTCTAAAATACCCATAAGAGAAATGTTATTTAGAGAAAGCCAATGCCTTAATTCCTTTTGTTTAAAAGGTTTATTAAGGCCTCTCACATTCTATACCCCTACCATAAATAAGTGGGGATGGTATAAGATGCAACATTATACTGCTTCCTTCATTCATCCAATGGCCCATTCTCCTTTGCATATGGAGTATTGCTACTATCAGGATTGGGAAAATTAGGCAAGTTTTTATCAACCTGTTGAAAAGAGTTCTGATCGTTCAATGGAAGGTTTTTATCAGCTTGCTGAAAAGAGTCTTGAATTGGGAAAGTCTTGGAAGGTTGTTGTGGAGGTCTCCACACGAGCCTTCTCTGTGGTAAATATGCAGTACCATGAGTAGAGAGCTTGGGATTCTTAGGTAACATATGTTGGGGGGAATTATCTACTTATTGGAGAGTATTATGATATGTGATATCACCCACATCCTTTGAATGCGAATACTTCTCTTTCTTGGGGTAAGACCAAGAGTTATGACCAAAAGAGTCACAGGAATTATAGAAGGATGATCTCCATTCATATGTAATAGCTTATGTGATTGTGTTGCCCTGAGGATCATTGATATCAATTTGTTCCACATACTTCTTGGTGACATCCACCTCTACCAATGCTCTGGTAAAGGAAATTCGATCACTAGATTGGGTTATCCTATCTAAGAATAAAGGTCTCCCAACAACACTGGTTATGCGACTAATAGAGTTCATATCCCAATAGTCTAAAGGAAGGTTTGGGAGCTTTATCCATAAAGGCATGAACTGAAAACGTTCCTTGACAAATTGAAATTGACAGTGCCATGGTTTAAGGATGAAGGGTCTGTTGAAAAAGGTCCAATAAAGCGATTGAAGAACCCAATTTTGCCTTGATGATATTTGAATTTGAACACTACAAATCCCTCATCATGCAACCAGATTTGTAGTGGTTGTATATCAGGCCATTGGTTACGAACAAAAGAGTGCATCTTTCCTAAAGTAGAACAAAATCCAATCACATAACCAATCAAGGTTGCCAACCAACTTTGCAATTTTCCTCAACTTTTTCTTTTAATATGGAAACCTTCCAACAATTTTTAGAAAGAGTAGGAGGATACTAATTTAGACGAGTCATGTGACCAAAGGATCTATTGCCAATAACAGTGTCTCTCCATGATTTCTACAAAGGTGAATTAGAGGGTTTGGGAACAAAATTATCAATATCAATACCTTCTCTAATTGAATCACTAATATTAGAATTTGGATAAAGAATCACGGGAATTGTCATTGGTTGAGTCACTAGGTCATGAGGATCATCCAAAATAGATTTCAAATTATTATTCTTCGTAATCGCATTAACATTAGAATTCAAAGCCGATAAAATCTCTTCTCAAATTGGGAGTGGAGAATCATCAGAAGTTGAAGCTAAATTCTTTGCAATAACAACCAAATGAGACAAGGTGATTTTTCCCTATGAACTACTTCCAGGCGAATGACCCTTCTTGGCAAAAAGAGCAGATCTCTTGGTCTTTGCCACAGGGAAAAGGGGAAGGAGGGAGCCTTGTTGAGGAAGAAGAGAGAAACTTTCCTGGAAAAAAAATTGCTTACTTTAATAATAGTTATGTTGAATAACTGTTGATAAAACCTCTTGTTTTAATAATGATTATATTTAATAACCGTTGACAAAACCTCATATTTTAATAATAGTTTTAGCTTATAAACAAGAGGATTTTGACTAATTTTGGCTCAACTTTCTTTTTTCTTTTTATGATAGTTTTTGAACCATTATTAAAGTTTTAATAATGTACGATTCAATAATTGTTGATAACCATTATTAAATCAATTTAAAAGCCTTAAAAAAAACATTTTCTAGGATGGTGTTTGTTTGAGGTGTTAGGCCTTTTACTCAAAATCTAACTCTTAAATTATAACCTAAATCATTTCTTAAATAATTTATCAAATTTTTTACCTCCTAAACCCTTAGATAGTTATTTTTTTTTCTAGTTTCATTTATTCGAAACCCTATCCTTACAAAACTAAACCTAAACAAAAATATTACAAAACTAACAGTTTAACCCCTTCCCATTTTGTTTATCCCCCAAGCCTTCTACTCTATACACCAATTACCCTACTTCCTCTTTTCTCTACCGAATTTTTTTTTCTCTCATTTGAATTTCAAACCACTTTAGACCATTTATCTTTTTAAGACTCTCCTCTAACATGGGTTTTTAAAATCATCATTATTTTATGAGTCTCTTAAAACTTTCAACATACCAAATCGAATCATTAGTAAGAAGATACTATTTATCACATCGATGTGATTTAAATATCTTTTCGAGCCTTAAAACAACCCTTTTAGATATCTAAATTTTAAACAACTTTTCTAGTTACTATATTTTAGTTTTCTTAACCTTTTAACAACTTAATTTATTTTAGAATTGATTTTATAGTTTTTGGACGAAAGTAGATATTTTTTGATGGTATAGCCCATCAAATATTTTTTTTTCTTCCACTTTGCCCTAACCTTTACCCATCGAATCTCCACCCCTAATTTGGTATTATAATGAATATCAAAAACTCATTTATTCTCTAAATTATCTATTCCACTTTATCCCTTTACCATTGTTATTTTTCCACAAAATATCATAGACGCTTAATAATTAAGTTTACACCAAATTTACCCTTTTACCCTCCACCTCTTCCACATTTTTCATAACTTTCCCCTTATTTTCCTTCATATATCTAGTAAAACACCCTCTTATCCTTCCCATCCATTTCTTTATTCACTAACATATTCATTCCTTGACCATTTTCAATATTCAATCTTCAAGCTTTCAAAAGCCATCTTTTTTTTTTTAAATTTTTTCTTCTTTTCCTTTAATTCTTCTTTATCTACAAGTTATTTTATGTGACATTTATTTTAAGCTTTATGGGTATTTTGTAGGTTCTTTGAGGCTTAAAATTGGATTTAATTCTTCATTTTCTTTTCTTTTAATGGAGCTAGATTAACGTAAGAAATATGTTTGTACTACTTATATGCTCAAATTAGTAGTTATGGTGGTTTGATTTGTATTGTGGTGAATAATGGGTTTTGGCCAATTTGAGTATTCATAATCCTTTGTATGTTCTATTAAATTGATTATATCATGTTATTCCTGATAAATTGTAGACTATATTTGATATATTACTTCTTGTCGTTTTATGAATCAAAGTATGATTTATTCTTGGGTTAATATGAGGTTGATTTTAGGGTTTTTGATTTCATGGGTCTTTTGTTAAATTGATTATACCAAGTTGTAGATAAGTTGATTTAGATTAATTTTGATGTTAAAATTGTTTAAATTCAATTTAGTTTGATATGTTTTTTTTTTCTTAGCAAAAATAAGATTCATAAACTTTATGCATGAATTTGGGGTCAGATATAGGATCTAATCATACCAAGATAATTCTTACAATTTTTAGATGAATTTTGATGTACATCACATTCGATAATAATCGAGTTTGGTTGGAATCAATTTTGGTTAAAGTTTTAAAAGCTTTGGAATGTTCTTCACGATATTCAAAATATTATTGGCTAAAGGCACACTAATTGTCCTAAGTAAGGTTTAGTTTTTAAAAAATGAATTTTTGCAGATAATTAACCATAATATGGTTAAAATAACCCTTAACGAATTTTGTGAAATTTTAGAGTCAAAGGTTGATCTCAATCATTAACATTTAGCCATTTTACTTTTATGATAGTAAATCCTAGTGAAAAGTAATTCCGAGTAATACATATGTCTTTTAGTTTTTATTTTTAAGCTTTTCAGTATAAAATAGTTCTTATTACGGTGTGAATATTAAATTTCCCCAATTTTTTTTTGTGAGATCTTGTTTTGACTTATAAGTTAAATTTATTTGTCACTAATTTTTTGCACAGCACCAAAAAGTGGTTTTTAAAATTGATATAAGTTTTTCCTAAACTTCTATTATAACCCTTTTGGAATGATGACCTAAAGGATGAAAGTCAGCCAAAAAGCTTCCAGCATCCCTCCTTCACATTAGTCCTGGGGTAGTAGCTATATCAATTTTGAGCTAGGTTGGTATTCTACACATAATAGGAAAACTTGTTTTCCTTGACCACACTATATTTTTTCTCTTCCTCTTCCCGTATTATACCCTCATATATATATATGGAATTTTTTACGCATTTTGGGGGATCAATATTCATAATATAACTCTCTCACTTTTTCTCTTTTTTCTTTCCTCTAAAATTTCCAATTAGAACTCCTTAGTTACTTGTTATCATTTTAATTTTACCTAAGAACCCCTCGGTTCGCAAAAAAACTTCTAATAATAGGTTCCATGTGTGGGGACCTTTACAAAAATATATGTTCCTATATAATCTTCTGATTGAATTGAACTTGGTACTAGTGGTCCTTCTAGGGAGGACAATCTAGTTACTATCACTTATCTCCATGCTACTAATGTTGAGCTTCGAGTTTCCATTCAATAAATGGTATTGGACATGCTAGCTCCTCTAGCACACATTCTAGGAGACTTTGGTAGAGGATCTATACCTTTTAGAAAGAAACTAAAGGACTATGATCCATAATAGTGACTTTCTCAAAGAAGAAGTAGAGTTGGTGGAATACATTTGAGCCATGAGGAATAGGAGTGATAGAGAACTAGAGTTTCTAAGTCCTACTATGTAGATTAGGAGGAAAATATAAATAATTCGAAGGATATGGCATGAAGTTTGATAAATTAGTAGAGACAATGAAGAAACTAGTATTGATGATGAAGAAAATCCTAATCATATGACCATTGGACTACTAATGGAGGGGAAGACTTTATTAGTAGAATGATGGATCAAGGGATATATGAAACTTTAGAAGATCCTAGGGAGAACAAATATAATACTAATGGTTACAGTTGGCATACATCTTACAAAGAAAACATATTGAAGATTCAAGCATTGAGAATAATAATTCCAATGTTTGAATCATTCGATGGTTTTATAGTTCTAGTGGACCATTTGAATGTGTTCAAGAATACTATATTGCCTGCCAAAGCACAAGAATATAATTGAAACAAGGCATTCTTAGGTATATAAAAGGAGTAGTGATGAGATGGTTTGGGAAACTCAAAGCATTATCAATAAACTCCTTCTCCCAGCTAGTGATAGCTCTCATTGAGTAATTTGATGAATGTCAGCTGCCTAGAAAAGACTCTTCTTTTTTTATGGGATACTCTCTACACCCAATGGAATTTTTTAGTCATATTTGAATTAATTTGATAAAGATGTTTGTTAAATTGATGAGTGAGATAATGATATTTCCTAATCTTCTCTCCTTAGAGGCCTAACCGATAAAGACTTAGTGGTAAACTTATACTTAGCTAAACATAAATCGTACACTTTCTTGATAAAGGATTTGTAGGAGAGAATAGATGCCAAAGAAATGGTTAAGGCTATGTGGCTGATGGATAAAAAGGTATGAACCCCCTCAATGTTGGGACAAACACCTATCAAGCAAATTAATAGACCAAAAAGGCATAATGAGGGCCTACTAATTACTATACAACTAGTTTCTTCATGTGCTCAAATTTATGGATTATATTAATGCACCCTATTATTTACTAGCCTCAAACATATATACAATGTGGAAATCAATTGATAGAAGTTTTTGAGGCCCTTTCTTCTATGAGCTAGCATGAAACACAAAAACTTTAATAATTAGTGCGCCTATCCTAACAAGTATAGGTGTGCTACTAATGAATGTTGGACATTAAAGGGTGTGGTCTAAGATCTAGTTTTTAAAGGTCATTTGAAGCATCATGCATGGACACCAATTAAAATACCCCGAAATTTTTTAATTTTAAAGATTATATTTAAATAAGGTTTTATTTGAAAATTTAGTTTAGTAAATTATTTTTACTAAAATAAAAGGAAATTTAGTAGGGCAAATTAATAAGAAATTTTATAAATAGTTTAAGTAAAGGAAATTTGGGCATATTATCTAATTAAAGATTTTAATTTGGAAATTTATTTAAATAATTTATTTTATTCAAATTAAGAAAGATAAAATAATTTCAAATTAATTTTAATTTTATAAATAATTAAATTAAATAAAATTTGAGTGATTATTATTTTTAAATGGAAATTTTGGAAAAATCCTTTAAAAAGCCTATTTTAGCCTAAAAAGGGATTTAAAAATTATTTTATTTAAAAATTATTAATTTTAAAAATCCTAAATATTCAGATTTATTTAATTTGACCCAACCTAAATTTTTTCTCTTTTCCTTTTTCCCTTTTTCCTTTTCTTTTCTTTCTTTTACTTTTTCTATCCTTTTCTTTCTTTTTCATCTTCTTTGCCGAATTGGGCCTGTTGCACGGCCCAATTCTTATTCTTCTTTCCTTTCTATTCGGCGCGGCCCAGCCCGCGCGTCGTCGCCGCCCCTCTCTCTCCATGCCGCATTTCACTTCTTATTTCTCTTGAACGCTGCGTCTTGCTTCATTCTTTATTACCGTTGCGCGGCAGAACGGAACGCCGTTCTTCAATCCTTTTTTACATCAAAACTCGTCGTTTCATTTATGACATTTTTACCTTTGCGCCGAACCGGCCGGCCCGCCTCCCCCATCTTCTTCCTCCTCCTCCCGCCCGACGCCATAACCACCCACCTCCCTCCTTCCCCGAAAATGGCGCCGCCGGCCACACATGGCGTGATCGGCTCTTCTCCTGCTTGTTTTCTTCCTCTCGACATGCCCGTTCATTTGAATTGTTCCAAACTCCATTTCTTCTCCACGTTTGCCCCCATTTCCCTCTCAAAGGTCGGGAAATTTTTTGAAATTTTGCCGCCCGACCAACAGCAAAACTAACCCATCTTATCACCGTAATTGATCTTCTGGTAACCTCCACAACTCGATCCTACCCTCCACTATTATAAATACCCCTCATATGGCTCAAAATCGAGCTTTCTTTTCCCAAAAACCCTAAATACCATCGGTGCGCCACCGCAACTTTAGACGACTATTTCTCCTCCTCCAGCCAACTTCAACGCCTCTTCTTGCTGTCAATCTCTTCCCTAAAATACCCTCTAATTAACTAAACTAACCAAAACCTTCAATTCATCTTGTACAAGTTTTTATAATCATCCAAAGTTGGCTAGTTGATGCGACAAGAATCTTGACCCCGAGACAGTGAACCACCGTCCACCACCACATCCGCCACTTCTAACACCTATTAAACCAACTATTAACGCCTAATAATTATCCTCTACAGCCCCATATAATTATTTTAATTTTCTTCCTCTCCATTACCTATTTTCCTAATTTTTAACCCCCTTAGACCCATTTTCCGGCCACCTCCGGGAACCACCGCCGGTTCCACCTACATCCTCCAACTCAAGGTGATGCCATAGACATTTTAAATACTTAGTTTCGAATTATTTATTATTATTCTAATTTTAGCCAAAATTTTAGTATTAATTCAACTTTAATTATTATTATTATAATTATTATTATTAGTAATATTGACTGTATTCTAATTTCTAAATTTTGGTTACAGGTCTGGGAGTATTATTGAGTAAGATACAGTAATTATCTCGGCCTTTACCTATTTACTTGGATTTTTACATAATTGATGTTATTATTAATAATATTAATAATAATAATATTATTAGTATAATTATTTGGTTGATACTATGATTATTACTGGAAGAACAGAGGCCTTAAATTTTAATTATGCCTCGCATTTATTAATTTTATTAACATTATTAACATTTTTCAACATTATTTTAATTATCTTATCATTATTACCTTTATTAAAATATAATATAAGTATATATACATTATTAATTTTATTATCAAAATTCTGAATAGTATTATTTTTTATCATTGTGGGATGGTTAGAAATCCAACTTTTAATTTTAAGAATTTTGATATCAATAATATCTAATATTCTATTTATAAAAAGTATCTTTAATACTATTATACTTTATTTATATTACTAATTATTTTTATTATTATCATTCTTATTATTGTTCTTATTATCATCATCATAGTTATGATATTATTAAATCTATTTTGAGAGAAGGGTAGAAACCCTTAGTTTATCACCTTTTCAAAAGAAAATAAGTGAGCTAATTATATTAGTTCCTATAGTTAATTATTAAATAGTAAAATGTCATCCTAAAACCAAACCTCGAAATAATTTAGAATTATATAAGAGGGTCTAATCATAGTATGTTTTGATATAATAGGCGAACCAAATCAAATTACCCAAGTGGAATAGGAGCGTGCACCAAGACCGGTGACTTTTTAGGTAAGGGTCTACTAAGGCCATTTATGTGTTTGCATGCACTATGTGTTTGATATATATATTTTATGTTCGTTATTACTAATTATTGCGCATGTGGCATGATTGTGGAATGGAAGTATGTTGTTGTGAATATACTGTGGCATGAGAATTATGCATATGTTTATGTCATTAATGTATGATATGACTTGAGACATGTGTTAGGGTTTTGCATAAAATGGCGTGGTGCTAGGGTTTGCATGGAATGATAGGGAGTTAGGGTTTGCATGGGATGGCAAGGAGTTGGGGTTTGCATGAAATGGCATGATGTTAGGGTTGCATGAAATGACATGGTGTTGGGTTGCATGAATTGGTATGATGTTAGGGTTTGCATAAGTTAACTTGAGGTTGGGACCTTCATGGTAGCATGTCTAAGTGGAGTTAGGGTTTGCATATGAATTAGGATTTTCATGGAAGGGTGGTATATGTGAAGTTAGGGTTTGCACATGTGTGGTACGTGGAGTTAAGGTTTGCATGGGAGTTAGGGTTTGCATGGGAGTTAGGGTTTGCATGGAATGTAGTACGTGGAGATTGGGTTTGCATGGGAGCTAGGGTTTGCATGGAAGCGTGGGTCATGTGTAGTTAAGGGTTGCATGGGACCTAAGATTTGCATGGAAATGTGGTTTACGTGGAGATAGGGTTTGCATGGGAGTTAGGTTTTTCATGGATTTATTCACGCATGTCTGGGAAAATGTTTGTGAATGTCACATGTTTTTGAATAAAATACTTAAGACATTAATCTTTTAAAGTGGAAGATTATTGAGCCGGGTCCAGACCGATCCACCGGTCAGGAATAGTGGTTAGGGTTTTACCCTATATGTGACCGATCCACCAGTAATAATAGTGGTTAGGACATGAGGTCCTATGTGTGACCGGCCCACTGGCAATAATAGTGGGGTGACTCGAGCTCAATAAATACAAACCAGAATTGTTAAAGCTCTTAAAAGACATAAATTACTTACAGCGAAACACCATGCGAGGAGGAACCAGACCGATCCACCGGTTAGGAATAGTGGTTAGGGTTTTACCCTATGTGTGTCCGGCCCACCAGTTATAATAGTGGGGTGTTCCTGTCTTCGCATGGATATGATGCGAGCAGGAACCAAACCGATCCACCGGTCAGGAATAGTGGTTAGGGTTTTACCCTATGTGTGTCCGGCCCACCGGTTACAATAGTGGGGTGTTCCTGTTTTCGCATGGATTGATAAAAGGCATGGTGCGAATTGACTTTTGATAAAAGGAAGATTAAATGGTTAATCCGGACCTTTTGGGCCTTATGTGTGGACTGTTGATTATAAGTTATGGATTTCACTTTATGCTTCTATGTATTATATGTGTGGGTTATAATTGCATGTGATCATTATCCTACATGAATTAATGTGTTATATGCCGGCCTTAGTATTCGGTTACCTTACTCGGTACGTAGCGTACTAATCACCCGTTTCATGGGTGCTGCTCATTCCCATGAGCAGAAGGCCCGTCTAATTTGTTGCAGGTAGGAGATACTTACCTTGATGCTATCGATGTCTATGGGACATCAGGAGGGGCAGAGTGATAGCTGGGCTGGATCAATCTTTAGAGTGACGTGGCCGTTGTCCTTTTTAAATTTATGATTCATGTTATCTTTTATTATGTTTGAATTGTCGAAACAATTTTACTAAGGTTGTTTAGTTATTATCTGGAAAAACAATAGCCGGTATTTCGAATTATGTAAGACTTACGCGTACCCTGAATTTGTATGGTATTACTAATAATGTTTTCTTAGCCTTAGCACTTGGTACCAGAACGGTAGAAGTAAACTGGTTTGGTACTAAGGGTGGCGGTAACATCCCCAGAATTTACGGTTTTAATTTATGAGTATTGCTTTTAAAAAAAAATTTGTGTAAATTTTGGGGTGTTACACCCATGCCTAGGGGATAACCTAAAAATTAGCTCCACCACCTCATATCAAGGAACCTAAAAAATTATTCACACTATTGTAGGAGGAGATTCCTTAGTGGGAGCAAGCAACATGACTCTAAAGGCATACATTAGGAAAAATGAATTCCATAAGAGAAATAAAAAAGTAGAATACGTGAGTGGGGAATTAATTTCATAATAAAAAATGAAGAGTTGAGTGCAATTGAGCATCACAATGACCTTGTAATAGATGAAGTACATATCACAAATTTTGTAACGATGAGGGTCCTTATATACACAAGAGGTTATGTTGATATCATCTTTAAAGAAGCATACAAACAATTATTTTTGCTAGAAAATATCTTAATAAATAATTCTTCATCTCTAATGTGATTCATAGGGAGCATTATAAAATCAAAGGGAATGGCGGATTTCACTGTAACGATCGGTTAGCTTGGGATGTTAAAGATAATCAAAACATAATTTATAGTAGTCGCTTGCCTTTTAGAATATAATATGATACTAGAACGACCATCCCTTAACATGCTAGGGTATAATATTTTTATTGTTGAGATATTAATTAGACATTTATTTAATGGCGGATGGGGAAAAGTCTAGGGTGATTGGATAATGGCTTACCTATGTTATGGAATTGAAGTATGAGGAAACCATAGGCAATTAGATGCAAAAAACTATAAGAAAGCCTATCTCTAAAGGATACAAATGCTTTTATAGAATGCATCTAGGATACTGTGGAGGCAAAATAAAAGTATTTAGGAGATGTAGAACACAAGGATCAGATAGGTAAAAAAAATAGTGAAAGTTATGAGGAAAACCTACTAACTTTTCTCATAAGAAACAAATAATTTTTTTGGAGGGTTTCTTACCTGGAGGGAATCCCTCCCAAAGTAATTGAATATTGATTAATGAAGGTATTTAAACCAATAAAATAAAAATAAAGAACCATCAAAATTGAATCACATAATGTGATACGAGAGAAGGTAGAGACATTACTTTGCTCATGCTTCCTATGAGAGGTTAAATATGATGACTGGATAACTAATCTAGTCATGGTACACAATTCTAGTGAAAAATGGAGAATATGTGTTGACTTTACACACTTACACAAAGCATATCCTAAAGATGGCTATCGACTTCTATAGATATATTGATTGATTGACTTAATGGTCAGGCATGATAAATTAAGCTTTATAAATGTCTTTTCAAAGTATCATTAAATCAAGCTGGTTGAAGTTGATCAATAGAAGACCATTTTCATTATTGATGATGGAATTTATTATCATAGGGTAATCTCATTTAAACCAAATATGAGTGGAGCAATTTTCCAAATGTTGGTGAATGCAATCTTTCAAGGATAGATTGGGAAGTATATAGAGGCATATGTGGAAGATATGGTTGTGAAACGAACATATAAGAGCTCTAGTTTATTTTTGGAAATCTAAGAAGATACAAGATGATGTTAATTCCCCCTAAATGCATATTTAGAGTTAGCATTGGCAAGTTCTTAGAATTCATTTTGTCTAATAAAGGCATATATGTAAATTTAGAGATGGTTGCCATAGTTTTGGACATACAACCTCTAAATAGGGAGGAAAGATGCTTAGCAATTAACAAGAAGGTTGCATACATCACATTGATTATTTTCAAGAGGTGTTAAATTAGAGTATGCCTTTCTTCAAGATTCTCTAGGCAAAGGATAATTTTCAATAAAGTGAAAACTTCCATAATATCTAGATTTCCAACCTTGATGACCCTGGTAGTAGGAAATGCATTGTTCATATATCAAGTTGCATCAACATTGGCTATTTATTTTTTTATTTTTTGGGAAGCTATTAAGGCTGGGGTGTGTGAAATGCCCCAAAAATATTTACTTTAAGAAATATAATTAAATAAGGATTTATTGGGGAATTAATTTAATTAATTATTTTATATGGAATGAGAAGGATTTATTTAGAGAAAATTAATAAGAATTTATGAATACTTTTATAAAGGAAAAATTGGGCTTTTTGCTAATTAAAAAGGAATTTAGGAGAAATATTTTAAAAACCCTAAATTAGCCTAAAAAGGAAATTTAATATTATTTTAATTAAATATTTTATTCTAAATACCCAAAATTTTCTAATTAATTTATTTAAACCCAAACCACTTGAAATGAGCTTCTGAATAAGATACTTAAATATTAAATACGTGAAGTGGAAGATGTTGAGCCGGGCCTAGACCGATCCACCGGCTAAAATAGTGGTAGGGAATGTTTTCCTTGCGACTGATCTACCAGCTAAAATAGTGGTAGAGCATGTACCCTCACAATTGATCCACCGGCTATAATAGTGGGGGATCCCGAGCTCAACAAAATCAAACCCTACAGTTGCTAAGACATGAAAAGTACACTAATTACTTATAGTGGAATACCGTATGAGAAGGGGCTAGACCGATCCACTGGCATATAATAGTGGTAGGGTATGTTACCCTCATGACCGATCCACCGGCTAAAATAGTGGTAGGGAATGTACCCTTGTGACCGATCCATCGGCTAAAATAGTGGGGTTCCCGTATTTGTGTAGACTTCATAAAGAACATGGCATGAATTGATTTCTAATAAAAGAGTAATTAAATAATTAATCTGGAATAATCATGTACTTTACGTATGGGCTTGATCATTTATAAGTTGTATAATTTTCTTTATGACCATATGTACTATATGTGTGGGTTTGTAAATGTAAGTTGAGTATTGTCTTGCATGATTCTATATGCTTATGTGTTGGCCTTAGTGCTCGGTTACCTTAGTACGTAGAGTACTGATCACCAGTTTCATGGGTGCTGCTCATTCCCACGAGCAGAAGGCTCGTCTGACCTGTTGCAGGTAGGAGATGCTTATTTCGATGTTATTGATGTCTATGGGACATTAGGTGGGGCCAAGTGATGTTTGGGCTGGATCGGTTCCTAGAGTGACGTGGGTAGATTTCCATATGATATTATTATTCCTATTTTCTTTTATTCATGATTAACACTTCAGAAATAATTTTATTATTGTAGTTATCTCTTTTCCTTGAAAAACTAACTCTCGTATTTTGGATGGTGTAAAAACTTATGCGTACTCTGATTTTTGTATTTATGAATTTGGATTATTAATGATGTTATATGTAGTAATTTTCCTAGCCTTAGCACTTGGTACAGGAATGGTAGGAGTGAACTGGTCTAGTACTAAGTGTGGCGGTAGTATCCCCAAAATTTATGGTTTTAATTTATAAGAATTGTTTTTAAAAAAAGTGTAAATTTTGGGGGTTTTATAGTGTATATGCCTATATATTACATTAGCAAGGTGCTCACCAACATTAAGTGATGATATTTCAACTTTGAAAAGATGGGTTTTACCTTTCTTATTACCTCGAACAAGTTAAAACCTTATTTTAACACTCACTTTATTATGTTTTTGACTAATATTATTCTTAGGAATATCTTATATGAACTTGAGAATTCTTGGAGAATGATAGTTTGGGTCACTTTATTGTTGAATTTTCATTTGAAGCTAAGCTAAATCTATCACTAGTTCCACAAAATCTAGGGCAATGGACACTATATATTGATGGGGCATCTAATAGTTTAGGTGCTGGGGGTAGTGTTATCTTAATTGACCCAAAATGGTATAGTTGTTAATTAGGCATAAAGTTTCAGTTTCTATGCTACCAATAATAAAGCTAGGTATGAAGTTACTTCATCTAGACTCATAGTAGATTAGGACTTAAAGGCACAAAAAATCAAATTATATATTAACTTAACACTATTCGTTGGGTAATATAAAGTCAGGTACCCTAGCATGGAAAAACATATGAGAAAGCTAATTGAAGCAATGGAATAATTTTTCTCTATTGATATAGCTCAAGCACTAAGAGCACCTAGTTTGATAGCTAATGATCTAGCAAGTTTATCCTTGACCAATGATTCTTTGTAGACTCAAACAATTAATTTATGATAGTATGGTTTACAAACATAAGTAAGGTTGAAGGTGATGGTGAAAGATCATATAAGTAGTAGTGCTAGATGAGAAGATGAGAGAATTAAGAGACTACATAGAAGAAGGAACTCAACCGATGAACAATAATAAATCTTTCGATCTTAGGAGAAGGTCTATGGAGTACTTTATGGCTTATGGAATATATATAGACGTACACAAATAATGCTATTGCTAAATTGTGTGACTCAAGCAGTTAGGTAGAAACTAATTGATGATGTCCATGTAGGGATAAGTGGTTTACACCAAGCTACTAGATCTCTCTTGGCTAAAACTATAAGCCAAGGTTAATATTAGAAAACCATGTATCAGGATGCCAAGGTAATAATATGTTGATTCCAATTAGATTAATAATTTTTCCCAACATAAAATGTCAATGTTTTAAAGATACGACAAATCATAAGTCCGTGGCCATTTAGTGTAAGGGGGTATAATTTTTTTTTTACCATTTAGCCCTATTAATAATAATACTTCAAATAATATTAATAATTTCTTATGATATCTTTCAAATTAATATACCAGTCAAAAATAATTTATCATTGTTGTTATTGATTATTATCAAAAAATGAACAAAAAAGTTTTCTACAAAATTATCATATGCCAATAAGGGAAAGAAAATAGACTTTGATGGAGTAACTATTATACTTATAGAACTAAACATTTTTACAAGTTTAGAGTACCATAATAAATTATAACATATAATGGTTGTTAGCTTGATAATAATAAGTTTAAATGAAGGAATGCTTGGTTTCATGAGAATGATTTCCTCATTGGGTCTAATTTAGTGTAATGGTTAGGCCAAAATTGAAATGAAAGAAGTATTAAGAGCATTGAGACACTAATTGAATGGGGATAAGCAAGGATGGGTGGATGAGATTCTGGGAATATAATGGGTTGTTAGAAAAACTATAAAGAATCAAACAAGTGAAATGTCTTTTTATTTAGCCTCTAGAACTGAGGTAGTTGTACTAATGGAAATATAAACAAGATCATACAGAATCAGACAATATGATCATAAAAACAATGAAGATATCTTGAAAATTGAGAAAGGCTTACTTAAGGATTAAAGAGATATAGTTCAAATGTGACTTTCCAACAAGTTGCTATATACTATAATAAAAGAGTCAAGCTTATGTAATTGAGAGTAGAAGATTGGAAGTTAAGAAAAGTGGAGTTCCAAAGAAATAAGAGTTAATAAAAATTAGCAGCTAAGTGGGAAGTCCATATCAAATCATAAAGCAATTAATATTGACTGCGTTTATATTATCTGATAAAGAGGGATGATATCTTACAACCTTTTTCATATTTGAATCTACTTCCTTTGTAATATTCATATAAAGAAAAAGGAATGAAAGTTTATTACTTACTAATGTGTTCAAACTATAACTTTTATAGAAACATGTTTCCAAATAACATAAGGTTAGAGTTATATTTGTAAAACCTCTCACAAAGAGGCCACCCAAGATGTAAGCCCTCTGATAGAGAGGCTATTGGAAAAACTCAAGTTGTAAGCCCTCTCAAAACAAGACTAGCTAACATGTAATCCCTCTCATAAAGAGGAAGTCCATCATGTAGCCCTATTACAAAGAGGTTTTCAATAAAACTCAAGTTATAGGCCCTCTCATAAATATTCCATTAATCATGGAAGTCCTCTCATAAAGATGCCTTCGGCAAAATTCAATGTGTAATCCCTCTTACAAATAATTTATTTTATCAGTAACCCCTCACTAAGGTTATTGAGAATTGAAGATGCGTAAACTTAGTGAGCTGAAAGGACTAAAAAGTCTTTCACTCACTTAGCCTAAGGCTCAATACATAATCCCTCCATGAGGATGTAATACCCCACCTTTTTGCAAATGTGTTGAATGAGAAATTATACCATTTGTTGATGTTTGGTTTTGATTTGGGACTATGATTGGGTTTAGGGTAAACTTGTATTTCAAATGAGGCTGGAAATTGGTTGGTTCCATGATCCGACTGACTTGCTCGTTGATTTCACAAAATTTTTCTTACTTGAACAAATTTGTCAGCTAGTTAATGAACCAATCGATTGGTTTATCGAGTTAGGTATATTTTCAAAACTTAATTTTTTTTCGAGATAGTTTCTTGTATTAAAAAAAACCTTGATAATCCATTATGAATTATTTATAAAAGATTCGTAACCATTCTATTGATACATTTGGCCCAAAAATACTACTTAGATCAAATCAAAGAGTTGATTGGGATAATTAAAGTTGGAGATAACCACAACTTTATCTTCTTCCACCTCTCTCTCGTGCACAATTCTAGGATCATTACTTTGATTTCAAACTTGATTATGCTTAGCTAGGAGATTCCTTCCATAATAAACTTCAATTTCCCCTCTTGTGTATTGCATTTTTAGACCAATTGACCTACACTACTCTAGAATCGTCATTTGAGCTCTAAATGATAGGTTAACATATATTAGACAAAATCTATCTATTTAACTAAAATTTAAATAGTAAGAATTAGGGTTTTCAATTAGTTCCGTACCACACTTATGATTTATATCAATTTTTAGGGTACAAATAGCCCTAATCACCCATTTATTCACCTTTTTTTTCCAGCAATTAGAACACTCTAACTCTCTAACATTCACTTTCTCCCTCTTCACTTGAGATTTACATTCAAATTCTTCTTCTCTTCTAATCCTTTCTCTAGCTCTCTCTTGTTGTAATTGTTAAGCAAGAAAGGGTAAGATTTAGGAAAAAGATTTAGCATTTTAGTGGAATTATCCTATATTTTCCTTTATGCGTGGTATTTTCATTTTTCCCTTTCTATTTCTTATTTTGATATGTAAAATTTATTCATGAATCTCGAAGTTAAACTTGTTATTTTTTAGGTTTTGAAAGTTGAGAATGTCATAGGTTGAGTTTTCTTGTTTGAGGAAGTTTTGCGTGCATCAAGTAAGTCATTCTTACTTCTAAAATGGATTATGAACAAACCTACATGTTATATAACTACTTCGGTTTGAATTTACATATTAGCATGAGTATATAGCTTTGTAGAAATTGTATTGTTAGGTTAAACTCGGCATTTTTAGTGGAAGGCATGAATAATGATAAAAGATTAGGTGGTCAGGATTAATGGTGAAATAGTCAACTATTGTAAGCTAGAAATGTGTTATGTGATGTTAGGCCATGATCCAATGTCATATGATGAAGAATTATAAGCATGATATGCATGATAATGACTATCTGGTGTTATGAGAGGGCAAACCAATTGATTGATTTGGTTAAACCAATCGATTGGTTCCTAGAATAGTTGACTAGTTAACCCAACCCATCAACTAGTAGGCTTGTAGAGACCTTGGTCATGCTTTCTACTAAACCCATAAACTAGTTGGGCTAAGTATTGAATTGTATATGAAGAGTTGACTGGTTTCCCCAAACTAATCGACTAGTTTGAGGGAAGTTTGGTGTGGTTGAGCCAAAATACTCAACTCTTTAGGTTGAACTGATTGAATGGTTGGTGCAACCGCTATACTAGTTGGGCTAGATCGATTAATTGGTTTAGCTGGGTTGTGTGATTTTTTTCTATTCATTTTGGATATGATTTAAGATTGTGTATGGGATTGAAATATGACTATTTAATAGATAAAATACATATACTACCCTGGATCAATGACCTAATGAATGGATTAAATGGATTATGATTCATAACATACTCAATTGGTGATGTAAATGCCTAATGGGTGAACCACATATAAGATGTGATGGTTCTTGAGAAATAAGGTAATTAGATATGGAATGTGTTTGGATGGACTAATATAATAGATATAGTTAATGTTGAACAACCATAAATGGCAATCCCATAGATGGTTGGGGATGGAAAGGATTAATATAGAAGAAATATGCAAATGTCTTGATTACTCTTTGTATGGGCCTTATGTGGTAATTTAACCTCATGAATGATGTACTAATCACGTAAAGAGAAATATAATTGAACTGTGCATGGGTTTGGGTTACTAGATCCTTGATTGGCTACCAAAAGTTAGTCTTCCTTTGGGTATTTGTTGGTGGCCTCAGTCTTTGCCTTTGGATATGATCCTATAAGATCCTGATTCTTTACTTACTATAGATATGGATGATGTTCTATGGGGTTTTAATACTAAAGTGTCTAATTACCTAGGAGGTTGGCTCCATCCTAAACTTATATCCATATTGGTTAGCTTCGGCCTGAACTTATGTCCATTGTGGCTAGCTCCAGCTTGGACTTATGTCCATTGTGGTTATTTGCTTTTGCTTTTATTTTATGTCTTTTGGTTTGGAAAGGCTTCCATTATATAAGAGACCATATGGTGGTACATAGTCCATCGCTTGATGATGAATAATTAGATAATGATTGGAAAGAATGGCTAGATAATGTTAATAATGATAAAAAGTTGGAATGAATTCTTAGGTAATGATCTAAAAGAATTAATGGGATAATAATAGGAATGAATGAGCTGATGTTGACCGGTATAAGTATAAGGATAAGAAATGGAATAAGCAATTAGAATGAGAGTAAAATAAGGATGTGGTAGAATCAGAAGATAAAGAAAAGGATTAGAAAAGAGGAATAATGAGTGTAGAGGATTAACATAATTGATCGAGTATGTGGAAAGAGTTCATTTGGATAACCTTCTTAGTTGGTGTGTGTAATTACCTATGACATTGTACTATGAAAATGAGTATGATACATTCTAAGTAACTTGTGTTACATATGATAGTAAGTTTTGATGCATTACCGAATCATGATAAAATAGGTACACTAAACTATATAGCATTGGCATGATGCATGTTAAGTATGATCTCCATGACACACTTGGACCTTGTAATCTTGTGACTTCCATTGAGGAGGTAACTTGGCTTACTAAGTATGAGGCATACTAATTTACCCATTTTCTCGTTTACCTGCATATTCCCACGAGTAGAGAGCCTTGTGTAAGTATTTGGGGAAGGTCAGTAGTGGGCGTACCTTATCTTAGTTTTGGGGCTTGAGACCATGTATAACTGGAGGTTTTTGTACGAAGTGTGACATACCATCATTTTAAGGTCATTTCCTAACCTGTTATCTACTCTAATATACCTGTATTCTTAGTTAATAATTCTCTATGTATTTAGCTATATCAGAGGTTGACAAGGTCTTATGTTGTAAACATTTCCTTTAAATATTTATGTAACTAATCTTGTACACTCTACTATAATTTTGTTGGAATGGTTTTGGCCTTGTATCTAATATGAGATGAGCGACTGACATCTATCCTCTATTATGTACGATGGTAGCACCTAGTTTTTCCTAAGTATGTTTAGTTATTTCTATTTTCACATTGTTTTAAAATAAAATTATTTGGTAGTGAAAAATGGGGGATGTTATAAGGGCCATCAAGCATAAAAGACAATCACACCTTATGATATGCACTAAGCCTAAGGCTCTATACGTAAGCCCTTGATTAGGCTAGAATTGAAGATGGGCATGGCTAGTGAGATAAAAAAATAATACTTGCTTTCACTCACTAAGTTTGAGGGACAAGCCTTATGAGAGGAAATACCGATGCAATTTCACTAACGATGCTCAAGATTTTAAGGTGCATCCTTGGTTGAAGTATTAAGGACATAGAGTCACTATGGCATACATGGTGGCTTTTTAGCTTAGGTAAGACAAGGATCCCATGGTGTGTTCTTAATTGAGCTATTGAGGCCACTAAGGCTAATTTTGAGGGTTTGAGTTGGTCTATTTAGTTTGATCAACCAATAGCTACTTGATCAGACCTTAATTTGGTTCACAACCAAAAAAGCATAATAAAAATTCAAAGTATGTGCCTTTTTGATCTTTATTCTTCTTTTTATAATAATATTTGAACATTTTTTCTTTTTATTAAAATATATTTTAGCCTTGAAACAAGTGGAAAGGCAAATAACATTATACATGAATAAGGATAAGTGATTAATATGAAGTTAATTTATATAAATATAATGTATGTAAGGATTATAATTAAAAAAAAGTCTTGGAATGATCTTCCACCTCACTATCAGCTTTAGCCTGGATGATCCGAGAATATTTAGAAAAAGGAATGTCTTCTAAGTCCTCATGTAGTACAATTTTATGCTAGAGTATTTCAATTGAAAATGTATTGCTAAGGTCTTGAGTTGGATGTACACCATTGAGGCACCATAACCATATCACTAAGATTAAAACTATTTTTTCATAGTGTGCATGATCTTCTCTTATCAAATAGTTTTCTTGTAACACCCCAAAATTCACTACTTTTTTTTTAAGAAAGGCGGAAGTAATTAAAATAAAATCTCTTAAATTAAAACCTGTGAATTCTGGGGATGTTACCGCCACACTTAGTACCAGACCGATTCTCTCCGACCGTTCCAGTACCAAGTGCTAAGGCTAAGAAGAGATTAACATTAAACCAAATCAACAATTCATAGAAGAACTAGAAAGATCATAATATCAAAATCAGAGTACGCATGAAGGTTTACAAACCAATAGAGTAAAATCAATTATAAGATAGAAATCAGAGTGCGAAATCAAAATTCCTCGAAGGGAATAATCTTACAATTGATAAAAGATTCATTTGAAATACTCAGTACAAGGTAGTAAATCAAATAGGATAAATCTGATACAAGAAGAAATAATAGAAATAAATAAGATAACAAGAAGAGCGGATCCGGCCACACTACTCATGAATTTCGAGCCAAACTTGCTCAAAACTCAGCCCCGACTGATGTTTCGCCCACCTGCACAAAGTCAGAAGGGCACACTACTCGTGGGAATGAGCAGCACCCATAAAAAGGGTGATCAGTACGCTACGTACTGAGTAAGATAATCGAGCACTAAGGCCAACACATAAGCATATAGATTCATACAGAGGACATAATAGAGGCATAATCACGGCAACATAATATCGTACAATCAATCGGGTAGATACATAAAGGCCCAATTAAAGTCCAAATTAATTACTTAATTGATCTATTATCGGAAATCGATACACATCATACCTTTTTATCAAATCCATATGAATACGGGAGCCCCCACTATTATAGTCGGTGGATCAGAGGAACATAGGGTATCATACCCTAACCACTATTATAGCCGGTGGATCGGATACACATAGAACTACGCATCTTAACCACTATTCCTAACTGGTGGATCGGTTGGCCCCGAATCGCATGGTGTTCCACTGTAAGTAATTAGTATCTTTTAGGTACCTTGCAAACTATGGTTTATTCTTATTGAGCTCGGGAACCCCCACTATTATAACCGATGGATCGGTTACGCATAGGACATCATGCCCTAACCACTATTATAGCCGGTGGATCGGTCACACATAGGGTAAACACCCAAACCACTATTCCGAACTGGTGGATCGGTTGGTCCCGTCTCAATGATCTTTTACTTTAAGTGATTAGTATCTTAAGTATCTTATTCAAAGCTTTCACCCTGGACATGCATGAATCACTCCCTTTACACTTCACACATAACAAATCATAAATTCCATCCTCATAATTATACTTTAGCCACCAAATACACGTGATACCGCAAAAACCTTAAGCAGTCACACCAAACCCTAATTATCCACACAAACCCTAGCTCGGTTTCCTACGTACCCATATAATGCTCCATGCACTATTTTCCATCCAAAGTGTTTAATCACCCAAACAACACTTACATTACTTTCCTCACATCCCAAATCAACGTTCCATACGTAAATTTCGCTCTCATAAAAACTTTACACATCCCATGCAATTATTAACTTCCATGCCAGCTCTAATACCACCATACAAACCCTAATACCACCATGCAACTATTAAAACCACGATGCAAACCCTAATACCACCATGCAGACCCTAATACCACCATACAACCATTAATAACACCATGCAAATCCCAAGATTTCATCATACAAAACTCTAAATTCAATCCACACAAACCCAAATATTCATCCATACCAAACCCAAGATTCAAACCATGTAAAACCCAAAGATTCATCCTTACCCAAACCCTAAATTCAAACCATATAAAACCCAAAGATTCATCCATACCAAGCTCTAGATTCGAACTATATCAAACCAGAGATTCATCCATACAAAACCTTACATTAGATCCTTCCGTACAAAACCATAAATTATATTTTCCCATATAAAACCATAAGTTATATTCTCCCACACAAAACCATAATATAGATTCTCCCAAATAGAACCATCAATTATATTCTCTCACACAAAACCATAGATTAGATTCTTCCATATAACACCATAAATTATATTCTCCCATATAACACTATAAGTTGAATTCTCCCATATAAAACCATAAATTAGATTCCCCCATATAAAACCATAAATTATATTTCACTCTTCCACTCATGGGTCATTCAAATACTTAGGTCAACTCACATCCCTTGATCAACTTCTTTCCCCTATTATCCCTTTTCATCCTTTCTCTCACCCAAACCACACCAACATCCTCACATGCATGTCTCAACACACATATCATCACATATACAATATTTCATCATATATAGTACTCATTCCATACAAAAATATACTTCAACTCCACATCATACCACATACGAAATAATTAATAATAATAAACATAGGATAGATAACATGCGAAGTACATAATGCATATAGGCACACAAAAGGCCTTAGTAAGACCCTTACCTAAAATGTCACCGGTCTTGGAGCGTGCTCCCATATTACTTGAGAGCTTTGATTGGGCTCACCTACTATGGGAAAAATACTAGGATTAGGTTTCCTCTTAAGAATGCTATTATTTCTAACTTATCCCAAGACCTTATTTTTAATTAAAATATTATTATACTAAAATTAACTACACAAAAAATACTAGTAGAGAAACTAATAATAACACCAATGAACTTCAAAACAAAAGGGTGATATAAGGGTCTCTACCCTTCACCCAAAATAATATTAGTAAGGATGAAAATAATAATAATATAACTTTAATAGCAACTAAATATTATAAATAAAGATAATATTAAGAATAATAATAATAATAATAATAATAATAATAATAATAATAATAATAATAATAATAATAATAATAATAGTAATATATAAGCCTTATATTTTAAGGTGGGATTTCAACCCTGCTTCTAATTAATTACCTACTATTCAGTAACATAAATAACTAATAAAATTAATATCATATATAATAATATTAAAATAATAGAGATGATACTAATATTATTATTAATGGTTATAAAAATAGAAATAAAAATACTAAAATACATAAGTGCGAATGTTAATACAAAATTAGGGCCTAAGATTTTCCAGAATAATTAATAAAATGATAATAATAATTATTCTAATAATTATATTATTAATAATAGTAAGAAGAATGATAATAATCATATAATAATTCAATTAATAACTTAAAATTTGAAACTAACAATAAAATTATTTTATCACCACTCTCTACCCTGCAAGTAAAATTCAGCATAAATTTTATATCAAATAATAATAATATTAATAGAAAGGAAATAATTATTATATTCAAATAATTACTAATAATTAAAATAAAAATAGAATAATTTACAATAAATAGTAAATAATGACTAAGAAGGTCTAGGGTTTGACCTTGAGTCGGCGGGAATGGGCGGCGCCGGCGGTGGTTCACGGAGGTGGTCGGAAAAATAATCTAAGAGGGAAAAAGATGAAGAAAAAGAGAGAAGGAGCAAGGGGAAAAATAAAATAAGGTTATGGTTTGGTGGAGGAGGATTAGAGGGAGTTTTTGGGTGGTTCAAAGGGCAGTAGAAGTGGCAGAAACGGCGGCAGACGGCGGCTTAAAGGTTGCGGGGTGAAAATTCTAGCTAGATGAGCAGCAAACTTTGTACGGTTATGGAGGCCCGTGCAAGAAGAATAGAAGGTTGAAAACGGTTTAGTTAATTAGAGGAAATTTCAGGGAGGAAATTGGAATGCTGCGGTGGCGCTGAGGTTGGCTATCGGCAGTGGAAGATGCGTCTGAAGTCACAGTGATGACAGCCTTCGCTTAGGGTTACGGGTGAGAAAAAAATTCCAAAACTCCTACAATTAGGCTATTTATAGATGGTAGATGGGATAATAGGGTTTTGGGGGTCGGTAGGAAGGTATTAGGTGCGAGGATTTGGGTGGCCGGCAACAGTAATTGGTCGAAAATCGTTTGAGTTGGATCGAAGTTTCGTGAGGCTGGGGAGAGGAAACGGGCGAGAGATAACGAACGAGAGTTATGCCAATTTATTCCTCGAGTCAAGGGGAATAAAATGAGACAAGAAACGGCCGGTCAAAGTCCTTGTAGCCGGAGACGCCATTAATGGGGTCGGGAGCTGCAGCCGCGTCGACGGAGGAGAAAAGAGGAAGAAGGAAGAAGAAGAGGAGGTAGACTGGTCGGCCAGGGAAAGAAAAGAAAAGGGGAAGAACCGGGCGGTCGGCGCGAGTTACTCCTTCATTAAACGAGACGCGTCGTCTCGACATAAAACCGCACCAAACACCGCGTCTGGGAGCACGTAGGAAGAAACCAGCGACGCTGGGCCGCGGGGAGAGGAAGAGAAGGTGGGTTGGGCCGCGTCCAAGCCCAACCGCGGAAGAAAGAAGAAAAAGAAAGAAAGAAAGAAAAAGAAGAAAAGAAAAGGAAAAGGAAAAAGAAAAAAGGAAAAATTTAAGGTTTTGGGTTTAAATAAATTAATTAGAATATTTTGGGTATTTAACATAAAATATTTATTTAATAAAAATATTAAATTCCCTTTTTAGGATAATTTAGGGTTTTTAAAATATTTTCCATAAATTCTATTTTAATTAGTAAAACACCATCATTTTCTTCAATTAAATTATTTATAAAATTATTATTAATTTGGAAATATTTTATCCTCCTTATTTTAAATAGAATAATTTATTTAATTAATTTCTAAAATAAGATCCTTAATTAGTTAAAATACCCAAATTATCTCCTAATAAAAATAGTTATAAATTTCTTCTTGATTTATCCTAATTAATTTTCTTTTATTTTAATAAAATAATTTATTTAATTAATTTTTATAATAAAATCTCATTTAAATATAATATTTAAAATTAGAAAATTTCGGGGTATTTCATTTCTATTGCTTCACATAGGTATGGAATAGTTTGGCATCAACATTAGCATTTGGATTTCTTTATTATTAATAATATCCCTATAATTAGCTTCTTTATGTAGCTACTCAACCCCAATATGCTATTACTCTAAGGTTTTCCGCATTTATATATTTTTCATCTTATATTGACCAACCTTATCTGTGAGGATTTTAGTCTCTTACTATTTAGCTCTAATTGCATTAAAGTATTTTCTAACCTAATTGACATCTATAAGATATATGATTTTTCTTAAATAAGATAATAGATTTGTGTCACACCTCAAAAATTCACAGCCAAAATTTTTTTGTTTTATTAAAAGAAAGTAGGGGAAGTGAAAACTAAAGAACTTGAATTTCGGGGATATTACTATCACACTTAGTACTAGATCGGTCTACTCCTACCATTTTAGTACTAAGTGCTAAGGGTAAAAGAGATAAAACATGGTTTATACAAATTTAATTTAAAACAAAGTAGCGCACTAAAATTGTTACAACAGATATAAGTCCATAACTAGTGGTTATAAGAATAAAATCATTTACCAAAGAATTAAAAAGAGCGGGAGAAATACCCTAAGGATTTTCGGAATAATCCTTACTTTCATACCCAAGCCCTCTTGAATAGTACCTACAATGGACATGCAAGGGATATTGCCTATTGAATAGGTAGGGGCCCACGAATGGAACCCTTCAATACTATCGTACTGAGTAACCCTTTAAACCAGACTGAAATGCAGGCCCATATACAACACATAAAACATACATAGTGTGAGATGATAACATACGGATTAATAAATCATTCAACACCACACATAAAATAAGAGAAGTATAACATAACATCCACCTACTTAGCAATTCCATCAAGAGAGACATGCATCAAGACTGAACTTATATTATAACCATAGATCATAATGATGATAGTACTCTTTTGGTCTCAAGCCATTAGTGAATATTATTACTCAAACATCATCTCTCGAATTATATCTATGTGATTGTAAGAACCCCACTATTATAGCTAGTGGATTGGAAACATATAAGGCAGAACACACCTGACCACCATTATTCTTTCGTGGATAGTCTCTAAGATAGAAGGCTCTTGGCCACTATTATCGCCGGTTGATCGGTTTGGCCCCGACTCACATGGTGTTCTACTATAAGTGATTAGTATTTTTCCATGATTCATTCACATCCAATATTTGGTTTATTGAGCTCAAAACCCCCACTATTTCAGCTGGTGGACCAAAATACACATATAAATCTTCTAGGACAAAGCACTCCTGGGACACCATTATATCTAGTGGACCGGTACACATATACTTCTTGTAGGGTAAAACACTGCTGGGCCATTACTATAACCAGTTGACTAGTACACATATACATCTTCTAGGACAAAATGCTCCTAGTCCACTATTATAGCCGATGGACCGGTAAGCATAATATAATCCATCTAGGCCTAGCTTAATTGTCTTTCATTTTCATTATTAGTGTTTTCCCTTTTAATTAGCACAATAGTTCCATTTATATGGCTTGAGGGGGAGATCAATAACCCAGAGACATGAAGGTACACCAATCGTATTGGCACATACAAGAAACTTAGTACCCTTCAACCATCAACCCAAGGACAAAAAGGTACCCTGGTCGTATTAATGCATATAAGCTACATAGTACCCTATCGATAATGACACCTAATCCATAAGTATTCATATCGCCTAAATAAGTCCGTAGAACTAGATAGAGGAAGATGTAGGGCCTGGATGGGGAACTAAGGCAAACCTGCAAATACCAAAATAATCATGGGCTAGACAACGTCTTTAGGGTAGCGACACCTAAAGAGTCACCATTCTCGATCTCGAGGTCTTCTACTTTAATTATTAGTGTCTTAATTAAGGTAAACACAAGAAGCACAACAACCACACACTTATTCACTTCCATTTATTTCTGATATCATTAAGTAAGACAATTATTCATGTTAACCTAAAGAAACCACTAAGGCAATCCTTATCTCATCCAATTCCAATTCAAGGTTCGTTTCCATTTGTTCACATACCATATGGGTTATCATATCATAATCACAATACGATCTTAGAGTTTGGCTAGTTTACATCAATGGATCATGTCACACATAACCCTAATATGCCCTTAATTCATACCCAACCCCTAATACAATGCGTGATTAATGACTAAGACACCTTCTTCATGAATATAAGAATAACACCATACCCAAATCCCAAGTTAGGCCATGTTCTTGTGATATTTACTAACTTGTCAAATACCCTTATCTTGCTATTTAATATTACTTGAGTCTTATTATGAAACTCCATTAACCCATTGACATGTTAGATATAAGTTACTGATTTACCCCTATCATCTCTACAAAATTACCGAAATACCCCTTGTTGATATAATTATTAAGTCATCCCTCTTTACTCGCCAAATTACTATATTACCCTCCATGTTGCATAATTATCAAATTACGTACCCCTTACTAGTGTTAGGTTACCAAATTATCCTCCACACTTATTAAATCACCAACTTTACTCCCATATACTTGTTAAGTTACCAATTTACCCTTTCAGTGGGTTAAATTATTGTATTATCCTTTATACTTATCTAAATTACCAAATTGCCCTTAGGCTCATTAAGTCACGAATCTCCCTTCATATTTGTTACACTTGTTAGATTTTCCATTTGGTTGGTTAGAATACCAAATTGCCCTTCTTCATTATTATAATTACCAAATTACCCTTTTAGTTGGTTAAATTACCGCATTGTCCTTCTTCATTATTATAATTACCCTTTTGCCCTACTTCACTATTGTAATTACCCAAATTGTCCTTTTAGTTTGTTAAATTGCTAAATTTCCCTTCTTCATTATTAAAATGATCGAATTGCCCCTTTTAGCTTGTTAAATTACCAAATTGTCCTTCTTCATCACTATAATTACCATTTCCCCCCTTTTAGTTGGTTAATTTACTAAATTACCCTTCTTTATTATTATAATTACCATTTTGTCCCCTTTTCTAAAAATTACCAAAATACCCCTCCCTTACACTAATTTACCATTTTACCCTTCTACTTTATTAAATTACCATTTACCCTTCCTTTATACGAATTTACCATTTAATCCTTATACTTTCTTAAACTACCATTTTATCCTTCATTTATACCAATTTACCATTTTACCCTTCTACTCCATTAAATTACCATTTCACCCCTTTACTTTATAAAATTACCATAATACCCTTTCTTTATACAAATTTACTAAAATACCCTTCTCCTTTATTAAATTTTCATCTTACCTTCTTACTTTATAAAATTTACCAAAATACCCCTTTCCATTATATTTAATTCACCAAAATATTTTCTTACACCAAAAAATTACCAAGTTATCCCCTTTCCATGTAAAATTACTAAAATTACCTCCTTCTTTATCCATTTATCATTTTACGTCCTTAATTCTTGTAATTTACCATTTTTCCCTTATTATACCACTTTTACCAAGATACCCTCACTACATAAAATATCAATATTAATGCTCCATACCCACCATTTAAACTCCACCAACTCTTATAAATTATCATTAACACACATTAGCACCTACCACACACATATTTAAGCCACACCGTTTGCACATGCAAAAATTACCAAAATGCCCCTAGGGCCCATATTAACATTACTTATGCACTAATGGCCATATTAACACATCATATCATACATATTCTTTTAACCTCATTTTTAACAACAAAACTCCTTCCTTAAGCATTATCTCTACACATGACATCTAAATTAATATGCTTTCTTTTTTTTTTCTTTTTTTATCAATAAACACATGCAATTAAAACATTATACTTAAAAACACAAATTATGCATATAAACATATTAAAACCCTAATGTGCTAATATACATATATCCATACATTTAAGTAGGGTTTAACGATTACTTAATTTCCTATAAAAATTGAACCTTACTAATACCCCAATTAAAGATTCGAGATATGATTAGTAAAAGTCAATCCATGAAAACAATACCAAAAATTAGCATAATAGAAGTAGAAAAAATCAAAGGAATAATTTTTATATCAAAAACTTAATTAATATATAATGCACCAACTATTTTTATACCTTAAAATTACTTAAGTTTGAGCTAAAAATGGGGGCAAGACCTACGCTACTCATGCCGCATGAGTTGCATGCAAAAATGAAGGAGGAAGGTTTCGAAGGAGGGAGTTGGGAAAATGGAGGGAGGCTTGTTTGGGTAAGGGTTTTGGGGTTAAGAGGAGGGCCGTTGGAGGAGAGTTAGGGTAGGGGCTAGGTGCAGGGGTGGAGTGGGGGTGTAGGTGGTGGTCGGGGGTGGATGATCAGCGGCCAAGGGCCACATAGAGGCAGCGGCTATGGGATGGGAAAAATGGGTCGAGGGTAGGGTGGAGGAGGAGAAAGAAGGAAATGAAGAAGGAAATAGAGGGGTTGCAAGGCTAGTTTCTAGCCAAGGGAGGTAAAAGGTGGTAGGGGAGGTTGTAGGAAGTAGATTTGTAGCTTGAGAAGCAGTGGAAGCGGAGGAACGATGGCGGAGAGCAATGGTGCAGGGAGGAGGCTGAGAAGGGGGAAGAAAAAGAAAAGGAAGTTGTGTGGCAATAGGGTGATTGAGGGGTGGCTTGGTTATGTAGGGTGGTAGGAGGTGGTGCAGGTGGTTAGTAGGGCAGTGGAAGTGACAGTTGAGGGTGGTATAGCAGAAATAGGGGAAGGAAAGGAAAGGAGAAGAAAATGAGAAGAAGAGGTTAGGAGAGGGAAGGGAGTGGGATCAAATAGGGTAGAATGAAGTAGGAGGGAAGAAGAAAAAGGAGAGGGAGAAGGGGGGAGGTAGGGTGTTGGCTAGGTGGCTGTGGTGGCAGGCGGTAGGGTGGCAATTACAGGGAGAGGGAGAAGGAAGAATGGAAAGCATATGCGGCTGAGGGTGTAGGTCGTATTTGGTATGAAAATGAGAAGAAAAGGACCGGGGAGAGAGAGGGGATGAGAGCAAGGTGTAAGGGGGAGGTAGCTGGTGGCAGAGGCCAACAATTCTGGAAGGAGAAAAGAAAGAAGAAGAAGAAGGAGAAGAAGGAGAAGGAGGAGGAGAAGAAGAAGAAGAAGAAGAAGAAGAAGAAGAAGAAGAAGAAGAAGAAGAAGAAGAAGAAGAAGAAGAAGAAGAAGAAGAAGAAGAAGAAGAAGAAGAAGAAGAAGAAGAAGCAGGAGGAGGAGGAGGAGGAGGAGGAGGAGGAGGAGGAGGAGGCCGGCTTGCACTCAGAGAGGGGGAAGAGAAAAAGGAGGGAGGTTGGCTGGGGCGATGTCATGCTGGAGAGGGAGGAGAAAGGGAGAGGAGACGAGCTAGGGGCCCAGCACGAAGGGGGAGAAAGGCCACAGGCCTGGCGGCCTAAAGGAGAAAGAAGAAAAGGAAAAGGAAAAGGAAAAGAAAAGAAAGAAAAAAAAGAAAAAGGAGAGACAAAAAGACAAAAAGGAAAAATGAAATTGGGGAGAAATAAAAATAAAATAATTTTTAGAATAGTAGAATTTAATATTTTGGATAGATAAATTAATTTAATAATTTAATTTATTAAAATTTAATATATTGGTTTTAAAAAGGATAATTTTAGTAAAATATTGGTTTATAAAATTATTTAAATAAAATGAGTATGAAAAAATAACAAAATATTTATTTTAATTAATTAAAGATTCATATCCAATTTTATATACTAAAAAATCCATAAAATAATTAAATTAAACAATTTTAAAAGTTAATTTATCCTAAATAAAGGCTATTTATTAATTTATAGGTTTTTAAAATTTTTAGGGTATTACAATCTATTAGGCTTTTTTATTAGCAAAGATTGTACTCTAAATGGATAGTGTTGACTCTTAGCAATTCAATCCCACCTTTAGATTCTCATCTCACTCTTTCTTAGCAATCCTCAAAATAAGAAACTTGATCATTGAGAAATTGTGCATCAAGTGAAATATACTTTGATTCTCTATTATCAATTTCTTATGTAGACACTTTAGTGTTAATGGATTCCATCATAGCTTTTAAGGTTGGGTGAGAATCTTAATGTTCTTCATGCTCACTTTTTATCAATCTACTGTATTGACTAATTCAAAGAAATTCATCAAATATTTTCTTTTACATAATGAGTTACTATAAATGGTACATAGAGAGATATTAAATTGTTACATCGAAAACATTCATATATAAAATCAAGAAGCTATTCCTAAAAGGTAAGATTGAAGTTAGATATTAGTAAGGTTAATGTTAGAAATCTATTAGCTTTGTCCTCGTCAAGATTCAATGTAAGTGCCTCTGTCAGCTCAAGGCCAACACTATTTTTGGATGACATTTGAAGAAAGAATAATTGTCAGGCATGGTCAAGGTGGGTTCTTCATCTTTTATAGAAACTTTAGAACCACCCTCATAAAATATTTTCCTCTTGGGAAAACTTTCTAACTTTAGTACATAGAGACTTTCTATGGGATCCCTTTTGCTCATGTTTGATAAAGAGAGTATACTATTGATATCAAATGGAACTTGTAATTTCTTCATCACCTACTTTTATTCTCTATCTAATTCACATATAATTATAATAATTTATGTGGTAGAGGGAAGAACCAAAGGCTCTATAGGACGTGGTAAGGAAGGAAAATAAGTTCAGATTTATTCAGAGAGGGATCCATCGGATCCTTATCTTTTCCTTCTATAGGTTTTAGTTGATACTTAGAAGGAATAACCTTAGGGCTGATAGTAAGTATAGTAGATAAGGGCCAGGGTCACAATCTTCTTGGCGTCCACCACTTTAGATATTGCCTTAGGCAGGGCACTTTCTTATGTTGCCATTATTTTATATATTATATTAGGCAAGGTTCTTTTTATTCCACCAACATTTTAGAGATTTCCTTCTGTGGGGCTCCTTCTTGAATAGGATAGATGAATTATGAAGAAGCATTGATTGTGTAAACTAAGGGCAAGTATGATAGACATAAAATATACTTTTCAAAGAAAGCGGACAAGTAACAATTATTTCTAACCTTAGTCAATTTTTCTTTCTTCTTTGATTTTTCACAATTAGGATTTGAATTTTTTTCATTTTCTTGAGAGTATTTTAAGGTAAAATAACTCATACAACATGATATTAGATAAAAAAGGTAGTGATATATCATTGGAAGACATATTTAATTTTGTCATCATGGTAATAGATGCTCTACTTGGAGGGAAAATGGAGGGCTGTTTTATGCACTCAGATAGGATGGAGGAAGCAAGATATTATTTAGCCTTGTATACATTAAACTATGAAGGAAATATTTAAGTAAAATACTTAACAATGTTAGTGATTAATCCCATCTTCTTGAGGATGATAGGATCATTAATGACTTTATTATTATTTATGGTGCATCAATCCTAAATAATCTTGAAAATTTGTCCACATAAGCTTCCCACTCTAGAGAGAAAGGTGGATACTCTCTAACATTAGGGTTAATCTAATAGTATTTGGTAGATTCCACTTTGAATCTCCCAAGATAAAGAAATATTGAGACTTCCCCTTCTTCACAAATGACTAAGGATCCTTGGTGCACTGTCGTATGCACAACAAATTTAATAAATAAATCCTAATTCCCAAATACGTAGTATATGGCAAGAAGGAGTCGAACCCACAAGGAATGACGTTTTAATCACTAATTTTGCTATTGATGTTATAACCCCGTTTATACAATTTCATTGATTCTTATACTAAATTCGATTATATTAAATCTTTAATCACTAATTGACAATTAGGGGAGGATTAAATTGGTGATGGAATTAAAATGCCATACATTCAAATAAGAAGAATGATTCTAAACAATTTAATGTTGACTTAGGAAACTCAGAATAACAAATTCCTATACTTCCTCTCAACCTTAATAAATTGAATATGCTCTCAATTTATTTTTGCACCCATTTAATAACCTAGGTTACGAACACTATATTCAATTAATGGTAGCATTATGAATGGGAAGCATCCAACTACAATCATAATCACAAAAGCTCGGATCATGCAATTGCACGAATTAATGGACAAGATTAATAATTAATCTTCTTGCTACTATAGACAAATTAATTAACAAATACGGGTTAATTTCATTGTCTTAGCAAAGATCAAGTCCTAAACCAAATAGGTGATCAATCTAATTAGTTAAAGAATCTTAATCTATGATACGGAATCATTCAATTCGATCCATTAATTCAATTAAACCTCATCTAGAATCAAACATTTAAAGTATAAAATGGTAATTAGGTTATAATTCCATCCTCAATTCATCCTACCCTGTTCTAATTACTCAGATTTATGCATATTCACAATTTATACAATTACACAAAAGTCTTGGAAATTGATAACAACAATGCATTCAAAAATTCTATTCTTGCAACAATTAGACAATACTGTAGTGAATACAAATAAAATTACAGAAAAACAACTTAGATTCAGCAAAAAACGAAGATACTGAAATTTACAAAGGAATAGAGAAAACTTACCAATTGAAGTGCAGAATGTCAAATCATCAATAGAATTCAAGAAGATCAAAGGTTGGAATTGTGCATTACATGTATGTTCTAAAGGAATAAAGGAAGAACAATACATTCCAAATGTTTTTCGATCCTTCCCTCTCTGTCCCGAACTCTCTTTTCAGATAAAATTTATCAGAAACAAGTCGCGTGGACAGTTACACGTTTTTAAATGAAAATACGGTCCATGCTTTAGAAACACGGGACCCCCGTGTTTTCTTCCAACTGCTCTGTTGACAAGGATTTAAAGATCGATACTCGGGATAAATAACACGGTCCGTGTTATGGAAACACGGGACCCCCGAGTTTTTCATCTTTCCACTCAATTCCTTTGAAAGTTTCAGCTTAGCTTCTCTTGAAGTATTTGTTCCCTTTCCAACTTTGTTCTCCTTGATTCGACATTTCTTGATGTGTTCTCTACTTGATTTCTTCTTCTTGATTCGACATTTCTTGATGTGTTCTCTACTTGATTTCTTCTTTTCATTGATTTCTCCTTGAATTTCTTCAATTCTTTTCTTTCCTGTAAAATTTATTCAAAGGAGGAAAACTCGACGAAAAGATTAAATCTAATAGAATAAATGAGGGATAAATGATATTTTTAGAAATGAAAATAATCAATAAATCTCATCTATCAAATACCCCCATGCTTGAATTATTGCTTTTCCTCGAGCAATATCATAACATGCACATGAATACATCAAGAAACGCAAGAGAAACAGGTCACGGAACATAAGATTTATTAGATTGGAATTATTCATGTACGAAGTTCAACTTAGACTGGGACTGAAAAATACTTGTAAATCATGAAATATCATTGATAAAAATATTTTTGGATCACATCTTAAATCACCTTAAAAACAGTCTTATCAAATGCTCAAACGGTTAGGGAATGAAAATTATAATAATTAGTATCTCATCATGCAATTTAGATTAAGACTAATGAAATTCAAATTGGTAAATTCTCACTTTCGGGATGTGGAAACGCTCACTCTTTAGTGTATAGGGTATGATGTGTTTACTCTCAAATTCTCTCCAAATGATAATGATCGCCCATATGTTTGCCATTATTCTCAATTCGCCACCGCTAAAAAGAACTAAATTATATAAGAATCAAAAGGTCTTAGATTTGGTTGTAATGGGGCTAGGGTTCTAAGGTGGGATAGAATTTTTGGTATTGTAGCTAGACTCTACCAACTAGAGAAGCAAATCCTTATTTCAATTAAATCACAATTCCTCCTCTTCTCTTTTACTTCACTTCCCCCTTTTTCCTTCCTTTTTTTTTTTAATTTCAAACCCCTCCATTCAACCGAATAACATAAAAAGACATGAAATTTTATTCTCCTCTTCTTCTCTCTTTTTTTTTATATATATATATGATATCCATACCCCCATGCTTAAATTTTCTCTTATCTATCAAAATATTTTCTCCTTGAAAATAATTTTTGCTCCACTAGTCGTAGAGTAAGGAAGGAAAATACATATGGAGATTAGTTGTTAATAAAGGTTATATCAATAGAACAGGTCTTAAGGCTCAAAGGGGTTATGCAATGGATAACAATTTTCAAGGTGGGCTATTTGGTCTTGTAGCTAACAAAGAAAGAAGAGTGCCTTTATCATTTTCAAATATCCTAAAGTTCTATGTAGTCTTGAAGAGAAGTAATGGAAAATTCTAGTTTCACATATCATTGGAGAACACACACGAAAGAGAAATATATTTTGGATAAGCAATGTATCCAAAGGTTAGGCTCAAGCGCTCACAATGTTATATCCACCAATTTTGAATTTCATTTCATCCTATTCCTAGTCAATGCATGATTTGATGTCTAACCATTCTAACTTTCTTTCCTGCACTGTTATCACATCTTCAATTTCTATCTTTAAGGTTTCAAAAGATGTTGATCAAAACATACAATAAGTATAAGATTATCCTTTTTGAAAATAATTCAGTCCCATACTTTGTTTTACTTCGTATATGGATTACTCAAATCTAATACTTCCTGTTTTTTTTTTGAAGTGGAATAACTAGTACGTAAAGTAGATAGGAATAAATTAACTAACTACCACTAAGCATACATAAATAACATTTACTAACTATTTCTACTTAAGAATAATCACAAGCCTACGAATACTAATGCACCCCCCTTACTTATTATGTTCATTGTCCCTAATGAACAAATGCAAAAGAAAGATGAAGAATAGGTTTCAAGAGGGAGGTGGAGGTGGGTCTCGGCTCCCGAGATGGAAATCATAGAGATTCTTCATCATCTCCATCATCTGAGTTTGGTTATGGCGAATGGAATCCAATTGGGAATACACTTGATTTTGAAATTGGAGATGCCATTCGGGGACAAAAGTCGAGGCGGAAGAAGAGCTGGCTTGGGATCGGGGTGGTGGTGGTGGTGGATGGGCACCATGAGGTGGAATAGGATGTTCGATGGCTAATGGGGCAGTGTTATCATCATCCTCACTAGGCAGCCAGTTCAATGGGTTTAAAGGGTCGGTTTTGGTTGGGTTAGGAAGAGGAAAGAAAACACGTCCCTGATAAGAAAGGTACCACGCATTATGCCTACGCTCAATAAGATGCGTAAGGCGACAATGTTCGATATCAATGCGGGTGCTCATGGCCTCAATGGGCATATCTTCAGGAAGGGGTATGTCCAAACTTACACAGATGGTGGTAATTAAACCACCGATAACAATGTCTCCCTGTTTGGAATTACTGACCCTTTGAAATTGTTTTGCAATAAAATAGGCAGTATCAACAGAGTAGTGTTCAATCATAGAGTAGAGAAAGAAAAGTTCAATTGAACGAACTACCCCGGTACTATCTCCCCTCCCAAAGATGGTAGTAGCCAAAAGTCTTTGAATGTATCGGAAAACTAAGTTAAAAATCCTAGAGGATTTGGCTTCAGAAATGCGGAAGGTATCGGGAGTAGGCATATTCGCTATATCACCTATTTTAGCGAAAAAATTGTTGGCATAGAACCAGGGTAAAATGAATCTGAATCCCTGTGAAGGCAACATGAAAATGTGGGCAAGTTCATGCACTGCTAATTGCCTATCTTCATTAAAAAGGCGAAAAGAAACATACCCTTGATTATTTTTAGTATCACCAATGTCACCAACTTCAGCACACAGTTCAAAAGTACTCAAAAATTCTAAAGTCAAGCGTCTATAGGTATGATTCGTACAATAGACAAAGTTTGAAAGCCTATAGTTTCAAGCATGCGCATGACTTGATTATGAATACCTAATGTATGCAAACAGCCATCATCCAGATATCGAGTGCCAGTAATACGCCTTTGAGACAAGTAATCGTACCTTTGTTGTTGTTCGGGTGTGGTAAAAATTATACCTAAATCGTTGGGTCGATTACGTCTTTGTCTTGCTTGAGTTGGTGATGATCAGGACCTTGAGGATTCGCCTTCAGCACGCTGCTTCTTTTTCGGTGCCATCTACATAAAAATTATCAATTGGATAATAAGAAACAATGTCTTAACTTGAAATTTCAGCAAACAAAATGTTGCTTCTTGGAGCATATGATTAGGCTGCAATGATAACTATAACAATATTCATTGAATGTATACATATGCCCTAACCATATTATTTATCCCAATCAATAATCATGCAAGTTATGGAATAAAATCATCCAATGTCAAAACTCTTTGTATCAGCATCAATTAAGTAAAACAATGAAACCGAGACAATATTTCTGCATGATGGGGGAAAACGTACCTCGATTGTGTGAAAGCAGGTTATAACAATGTAGAAATCAGAGGAAGACTATTGGAATGACAGTTACCACGAAAACCCTAATGCAATTTCCAGAATATGGAAGGGTTTGTGCTCGAATTCAAATTAGGGTTTGAGAAGAAGAGCACTGCCGGTTTCTGCAGTGGAATGACACAAAAGTCTGCGGAGAAGAAGAAATTAATGGTGGAGAAAGAAAATGGAAGGTTTATGGAGTAGGATTTGGTAAGATTTGAAGATTTTAATGAGAGATTGGAGGATTTCGAAGGAGAAGACACGCAGAGAAGAGCTGCGAAAAAAATGGAGAGAAGAGAACGAAAGGGCCGTGTTTTTTTTCAAATCTGAAAACACGGGGGAGAAAAAGGAAACTGGAAGGAAACACGGACCGTATTTCCGAAATACGGTACCCCCGTGTTAATTGATAAGCGTTCTGTTTCTGAATGAGAAAGAAACACGGGCCGTGTTTCGAAATACGGACCTCCCGTGTTAATTTTGGAGCTCTCTGGAATTTTAAATTTTTCTGCAGAGAAAGAAACACGGGCCGTGTTTAGAAATACGGACCCCCCGTGTTAATTTTGGAGCTCTCTGGAATTCTGAAATTTTCTGCAGAGAAAGAAACACGGGCCGTGTTAGAAATACGGACCCCCCGTGTTAATTTTGGAGCTCTCTGGAATTCTGAAATTTTCCTGCAGAGAGAAAAACATAGGCCATGTTCACAAATACGGCCCCCCCGTGTTTTTTTTAACACATACATATTATGTACATTCAAATTTATACCAAATATGTAAAAAGAAAAGTACGAGATACAGAAAACTTATATACAACACTTGGGTGTTTCCCAAGTGACCAAATGTGAGTCATTCAGTCCTCATAATTGGGAGTGGTAAGATCAACCACTTCCAAATTATGCACTTGATGTCCTTCGTAGTTAGGTTTGAGACGGTGTCCATTGACCTTCCACATCTTTCCTGTTTTCTCACTCTTAATTTCAACTGCACCATGAGAAAACACATTAGTCACAACAAATGGGCCGATCCATCTCGACCTCAATTTTCCTGGAAACAACTTCAATCGAGAATGATATAATAAAACTTTTTGACCAATTTCAAAACTCTTTCTAAGAATGAACTTATCATGAACTGCCTTAGTTCTATCTTTATATCTCAATGCAGTTTCAAAAGCATCATTTCTGATTTCTTCCAATTCTTGTAGTTGGAGTCGCCTATGTCTTCCAACTTCAATTAACTCCATGTTACACTTCTTTACGGCCCAAAAAGCTTTATGTTCTAACTCAACTGGTATATGACAAGGCTTACCGTACACCAGACGATATGGAGACATACCAATTGGAGTCTTGAAAGCTGTACGATAAGCCCAGAGGGCATCATTAAGATGTAAGCTCCAATCCTTTCTTGTTGGTTTTACCATTTTTTCCAAGATTGATTTGATCTCCCGGTTGGATACCTCAGGCTGACCATTGGTTTGTGGATGATATGCTGTAGATATTCGATGTGTCACATGGTATTTCTTTAATAGAGCTTCTACGGTTCTGTTGCAGAAGTGTGAACCTTTGTCGTTAATGATGGCTCTTGGTACGCCAAACCTTGCAAAAATGTTAGTTCGAAGAAATTCTGCAACAACCTTAGCATCATCAGTACGGGTGGCCTTATCCTCCACCCATTTTGATACATAATCAACAGCAACAAGAATGTATTTGAATCCAAAAGAAGATGGAAAGGGTCCCATAAAATCCATACCCCAAACATCAAAAATTTCGCATGCTATGATAGGAGTTTGTGGCATTTCATTTTTAGGACCTATTCCTGAGCATCCCTAAACAATATAGGCCAAAAGAATCCACTCTCTAAAACTTTATAAGCTGTTCGTTTGGGACCAAAGTGTCCCCCACAAGCATAACTATGACAAAAGTGTAAAATAGATAAAACCTCACTATCAGGAATACATCTTCTAATGATTTGATCGGCACATTGTTTCCACAAGTATGGATCGTCCCATACAAAATATTTTTCCTGAATTTTCATTCTATCTTTCTGTGCTTTTGTAAAGTGTGAGGGAAATACCTTAGCCACTAGAAAATTTACCATGTCAGCATACCATGGTATCTCATTCCCAATGACATGAAGTTGCTCATCCGGAAATGCTTCATTGATGGGTACTTCAACTTCAACTTCTCTGATTAACCGACTCAGATGATCTGCTACTCCGTTTTCGGTTCCTTTCTTATCTTTAATGCGTATATTGAATTCTTGGAGTAGAAGAATCCATCTAATCAGTCGTGGTTTTGCCTCTTTCTTTGCTAACAAATATTTCAACACTGCATGATCAGAATATACAATTATTTCAGTTCCTAACATATAAGAACGAAATTTATCCAAAGCAAAGACAATAGCAAGAACCTCCTTTTCGGTAGTTGTATAGTTAAGCTGAGCTTCATTCAATGTGCTTGAGGCATAATATATCACGTGTGGCTCTTTCCCGATTCGTTGACCTAACACCGCACCAACAGCAAAGTTAGATGCATCACACATCAATTCAAATGGGAAATTCCAATCAGGTGGTTGAAGAATGGGTGCACTTATCAATTTTTCCTTTAAATAGTCAAATGATTTCTGGCATGCGTCATCAAATTGAAATTACTTTTCTTTTTGAAGAAGCTTGCATAATGGTTGGGCTATTTTAGAAAAATCCTTGATAAATCGGTGGTAAAACCCGGCATGCCCTAAAAATGATCGCACATCTTTGACAGTTGATGGATAAGGTAATGAAGAAATAAGATCAATTTTTGCTTTATCTACTTCAATTCCTTTGGCTGAAATAACATGTCCCAAAACTATTCCTTGTTAGACCATAAAATGACATTTTTCAGAGTTTAGCACAAGATTTGTTTCCAAACATCTTTTCAAGATAAGGGTCAAATTACCTAGGCATTCTTCAAAAGTATCTCCATGAATACTGAAATCATCCATGAATACCTCGATAATTTTCTCCAGATATTCGGAAAATATACTTACCATACACCTTTGAAATGTAGCTGGAGCGTTACACAATCCAAATGGCATACGTCGATACGCAAACGTACCGTAGGGACATGAAAATGTGGTTTTCTCTTGATCTTCTGGAGCTATGGGAACCTGCACATATCCAGAATAACCATCAAGAAAACAATAATAAGCATGACCCGCTAGCCGTTCTAACATTTGATCCATAAATGGTAAAGGAAAATGATCTTTCCTAGTCATGGAGTTTATCTTTCTATAATCAACACATACCCTCCAACCATTTTGAACTCTAGTAGGAACCATCTCTCCTTTATCATTCTCCACTACTGTTATTCCTGTTTTCTTTGGGACAACCTGAAGCGGACTTACCCAACTACTATCAGAAATTGGGTATATGACTCCTACACTTAGCAATTTTAAAACCTCTTTCTTCACAACCTCCATCATTATCGGATTCAACCTACGTTGCACTTGTCTACTTGGCTTCACATTTTCTTCCATTAAAATCCGATGCATACAAACTAAAGGACTAATACCCTTAATATCAGCAACTGTCCATCCCAAAGCTGATTTGTATTTCTTCAACACATTCACCAATTTTTCTTCTTGTTGAGATGTTAGTTCACTAGATATGATAACCGGAAGGGTATTCTTATCTCCTAAGAATGCATATTTGAGATGGTCAGGTAAAGGCTTTAACTCCACTTCAGGTGGTTGTTCTATGGAAGGTATAGGTCTATCCACTGTCAATGGCAAATCCACAAATTTTCCAATTCTACTCGGACATGTTCCCAAAGCGGCCACTACCTCCTTGATTTCTTCCTCAACGTCATACAATTTGTTCAATTCTTCCAATTTTTCAGTTTCTATGCCTTGTGTCAAAGTTATTTCCAAAGGATTAGATGACGAAAGTTGGTACACCATTTCAGTTAAATTCTCAATGACATCAATCATAGATACCTCTTCACCATCTGCAGGATATTTCATGGAATCATATATGTTAAACTTAATAACTTCACCGTCAAATTCTATGGTTAACACTCCATCGTGGACATCAATTTTTGTTTTTGAAGTTTTCAGGAATGGTCTCTCTAAAAATATAGGAGAGGAGTTAACTAAACCATTATCTTGCATATCTAACACATAAAAATCTGTAGGAAAAACCAACTCATTAACCTGAACTAAGACATCTTCAATAACCCCTTCAGGATATGTGTTAGATCTATCAGCCAATTGGATAACAACACGAGTTTCCTTTAAAGGACCTAGACTTAGGGTGTTAAAGATAGATAAAGGCATGACATTTATTGAAGCACCTAAGTCAAGCATGCATTTTTCATACCTCGTGTTCCCAATTTTGCAAGGTATAGTGAAAATACCTGGATCTTTGCACTTTGGTGGAAGCTTTCTTTGCAATATTGCGGATACATTTTCTCCCACACTTACCTTCTCATTCTCATTAAGTTTCCTTTTGTTTGTACACAAATTCTTAAGGAATTTTTCATACCTGGGTACTTGTTTGATCGCATCAATGAGAGGAAGGTTAACTTCTACCTTCTTGAATATGTCAAATATCTCCTTGTCATGATTTACCTTCTTGTTTTTGGCCAACCTGCTAGGAAAAGGAGCAGCGATTTTTATAGGAGAATGTGACTTACTCTTCATCGTTTGTTGTGAATCTTCACTTATTTCTTCTTCAGCCATTGTTTCATCTGTCTCTTTGCTTGTGTCATCTTCTTCACTCACTTTTCTTGGATCTGACAATTGTTTTCCACTGCGAGTTGTGATAGCACTAGCATTTTCCTTAGGATTTCTTTCAGTCTGGCTAGGAAATTTTGAAGAGCCTTGTGCTTGCATTTTTCGAAGGGAATCTGCTAGTTGACTCACTTGATTTTCCAAATTCTTAATACCGTTTCTGGTCTCTTGTTGGAATTATAAGGTATTGGTAGCTAAAGATTTTACCAAATCTTCCAAAGGCATACCCCCCGATTGTTGTGGAACTTGTGGTGGAGGCATCGGTTGAAATGGTGGTCTTTGCTGAATTGGTGGAATTTGGAAAAACCCGGGAGGTGGATTTGCTCCTTGCTGATTTTGATACATCTGTGGTCGGAAATATGAGCTACCACTTTGTTGAGCGTTTCCATACCTTAGATTCGGGTGATCCTTCCATACAGGATTATATGTTGGAGCAAATGGATCATTCCTTTTTGGTAATGGTTGTCCTCCAATAGCGTTTACTTGTTTTTCTTCCTGCAAAGTAGGACACATGTCAGTTGGATGACCAGTAAAAGAACAAATTCCACATACCTTGGCAGGAATCTTTTCTCCTACAACTCTTTCCACAAGAGTTGTCAAATTTGAAACTTGCGTTTTTAATTCAGCAATATTGGTTTCTTTCACCTGTTGAGACATAGAAGTATTACCCCTATTACAATATTGAGAGTTAGATGCCATATTAGCAATCAACCTTTTTGCTTCGATGGGTGTTTTATCAACTAAAGCACCACCACTAGCAGCATCTATCATATTGCAATCCATAGGAGATAAACCCTCGTAAAAATATTGTATTAATAATTGTTCACTAATTTGATGATTAGGACAACTACCACACAATTTCTTGAAATTTCCCAATATTCATGTAAAGATTCTCCTCCATCTTGCCTAATACCACATATTTCCTTTCTTATATTAGTTGCTCTTGATGAAGGGAAATATTTTTCAAGGAAAACCTTTTGCATATCAGTCCAAGTATTTACTAAGCCCGCTGGTAGATCATATAACCATTCCTTAGCAGCATCAGCTAAAGCAAAAGGAAAAGCTTTGAGTTTAAGTTGTTCTACACTTACTCCATTCGGTTTCATACCAGAACAAGCTATATGGAATTCCTTGAGAAATTTATTTGGGTCGGTGAAACAACCTGAACTCATGGAATTGTTGTCTCTAAAACCTGTAAAAATAGGTAAGGCTTGTATTAATCCAGGTTTGATTACACAAGTATCATTATCAGTAAGATAATTAATGCATAAAAGATTAGGGTTGAAGACAGGAGCAGCTAGCTCCTTGAGAGTTTGATCCGCCATCGGTGGATTAATGTAGCAAGGTGTACTACACAAATCCTCTATACTGTCTTCTCCCAAATTTGTGGAGCTTTCTTCAAAAGGTGCTGGAATTTGACTAGCTTGTTCCAATTTCCTTCTCGTCCTAGCTGCAATTGGAGAAGATGAGTTTGGATCTATGGCTGGAATAATTTGTCCTTGATGCTCGATTGCAAATGATCTCAATTGTGAATGCCTGAAGATTTCACACAATGAAAGATTAGATGAGTTCACGTGAAGAATTTATCTAAAACTAAAATAAGAAACCAAAACAAAAACAAAACTAGAGATTATAATTGCCAATTCCCCGGCAATGGCGCCAAAACTTTGGTGCACTGTTGTATGCACAACAAATTTAATAAATAAATCCTAATTCCCAAATACGTAGTATATGGCAAGAAGGAGTCGAACCCACAAGGAATGACGTTTTAATCACTAATTTTGCTATTGATGTTATAACCCCGTTTATACAATTTCATTGATTCTTATACTAAATTTGATTATATTAAATCTTTAATCACTAATTGACAATTAGGGGAGGACTGAATTGGTGATGGAATTAAAATGCCATACATTCAAATAAGAAGAATGATTCTAAACAATTTAATGTTGACTTAGGAAACTCAGAATAACAAATTCCTATACTTCCTCTCAACCTTAATAAATTGAATATGCTCTCAATTTATTTTTGCACCCATTTAATAACCTAGGTTACGAACACTAGATTCAATTAATGGTAGCATTATGAATGGGAAGCAGCCAACTACAATTATAATCACAAAAGCTCGGATCATGCAATTGCACGAATTAATGGACAAGATTAATAATTAATCTTCTTGCTACTATAGACAAATTAATTAACAAATACGGGTTAATTTCATTGTCTTAGCAAAGATCAAGTCCTAAACCAAATAGGTGATCAATCTAATTAGTTAAAGAATCTTAATCTATGATACGGAATCATTCAATTCGATCCATTAATTCAATTAAACCTCATCTAGAATCAAACATTTAAAGTATAAAATGGTAATTAGGTTATAATTCCATCCTCAATTCATCCTACCCTGTTCTAATTACTCAGATTTCTGCATATTCACAATTTATACAATTACACAAAAGTCTTGGAAATTGATAACAACAATGCATTCACAAATTCTATTCTTGCAACAATTAGACAATACTGTAGTGAATACAAATAAAATTACAGAAAAACAACTTAGATTCAGCAAAAAACGAAGATACTGAAATTTACAAAGGAATAGAGAAAACTTATCAATTTAAGTGCAGAATGTCAAATCATCAATAGAATTCAAGAAGATCAAAGGTTGGAATAGTGCATTACATGTATGTTCTAAAGGAATAAAGGAAGAACAATACATTCCAAAATGTTTTTCGATCCTTCCCTCTCTATCCCAAACTCTCTTTTCAGATAAAATTTATGAGAAATAAGTCGCGCGGACAGTTACACGTTTTTAAATGAAAATACTGTCCGTGCTTTAGAAACACGGGACCCCCGTGTTTTCTTCCAACTGCTCTGCTGACAAGGATTTAAAGATCGAAACTCGGGATAAATAACACGGTCCTTGTTATGGAAACACGGGACCCCCATGTTTTTCATCTTTCCACTCAATTCCTTTGAAAGTTTCAGCTTAGCTTCTCTTGATGTATTTGTTCCCTTTCCAAGTTTTCTCTCCTTGATTCGACATTTCTTGATGTGTTCTCTACTTGATTTCTTCTTTTCATTGATTTCTCCTTGAATTTCTTCAATTCTTTTCTTTCCTGTAAAATTTATTCAAAGGAGGAAAATTCGACGAAAAGATTAAATCTAATAGAATAAATGAGGGATAAATGATATTTTTAGACATGAAAATAATCAATAAATATCATATATCAATCCTTAATATATATATACATATATATATAATTTATAGAGTGAATGGGTTATAATCTTGGAACTAATGGATGGATTAGAAAGTTGAAGAAATGCCTTAAAAATTCCATTGATGGTTAACTTTCAACAAGTTGTAATCATAAATAAATCTCATCACCATTCTCCAAGTATTATGGATGAATTAAGCAAGGCTAAGATGACAAACTAGAAGAAATTAACTTATGAAGGTGTGTAAGGGAAATTATATCCTAGTGTAAAGTGCCTTGAAATATAAAGTTATACACCTGTTCAATGGTTTATGAGATCTATTTGAGGGGTTAGAGGAGTCAATTTAATGGAAGATGGAATATAACATTTTGTGTGAAGATGCTTAATTTGAGATTTGGTAATATTACTAAAAAATGGTATTTGAGTTAAATGATGTAGCTCCAAACATATTAACCAAAGGGGAAAGATTACAAAGTGGTGAAGAAACTAGCGGGTTTATAATCAATAGGTTCATCAAAGAAGAAAAAGGAGAAGAAAAAATTAATGGTGTGCTGGATGAATTTAAAGATTGAGAAATAGAAGAATAAGAAGAGTTATTAATATTCTTGAGTAATATTTCCTTTATCCAGGTAGGGGATTTACTAGGATGTTTGAGATAACCGGTGGTTATTGTAGCAGTCACACAAACTCTGCTCATGATGTTGAATACCTCTTCCTATGGTGATAGTAGGAGGAGTTGTAGTGAAATCTATAGACCAAGATGACAATAGTGTGGATGGTGCCCTAGCATAAGATGGAAGTGGAGATATTAAGGCCTTAGGTTTAAAGATATCTAGTGAAAGTTAAAGGAAGGTGAAGAATAGTAAGTGTAGAATATGAAAGAAAAAATAGCGTATAGGGGGTATATATATATATTGATATAGGATGAAAAATGTTATCTCATTTTAAATTGAAAAGATGAATAATTTGCATTCAATATTGATAGAATCTTCTTTATAATCTATCCTTGAGATAATACATAACGTTAAATAAAGCTTTAATTCTTACATTTTCTTAAGCAATGTAGTGATGTTAGAATAACTGGTCTTCAATGACCCAAGAACTTATAACTTCTACAATAATTATTGGAAGGATTATGTGTCCCTTATTTCAATATGTGGGGAAAAAAATTAGGCTTGTTCAAAAATACTAATTTTGGTACCATTTTATATTTTATCAAAAATTAAAATTAAAAATAAAAAAAAATAACAAGATTATCATTGTTTTGTTATATCCTTAGGTTGACATGCCAAAAAACATTATAGAAAGTGGCTATGTATTATGTTTAACAATATTATTATTAGTAAGTGATCAATGATCATTTGTTGTAACTTTATTCATAAGTGACCAAAAGACATTTATATAACTTTATTTGTAAGTATACATTATTTAGTTTATATGATTTTTGGGTTAGCTTTTAAATGTGTGGTTTTGATTATCAAAAATGTAATTGAAGTGTAGTGTATATACATAAGAGAAGTATTGGATGCACTTGACCTTCGATAGTATATTTAAATTTTAGCTTATATTCCATAGGGGAATGGTTGACTCAGTGGATTAGAATTTGAAGGGAGTGATGATATATGACTTTCCCAAACTAGTATCATTATATCTTTTGAATATTTACCTAAGGAATGAGAGTTAACCTAAAAGCTTCCAACATTTCTCCTTCAAATTAGTCCTAGGTTGGTGGCTATATCAACTCAAAGTTGGGTTGGTCTTCTATGCATAATATGGTAAATTTGTGTCCTTAACCCCAAAGTGTTTTCTCTTACTCTTCTCTTGTTCTATCCTTACATATATAGGGTCTTGTAACCATATAGGGAGACTAATATTTATAATATAAATTTCTCACTTTTAATCTCTGCTATCTCATTTGAATTTATCCCTAAACACTCCTTTGTTACTTGGTATCATTCTAATTACCTAATAACCCATCAGTTTACAAAACAATAACAAAAAGCATTTTTTCCTCATTTGGGGTTATTTGAGCCTATGTATTGGGTTTCAAATCTTTAAAGTATGTTTGGATCATTTAGTGACTAAATAAATGAATAATGAGTCAGGTTGTAATTTATGTAATACCATTTTTTTTATCTAAGACTAATCATGAGTAATTAAAATCTTAACCTAGTTTTAATCTTGGGATATTAATATTTCTATCTTACTCTAATGTCTTAATCCTAAATCTAAAGCTAACCCTAATATTTATTTTTATCCTAAACCTAACCCTAGATGATTTATAGTTTTATCTTACCAAAATCATCTAATATAGAATTTTGAGCTAACTTTAATCATAACCCCAAACTCCTTCTCTTTTTCCATTTTTGCTTTTTCTCTTTCTCTTTGTCGTTTCCTTTTCTTCTTCTTCCTCTAGCTTCCTTATCCTTATACCTTTTCTCCTTGTGTGAATCCCTCTCTTCCCAAAAAAAAAATCCTCCTCCTTATCTTCCACCCATAAACCTATCTATCCTACCTTCATCATCACCAACATAAACTCTCTTGACACATTATATAAGTTTTGTTGAAAATTTTGGCCCCAATCATACCTCAACCTTTACTTCTACCACTCTACCATATCCTTTTACCTTTGGCATTCTTATCCCTATTTTTCATGCCTCAACCTAATTCCTCTATAAATACCCATCCTATCCACTCCTTCTCTTAACAGCTCGCACAATTCTCCCCTAGACTCCCTTTTACCTTCCTCAACTTCTTAGTGTTTCATTTGTCATTTCTCTGCCATTTCTATCCAATAGAGATTTTGATAACACATATAAAATCATAAAACCTTAATTTTCTTACATCAACGATTCATATAACTCCATCCTTACCAATGTTAAGAACCCACATATCTCACCCTATAGTTGCATGTACTCCTCATACAAAGCCACCCCCGTCTACAAATTCACCTCATGTACCCTACCTCAGCTACATCAAAATCCTATGCCAATACCACAACTGCATGAGGTAATAATGTATGGAGCTGCCTAATTTCATCACAACCACATGCTAACACCTCATAGCAATGTAAAAAAACCTATGCCAAACCACCACTTTTGCATCACTTGTTCACACTACACTACATCATCATCACAAAAAGGTCACATTGCACACCCCCACTAACATAAATAGGGCATACAACCCCTCCCTAGTTACATGATTCTCTCATCATTCTCACTCCTTGTTGAACTAATTTCTCATACTGTAACCCCCATAGTTGTACCAAATTTTGTTGTAGCTAGTTCAAGCCTTATGTGCCTTGATTTGCTTTGATTTTACTACATTTTCCATCCTAATTTCTCATACTGTAACCCCCATACTGTAACCCCCATAGTTGTACCAAATTTTAGAGACTAGTGTCCTTTTTGGTAAGGATATTTGTCATCATTAGGAATTTTTGGCATGTTATATGTACCTTTTCTAAAATCAAATGTTTAGCTTTATGATATTGATAATGCAATGCTATTAATTTTTTTTTATATGATAACATTGTATCATAATATGGAAAGTGAGTAAGATGAGAAAAAATGCACTCATATGATATTGTTAGAGTAATTCCTATGTTGTAAACCCTAAGTGAATTAATATGAAAAATAGTATTGTAATGTAGTTTTGATACAATATGGTAAATATGAAATGAGTATAATTATAATTAAGATGTATGGTAATGTAATAAACTGAGGATTGGAAAATAATGATATCAGACATATAGGGGCTTTTTTTATTAAATAACGGTGTTTGTCTATCCTTAAGAAAACTTTTTTCAATATGGTTTAAATATAAAAAAGTGTTTTATATAGTTTAAAATATTCTAACAATTTCATGTAAAATATTTGGAGTAATTATGAATGACCTAAGTCTAAATAAAATGAGAAAATAAGTTAACTTGGAAATAGTAACCCTAGAGGCGGTGCTATTATCGCTTATGTAAGATGTTTCAATTAGACCATGATTTTTTTATGTTGTTAATATTATAATTTTAGGAATTTATATTTTAATTTGGTAATTATATGAGCCTTATGGAAGAATTTATACCTAATTTGTGAAATTAAAATTTCATAAGTGTTATAAATAGTAACTTCTGAGATAGGTCTATTATCTCATGTGTAAGATGACAAACTTAGAATTTGATTTTTAGGTATGTTGATAATGATAATATTTTAGGAGGATATTATAAAATTGGTGAAAATATGATATTTATAGGAGAATTTATCTTTATAATATAAAATTAGGGTTTCTTAGGGAGAGTGTGGACCAATATCTTGAGTGTTGCCTTGATAAGTAATTGCTTGTGCATACGTACATGAGTGTTACATGATGTTATAACGAATTATGAATAGGATGTTAATCATTAAAAGTGAATGATCGTGTTAGTTAGGACTCGATATACATATTTGTTCTATCAAACAAGAATAGTGGCTAGGAGCATTTTACCTTAGGGTTATATATTAATGATAAATTTTCATTAATTGAGAATAATGTCAAGAAGCATTCTACTTTGGGGTTTTATATATTTGATACCATTACATAAATTGAGAATAGCACAATCCTTGAACTCAAATTTAAATAAATCACGAGAATGATTTTAATCATTGAAAAGATATTAATCACTTAAACTGAAAGACTTTGTGAATCAAAACCGATGGTACCTATCCATTCCATTGGGTGAGAATTGTGGCTAGGAGCATTGGTTTTATATTATTTTTACCATTCCACTAGTTGAGAGTATCGGCAAGGAGAATTTTTCCCTAAGGTTATATTTTATTGATGCCATTCCATTAGTTAAGAATAGCGATGTCCTAAAATAAACATAAATAAAATTAGATTGAGATTATACCTACTAATGGAGTTTTAAATTAGCATTTTATTATGTTACATATTATTGTGTTAACTCGTACTTCTATATAGTGTATTCATTTATACCCTATCTCGGCTATATTGTTACCTTACTTAGTAAGTAACATATTACTCATTCCCATGAGTATATCCACCATGTGTTTGCAATTGATTCTGGATTTCTACATTTAATGTGCTTAGCTTCGGTGAGTGCATTATAAAATTAGTAAAGGGTATGGTTATCCAAATATCTCTATCTCTCTATATATTCTTTATTATCTATTCTCATTATACATGCTTCCTTCTCTCTATTTTTTAGTCTATATCGTGCTAGAACCAAGTGGTTCCTACACTTGATTCCTAGGTACAATGTTACTTTTTCCTTGCACCCAATATATGCTAGGCATATAGAGTGCCTCTTCTATGTTGGATATGGCATATCACCCCTATGTTTTATGTTTTAGATTCTGGAATCAACTATTTAGAATAAAAATTTAATGTTCCAAAATTTTGGGGTGTCACACTTTAGGGCCTTGATGACCTAAGTTTGACTTTTATTTGGTTTCTAGTACTCTTACTTTGGTAAAGAGTGCACCACTTTTACTTTTAGAAAATTATTTCTCGTGGCTTCTAGCCTCTAATTTTAGAATTATTTCTATTGTCTTTAGCCTTTGAGTTTGGTTCTTCATATGGTTCTAAGGGATTTTTGATTTGTGATGATCTTATGGATCATTGATTTTTTTGGGTGAAGCATGATCTCTAATCATTCTTAGGGGTTTGATGTTACCTTTAAACTTTATGTGTATTATATGATATATGTTGAATTTAAACTTTCTCTTTGTGGAATTCATTTTAGTTATTGTTTAAAGATAATCCTATGGACTTTTTCTTCTTATCTCATTAAATAAAAGGGGCTGCTAGTTATATAATATCTTGATTCTTTTTCTACTCTATTGGATTCCTTTCGTACCTTTCAAGAGGTATGCATACATGAGGATTGGGTCCACTTTGGAGAGACTACCTTAGCTGAAATCCATTAGTAGTAGATGGGATGTTTGACCTATTGTAGCATACTAGGGTTTCAAGATACATGAATGTTAGAGTCTCTAAGCATGCCCCTTAGTCTAGATGTCTATTTGTTAGGGAGTAGGGAGATTTTATCTATATGTGGCAAGATGGGATTTTTACATGTACACATTATTATGCATTTCTAAGTATACCCTTGGTTGTTATCTAATTGCGGTAGGATATTAGAGTCTATATATGAAATTAGCTTGCATGCCTTTAATATTTATAGCTTTGACTTTATCATTATGCTAAGATATGTTTCCACATGTGTGTGTGTGTTTATACCTCAATGTTATGGTTATACCATGAATTATCCTCATTGGTGGTATAGAAGAATGTCTTAGCTTATGGCTTGGGGGTTTACATTCACATGTGTAATGGATCACAAGATTTTCCATGCTTTGTGTCAAGATTTTCTCTTGTGATCTAATTATCTATGCCTTAGTGATATTATCTTAAAAAGCATATGAAATCATGTATCAAATTCTATGTAGGAACTACATATTAGAGATGACTTAGAGTTTTTCCTTATAATATGGACTTCGTTTGACATTATACCATGTACCTACCTCAATAGGATGTTAGCTTGTCCTGATATTATGAATTCAAGATTGTCATAATATGATTCTTCTAGGTTATGCATAGGGTGCCAACAAATTATGATTATGTGTAATAAATAATTCTTACTCAATACTCATGTACCAATATTACAACTGGTGCTCCTTGTCCATTCAACTTATAGGTGATGATATTTTTTTTTAGTTTTTTGAAACCCTATATGATGGTAGATATGACAACCAACTCTTTGGAGATGGTCATTGCGTGCTTGATGGGGAGAGATGATGCCTATGACTAGGCCAATTAGAGAGAGTTTTAGCCCTTTTGGGATCTTTTTTAATTTGGTGGTTTTTCAAAACCGTTTTATTATTATGAAATGTATTTTCTATTTTATGTAATCTTTTCACTGCTGTTATTTATACATATATACATATACATACATATATAGGGTGAGGTTCACATACAAACTTTAATTAATATACAAACATAAGAACCAATCTCAACCATTAGATCAAAATTAAATCAACATTCAAGATTTTATTAATACCAAACCAAAAAACTAACCCAAACCTATATCCAAACCTCTAAACCCTCCAAACCCTAAACCCTAAACCCTAAACCCTCTAAACCCTAAACCCTAAACCCTCTAAACCCTCTAAACCCTAAACCCTAAACCCTCTAAACCCTAAACCCTAAACCCTATAAACCCTAAACCCTAAACCCTAAACCCTAAACCATAAACCCTAAACCCTAAACACTAAACCCTAAACCCTAAACCCTCTAAACCACCTAAACCCTAAACCCTAAACCCTAAACCCAAAACCCTCTAAACCCTAAACCCTAAACCCTCTAAACCCTAAACCCTAAACCCTATAAACCATAAACCCTAAACCCTAAACCCTAAACCATAAACCCTAAACCCTAAACACTAAACCCTAAACCCTAAACCCTCTAAACCACCTAAACCCTAAACCCTAAACCCTCTAAACCCTAAACCCTAAACCCTAACCCTAAACCCTAAACCCTCTAAACCCTAAACCCTAAACCCTAAACCCTAAACCCTAACCCTAAACCCTAAACCCTAAACCCTCTAAACCCTAAACCCTAAACCCTAAACCCTAAACCCTAAACCCTAAACCCTAAACCCTAAACCCTCTAAACTCTAAACACTAAACCCTACACCCTAAACCCTCTACCCTCTACCCTAAACCCTCTAAACCCTAAACCCTAAACCCTCTAAACCCTAAACCCTAAACCCTCTAAACCCTAAACCCTCTAAACCCTAAACCATCTAAACCCTAAACCGTAAACCGTAAACCCTAAACACTATAAACCCTAAACCCTCTAAACCCTAAACCCTAAACCCTAAATCCTCTAAACCCTCTAAACCCTCTAAACCCTAAACCCTCTAAACCCTAAACCCTAAACACTCTAAACCCTAAACCCTAAACCCTCTACCCACTAAACCCTCAACCCTAAACCCTCTAAACCCTAAACCCTCTAAACCCTAAACCCTCTAAACCCTAAACCCTAAACCCTCTAAATCCTAAACCCTAAACCCTAAACCCTAAACCCTAAACCCTCTAAACCTTAAACCCTCTAAACCCTAAACCCTAAACCCTAAACCCTAAAAACCATAAACCCTTTAAACCCCAAACCCTTTAAACCCCAAACCCTTTAAACCCCAAACCCTATAAACCCCAAACCCTAAACCCTCTAAATCATCTAACCCTAAACCCTTTAAACCCTAAACCTTCTAAACCCTAAACCTTAAACCCTGTAAACCCTGTAAACCCTAAACCCTAAACCCCCTAAACCCTCTAAACCATAAACATAAACCCCCTAAACCCTATAAACCATAAAACATAAACCCTAAACCCTCTAAACCATCTAAACCCTAAACCCTATAAACCATCTAAACCCTAAACCCTCTAAACTTATCAACTTTATGTCTAAAGCTAAAAGTGATTAAAAATAAAGTTGATGCCTAAAAATGATATCTATCATATCTATGAGGTTTAAGATATAAGATCCTATTTTAGCTTACCGTAAATAAAGTATTATATGCATGCTCCTATGGTGGTTAGCTTTAAAAAAAAAAACTATATAATAAAAAAAGTGAATATATAAAATAGTGATATTTAATTAATAATTATACAAACCAATGCAACAACAAATATAAATTTTTAAAAGTTATTCGGCATTTTATTATAATCAAATAGATAATAGACTATACACAATTGATACATAGGGTAAGAAGGGACGTAAAAACAAATAAGAGCTAACTCATACAACAGATCAAGCTGAGAAGGAAATTAATGCCCATTAAAATTATACGTTGGCTCTCCCTCACCTCCTTAGATACTGAATGCAGTTTGAAAATAGGCCAGGCCAGCTACTCTCCATTTTCGATTCCGAGAATTTACATATACCATACCCTTAAATTTATGCCTTCGGTATGCGTGTTCGTCATCCTCTACCGGCAAGCGTAGAACTCAACAAGCTCGTCCAATGACTCAGGCTGAGGATTGGCATTATCCAACATCCACAGCAAATGCTCGAACAGAACCACTTCATAGTCAACGGTGGTGTCGTCCGACTTCCCCGAAGACCTCTCCACAAGCTCCTAAACCAGAGGATGGTCAATGGACCGACCTCTTCCTTTCACTTAAATAAATATGAAAAAAAATAATAATAAAAAACCTAACAATCGATCAATTAGGCGATCGAAGGACGAGGAGAAAGAAAGAAGAGGAGTAGCAGAAGAAGATGTGATATACCAATTTTCCTTCGGCCACCCTCCAGGAAATAAGAGCGCGACAGAGACGGCTTACCGTCCAACAATTAGAAAACAAATCCTATCAACTAATTTGGCTCAACAAAATCCAAATCAGGCAAACAAACTTACGAATTGGAGGGGAGAGTTCGAAATCATACCAACGGTGTGGATTGGGATGGCGGTCGTGGAGGTTGTGCGCTGGACTGCTGCGTTGGTTGTTCTAGCTGTAGCAATGGTGGAGCTCCTCCATAGGTCACGCACTGCTGTGCTGTGCCATCGGTGGTGCTTGTCCGCGTCCCCTATGTGGCGGAATAGTGTAGCGGCGGTTGATGTCAAGAGGAGGTATAGGAAGGTTGAAGAATGACGATGGAGAGATGGAGAGATGGTGCGATGGAGAGGGAGAGACGGTTGGAAAGGGGCGTCGGGGGTTCAGGTGCGAAGGCAGAGAGGTGCGGTGTGGATCGAGACAGAACGGGTGAGGGGTAAGAGGGGTAAGAGGGGTAGAGGGGATGGGTGTCGCGCGTGAACTTTTTTTACTTGGAACAATTTTTGACCGTCAGATCTAATTTAGATCCAACGGTCATAAATTGTTCCTATGTTTGTACCAAAAAAAAAGTACGCACCTGACCCTATATATATATATATCCTTTAATATGGTTAAGCAGTTAAATTATTTTGTTTTATTGTTCCAACATTAGTTTTGAATTTGACATTAGATCGATGATGATCACACCTGTTCAATGTTTGATGCGGAAATTTTACCTTTAACTTTCATTTGTGCTTCTATAATATTTTTTAAATGAAAAATTATTATTACAGAAGTTGAGGGTGTTACATAATATGGATACTCAATGTGAATAGGAATAGCTTTATGTAACAGGATTACACTATGAGTATCGATAATGTGGATATTATATATGAATATTTTGGTGTAATCTTAAAACACCATGAATATGGATAACGTGGATAGTTTTGTGAAGACTTAAAATGAGCATGAATTTGAATAATATGGATAACATCTATTATAAGTTTGTTGTAATCTTAAGACACCATAGATATGGATAACATAAATAGCTTATGTGCATGATTTTTTTGTGGTCGTAAAATTATTTAGTGAATAAAATGAATATTGTGATTGGTATGACAATTATAGTGATATATACGAGTAGTTTTGTGTAATATTAGAATATTATGGTATTAGGTGATAATATTGTTTGACCTGAATAAGATGATTGGTATAGATAATTCCCAATATCATTTGGTGTAAGCTTAAACATTATGGTTATGTGAATAATATGGTTAATACCTATACTAACTTTTGTGTAACCTTAAAACAACACAGTAACATAAAAGCCATAAACTAATATGGATAACTTAGACAATGTTCACTAAGGTTGGTGTTATTGTAAGACACTATCAATAACTTGGAGTCATACTTTGATTTATTGGGTAAATGAATGTGATTATGATGATATATTAGTAATATTGGCTTATATTAATTGACTTTTTAAGAGTACCACTTACTTCTATTGAAAGATATAAATCTTAGTTGTTTTCTATAGATTTTCTATATTTATGTGTCTTATGAGTTCTACATGAAAAAGCATGATAACATTACTTGTAACATATGTGAAATGGCAATGCCTTTTCTTGTGTGACATATATGTTAGGAGTATATATAAGTTAAGAATTACCAAGCATTGCATTGATGACCTTGTGGTGATGCATTGATCTTAAATTATTTGGGGGAGCAATTAGTATTATTTTATTGGCTGTTTGGAATAGATGATGCTCTTAATTGGTGGAGTAATGATAACTTAGGCAACCTATTTCATAATTTCTATGCTTGTTGCTCTATACCTATTTTCACTCTCTTGATTATATAAATTAGATTTACTGATACTCTAAAATATTTTATGTACTCAATTGTTTTTATTGTAAAATTTGTAAGTTTTGACATATTTTAGTGCCCTTTAATGTTCAATGTTATGGTTTCATCCACATTTCTTTATTTTTCTACCATGTAATTCATTTTAACAAAAAAATTTGGTTTTGAAAAATATGAGGGTGTTACAAGTTAGTATTAGAGCTTGTTGGTTATAGATTTTGAATTTTTTTTATTACTTGTGTTTTGAGATAACAACAAAAGCTAGTATCTGAGCTCTTTAGGTTCTTAACATGAGAAAGTTTAAAAAAAAATTGGTATTTCATAATCCATTAAGGGTTTGAAGCGAAAATGATTTAAATGTTGAGTTTGATTTTGTTGGTGAGTGACTCATAGTTTAGGTTTTGTGGGTGACCTTCCTCTATTTAGTATGTGTGATATTTTTTCTTATCATCTCATTATTGATGTGATTGAATTTATGATTTAGAAATGCCTAAAGATTACATTGTGTTTAGGCCTAACGTAACCTTATGCCTTGAGGATGAGTTAAGTAGAAAATCAATGTAATTCTTGAAGAAAAGTGAAACTTAATTTGAATTGGGATTGGTGAATTCTTGGGGTTAGAACTTTTGAAGAATATGAATGAGTTACTTAGGATATATATCATGTTCCTTGGGTCTTATAGGTTTAGTTTTGGCATTAGTCAAAATGTTTCCTTGAAGAACCGTTCTATGGAGAAGAATATTCTATTTGATTAAGGGAAACATTTAGGGTCCATAAGTTTTTCTTGATAGTTTTGAGACTTTGGACACCCTAATGGTTGTCACTTAGGAAGTATAACACTAATGTTGATGGTCTAATATTATCTTGTAACATGAGCAACCTCTTTGGGAGTATAGTGGTAAATAGTGTATAAATATGACATTCCTATTAGTTGGGCTGTAAAAATCTTCCTTTTGTGTTGTGAGAAATTATTGTTAGTTAAGATTATCATATGTTCTAATTTAGTTATCATGCCTTTGTAGGATTTTAGATATGTTATAACCACCAAAAAATTATCTTATGGATGACCTTAGGATGGCACTGGGTTAGGACACAAGGGTAAATATGCAGAGGATCTAGGATGAGCTTAATTACTTATTAGAGATTGGCCATTTACTATGCACCTTATCATTGATTGAACCATTGCTTGGAGCTAGGATAAGGCATATGGAATTGTTTAACTTCAATGTTTTTCATTCTAGGTTCATTGAGGGAAGAATGTTTATAAAGCATTATTAGTAATAGGTTAGATAGTTTTGTGAACTTGATAATGAGTAGAGAGCTCGACACAAGCTACTACCAACTATATATTCGAATAACTTCATCAATATTGAGCATTCTTACTCTAATATGGTACTAGTGGCTGAGATTCTTTAGGAGTAGGGGACTTAATAAGTAATCCAAAAGGATATGGGTCTGGATACAATCAAGGATTGATGTGCATAACTGATTGAGGTTAAATAGGTGTTAATTGGTATTTTTTTTTGAGGAGTTTATGTGACATGGAAGTTTGAGATCATAGGTAACCCTAACTCTTGGGCCTTTTAACTCTACTATATATGTTTGAATTGGTCTTAATTAGTATCTTGTGTTATATGCTTGGCCTCATTGTGTAACACCTTACTTTTCAAAAATATATTTAATAATAAAAATATGATAAAATTATTATTTAATACATGATTTTACACAATGAAATAGTTCTCTTAATACTCAAGAAGAGGGGGATTGAGTAACTACACTATTACTATATTTCAATATTTAGAAGATTATGTTGTGAGTTTTATTATTTAATGCACATAAGATCAATGCAATATTCTATTGATCACATTAAGTATGTAGAAATGCTTATGAAGTGATCATTTTCCTTGGTCATAGGAATTAGTTCCATAAAGAGAGAGAGTAACAAATAAATTAATACCAGATATTACATGGTTCATCTATTAAGGGATACCTTTTTGTTATTTACCATACATCCATGATTATAATTACTTCTTTTATTTCTAGAAATAATCAAGAATATAGAGTACAATCCTTTCTTGTATGGACTCTCATATACTCTTCAATATATTACAAGTTGGTATGCATTTCTACCTTTAAAATTTAATCAAATCACCTTACTCAAGGTACAAAAACACTCGATAATTCTAGCATACCAATTTTTTCTAAATGGTTATTGTAACACAATACAATTTAAGAAGAATAATTGATAATAAAGAAACTCTTAATAGGAGCCAAACAACATTACTATGAAAGCATAACAAAACAATGAAACAAATTTGCTCAAAAACTCTTGAAATCTCAATGATTTTTCTTCACATAAATATATAAGGTCTCCATTCCCCATTAGATGTAAAAGTGAGTTTAGCTAATTAGAGAAATTTTTCCTATAAAACTATATTTTCTAGTTACGTAATTCACAACGAGCGATAAATTTTTAGTTAGTAATCTACTAACCAAGTCAGGTACCCTATTTACCATGGAAAGTCATCTTGCTTGTTACATCTGAGTTGAATTTACCTTATTTTCAATGATATATGAGCAGAAAACAGATAAGAGATATCTTGAAGTTGTTTAGCATTACATATGGTATAGGTCAGGTATTGCCCATACCTCTCTTTGTGTTAGATATGGTAGTAAGAGCTATTAATTTATTTAATTACTTAGGCTAATATGATAATTTTAAGTGGTACACTTTTAAACTAAATTTTGTATTAGAGTTATTGGTTTTTGAGGATTAAGTCTTATTCTAAGATTTGGTCTTCAAAATCCTATATATTTTTGAAGTCACATATCTATTTTGAAACCTTAATTATCCCTATAAGAAATGTGAGTTAGGAAGTTGGGTTGGTCTTAATCATGATCCTTAGGTTTCGTGTCTTGGACTTTTTAGTTTGTGTCGTGTTGATTCAGTATAGAGTTTTTACTTAGAATATCATTTTTTTAACATTAAAGTTTTGGTGGGTTAGCTTTTAATGATTGTTGTTCTTATTAGAAACTCTAAGATGACTCTAAAGGGTAGTACCCCTAGTTTACCAATGTATGGATTTAGTATTTGCCTTGTTGAGTTGGATGTTTGGATATGGTTATATCTCTTTGGTAGTGGGTTAATGAGTTATACTAAAGATGAATAGATTGATCTTTATTTGGATATGTGTGATATTGTTCTGATTAGGAGATAGATTAGTTTATGTTTCTCTAAGTTAGGTTGTTATACCTTTATAGGGTTTCTTAGGATACATTTTGAAGTAATCACCCTTCCTTTATCTCACATAAAGATGTTTTTATTTAGGGATATCAAGGAGCATATGATGTAGCTTTTGGGGAGTTGAGCTATTGATAGATAATGATCATTACTTTTGGCCTTACATGTTTAGGTTATACTACTTGTTGTAGACTTTTGTTTTGATAATGTCGTGGTTGTTAATAAAGAGGGTGCATCAGGATTTGTTCATTATGAGCATTCCCCACCTTAGGTTTGTGCAAGGAGGATATGTTAGGTTACATTATGATTAGTTAGCTAGAGATCTAGTAATGATGAATGATTTATGGATTCCTAGGCATGGATCACCATCGAGTGTTGCTTTAGATTACCATAGTGAGATAGATGAGTTAGACATGGCTACTTATGACCTAGAGAAAGAGTAAATTATCATGCATGTGCAATGGTATTAAATGATGATCCATGATATTTATAAGGTTGATGCTATTATGGATTTGATCCTTTGAGTATTGGTGGTCATGATTGATCAAGATAAGTTTAGGGTTTTTGTTCCCTAATCTTAAATTTAAATCAAATTCAAATCCTAACCCTATTTTTTTTTATTTTCCCTTTTTCTTTATCCTTTTCCTTTTTCCTTTTTTTAATTTTCCTTTCCCTTCTCCTCTGCCTTAATCGACATGCAATCCTCTTTTCTATTCGGGCTATGCACCATCTCTCACATGCCTCCTTTCTTTCCATTCATTTCCCTTCCACTTCTCTACACCTGTTCTTTGCACTTGCCTCACATGTCCCTACAATGATAGATGACATTGATTCCCTATCCTTTCTTAGTCATCTATTGAGAGAAACGGCTATGTCCAAACCCCTTCACTATTCACCATTCCCTTAAGAATACTTCGTTCCTTTCACTCACTTTTTTCCACGTTCATTAAGAAAATTTTCCAAGAACCCCAACCATTTCCTTTCCTCTCTATCTTCTCCCTTCCACTATTTTTATTCGATTAGATTTCATTACCCTCCGGCAACACCACCATTAACCATCACCAACTACCACATGGTCCACCATTCTTTTCGTCCTCCAAAATTAGCCCATAACCACCCATGACCAAGCCCTAATTCCCACTTTCTTCTTCTTCCCAGCAATCATTTTTCTTCCCCAAAATGGTCCTATTTTTTGGTTTATTCCCTCCCACAATTGTGTGCCCTCCTTTACATATCTATGCACCTTCCTTCCTAAAGTTGAGAGCTCCTATTTTTGTGTGGGCCAAGAACACTTCTATGCACAACTATACATGCCATGTGCATACCCTTCGCCACAAAACTGTACACTTTCATTTCACATGTCTTGCACCACCCAACACCAATGATCTACCTCTCCTCTAATTCCACTTCTATAAGAACCACATTTGTGTGTAACCACCACAAAAAACCACAAATTCCACCTTCCCCTTTCTCTCACTATGTGCCAACAACCTTCCCCCACCTCATGAACCCATCACCTCCTTATACCAACCACCTCACATCCCCCTCCACCTTGTAGCATCAACCACCCAAACACCCACCACCTTATTACATCACAACCTATGTAATTACCACCTCCCTAGGTTGTACCACTTTTCTACTCAACTAGCATCATTGGTGCCAAGTCCTATTTGGTTATGTTTTACTATATTCCCATAATTCTTTTCCTTAACTTTCCATGTCTATTTTACTTATGTTCTAACCATATATTGTTCTTGATTTTTAGGAAATTTGTTAGTGGTTTTAGCGGAGGATTCTTGGGGATTATAATTTCTTAGAGACCAGTGACTATTTTGGTAAGGAGATATGTCATAGTTAGGGTTTTATATGCAATGTAAAAATTTGTATGAAATCTCTTGTTTGGTATTTTTATATGGAAATTTCATGATTATTATGTCACTATATGATATGTTGTTTTTATTGTGTAAAAATGAGTAATATGTGAAAGTAGGCATTCACTAGTCTCATTTAGTTAATATATTTTTTTTAATTTGGGTAGTTGGCATGATTCAATATCTAAGTTTGGCTCTCTCTCTCTCTCTCTCTCTCTCACACACACACACACACACACACACACTTACTTTAATGTTGGCATTTTAACTATCTAATGGGCAATTTGGTTAATATGGGTTAAATAAGAAATATTTGGCATTTTAATGTATGGATTGTTGAAAATATGCTACATATATCATGTGAAATATTTTGAGTAATTATTAATAAACTAACTTCAGTAAAATGAGAAAATAGCTTAAATTGGGAATATTAACCCTAGAGTTAGTATCATTATTGCATGCGTAAAATATTGGCCTTATACCTTTCATTTGGAATATGAGGTTAATATTAGAATTTTTGGATTATGTAAAAAAATGGTATTTATAGGATTTTTATGGGAAAAGTTATGCCTACTTTGTAAAATTAAGATTTTGTAAATACTTATAAATAGTAACCCTAGAAGTAGGCTTATTATTTTACGTGTAATACATTGGAGTTAGAACTTGATTTTTATATATTTTGTCAACAATAATGCTTTAGGGTTGTATACTAAATTTAGTTGTAAAATGATTATTAAAGAAAAACTTGGATATCACCTTTTTCTTAGAGGATGTCCCAATAATCTTGTTATTGTGTTTTACATATTTTAAACAGTCTTGTTAAGTACGATTATATTCATTGCATATCTACATGTATTTTTGAATGATGATATTTAGATAAACAACAATAGATTAGACATTAATCACTTAAAGTGACAGGTTACATGGGTTAGGATTATTATGCTCGTTTCACCAAATGATAATAGTAGCTAAAAAGTGTTTTTCCATGAGAGGTGCTTCAACTCCTTCCGTGGAATTATGAATTGTGGGGTCCTTTAACTCAATGTAAAGATAAATAGTTAATATTATATTTACTTGAGTCATGTTCGAGGTGTTTTTTCCATTCCATTAGATGATACTAGATGATAATTGTGGCGTAAGAACCTTTTCCCCTGAGAGGTGCTTCATTTCATTCCACCATATTATGAATAATAGATCCTAATAGCTCAATTAAAATAAGAATATCAATCATTATTATATCTAATAATGGACCTCTAGAATTATTTCTTATCATGTATCATATTATTTTACCTTATATGCATGTTTATTCTTCTATGTGATTTTATATATTCTGTGTAACCCTACTATGCCTGTATTATTTCCTTACTTAGTATATAGCAACTGATCATTTTTTTTAATAGTTTCTACTCATTCTTATGATTTCATGACTTAGATGATTTTGTGTTGGTCAATGTGCACCCCTTAGATGAATTTGCTAGTTTTTGATGCCTTTATTTGTGTGTAGTGACCTTGTTACCTTTGGGGCTTGGGATGTAGAGTCATATTATCTAGGCTATAGCTTTGGTTTGGATACATTTTGGGACTCTTTGTTCCATACCCCTTTCAATGTATTTTTTTATATATATACTGTACTCATAATCGACCTCAAAACTCTTATTTAAGTTTATAAATCTATATATATCTTTATGTTATCATGTTTTACGTGTTAACTTTTCTACCTTGTATTCATTATAAGTATCGTAATATAAGATAGACTTATGTTTACTACCGCTATAACACCTAATTATGTTGTTATTACATTTTAGCTAAAATAAATTTTTTTAATAGTAAATGTTTGGGAGTTACAAGTTGATATCAAAGTCTAAGTTTTCATTACCAATTTTTTTTCCAAAATTTGGCTCTCAAAATATCCCTTATCTAATTTTAATAATATATTTCATATTTGAAACTTGATTATTTTAAAACTCAGATTAAATTGTGAGTAATTGTAAATTGATAGCTTAAGATATTCTTATTTGTGCTCATGTGTTGTATGTGCTTACTAAGATAGGGATTTCTTAACATGGTTTATGTGTTGTAGCCCACAAAGATGCATTTATGTTTATCAACCACATCATAAATTGTGGTGAGCTAGTGTGCATACTGATATAGTCTCAGCTCAAGATTTAGAAGCCCTTTGCATTTATAGTGATTTGTATGGACGATATAGGCATGAACTCATGGATTTATTACTTCTCCACCTTGCTATAGTGATTTGACTAAGACAAAGAGTTGGTTTTCAAAAAAATAATAGATAGTGATTTTACACGAGCCCTTGTGCACTTGCACTTTGAGAGCATCGACAATGTAATAATGCAATTTGAATGGGTCATTTGAAGATATAGGCTCTTGAAGAGGAGTCTATCATTTCGTGTCCCAAGGACATTGAGCATTGAGAGGTTTTCTTCTAGGAATCATCACCTTACGTGAACATGCAATACCATCCATTTGACCATTAGCTGTAGGAGTTAGTTATGTAGTGTAGCAATACAAGTTGTTAACTCAACAAGGATAAAAGTGTCGAAGAGCAAAAGGAGGCCCCTTGGTAGCTTGCAGATCATGACGCATTAAGCAAGTGGTACTTCAACCATCCCTTTCCTTTTATGTTTGCATTGCTTGTAGACTTTTTGTATACCCCAATTCGGTCTTTGGCCTAGACACACTTTTTACTAGGGTTTTTGGTTAGAGGTTTTAATGTGCCTTTTTGTTCTTTTATGCATCGTTAACCTATCCACTTTTTTATCATTATCCAAATCTTTGCAATTTTCATAAGGTTTTAACCTCTTTGGAAACCTCTTGTAAGGGGGTAGTACCCCAACTTGTTAAACTTGATTCCTTATAATGTTTGACGTGTAACCTTAGAGACCACCTCTAGTTGTACTCACTCCACATTTACCCTTTTTGACCTTTGATTTATTGAATAATTCTATGACCTTTTTAACCACCTAATGAGGAGGTACCCTTGTAGATTCTAGACACCAAGGTACGTTGGAGCCATACGAGTGAATTTCCACTTGTGAAGGTCTGCTATAGCTGCCATGGATTAAAGGATGTGAGTTGAGAGAGAGAAGGACATGTGCTAGACTCATCTAGAGCTCTTCAACACTAGTGAGTTAGTTTTAGGGCTTTCCCTCTCTTTTAAGTGGGTAAAACCCAGATATATAGTGTCAACATTAACAAAATTAACCTCTAGGATCACCTTTCCTCATATCCTTTTATTATTTTTTTTCCTATTCTATATTGTTGACTTTAGGGATGAAGCATCTTTTAAGGGGATAGTGATGTAACACCTAAAATTTCAACCTAACCCTAATCCCTATATATTAATATTTTACCTAATCCTAATGCTTAGTAATTGATATTTTTATCTTACCTTAACTCCATAGTCCTAAATTTGAACCTTATCCTAATCTTAATTACATGTAATTAATATATTAATCTAACCCTAAACCTAAATGATTGATAAATTAATTTTACTCTAATTATCTAATCTTATATTTTAACCTAATTCTAATTATAATCCTAACTTACTTTTCTTCTCCCCTTTTATTTCTCTTTTTCCCTTTTCTTTTCCTTTTTCTTTCTCCCCTATCCTAATTGGCATGCCATCAGCTTTCCTCATTCACCCATTCACCACTTTTTGCATGGCTCCCTCTCCCTCTCATTTTTCCATTATTTCCTATCCACTATTCTGTATATTCCTCATCTGCCACTACAACTATAGATGGCACCTTGTCCCCATCATTTCCCATGATTTTTTAAGAGAAAAATTGATACCCAATCCCCTACACCATTCGACTAATCCCCTATAAATACCCTACTCCTTTCACTCATTCCCTTCAACATTCATTTAGAATTTTTTCCAACAACCTTGACCATTTCCATTCTTCTGCCTTCCACAATCCATGTTCTATTTGCTTACATCTCCCACCACCAACACCGCCATTCACCATCAACAACCACTACTAACTCCATAGTTCTTAGTCTCCACAATAGCCAGCCCATTACTAGTTGATGAAGCCCCTGTTCCTCCTTTTTCCTCCCCCAAACACCCCTATTTATTACTCTTATTATTTCTAATTAAAAAACCCCATTAATGTTTTTCTTATTTATTTATTTTACATGATTTAGAGTTTTTATTTTAATATTTTTAGGCTAGCTAAATAGAGGTAAACCCTCTCAATCTACGGTATAGAATACTACCCTTATTTACCAGCACTAGAATTGTCAACAAGAGGGTTTAAATTGTGTGCTAGCTGCAACCACACTAATTTTTTGTGCTATTGCTGGGAATTGGTAAATTTACCTATTTTTTGCTAGTATTTTTAGTGTGTTGTGGGTGTCATGCCATCCTTTTATTTAAAGGTCTGAGTGCTTGTGGGCATTTAAGTCTCTAAATTAATAGAATTTTTATTATTTAGACTGTTTCTTTCTTTTTTAATAGTGTTTTCTTTTTTCTTTTAGTTTTTTAGGATTTTTTGGTGTTTTATTTCACTTTTAACCTTCTCTTTTGAATTTTTGGTGTATTTCAGGTTGCTATAAGTTGATACTTGGGTTATGGATAACATTGCATGAACTTTATTGATAGAGTAAATGAGGTAAGTTCAAGTAACCATGCACCATAATTTACATAACCACGCATGCTCTTTCATATAGGCGTGCATGTCTCTTCGAATAGTTGTGCAAGCCCATCTTGGTGAGAGTCGTGCAGGTCCCATGCACACCCTTATCTACTAAAAAATGCACCTTAGTTACATTGGTTGTGTACCACATAGCACCAACCACTACCTATCCTCTGATTCCACTTCTGCTAGCACCACCTTTTACCATCACCACAACCAGCAACCTTAGTTCCATAGGTTCTTCATTTTCCTTTATCTTATGCCAACAACCTAACAACCTTTCCCGACCTCAAAAGCCATCACCTCCTTTCACAAACCACATCAAACCACCCTCCACCTTTTTATGTCAACCATCCATGAACCTACTACCTCGTTGCATCATAACCTACGACACCATGACCTCCCTTAGTTGTGCCACTTTGTAATGTAAATAGACTCATTGGTGCCAAGTCCAATTATATTTGTTTTTTGTTATACACCATTATCAATCTTTCTCTCCTTACCTTTCCATGTCTACTTTCCCTAAATTCTAACACTATGTCATTCTTAATTTATAGGTGGTTATCTGGTGGTATTAAAGGAGGAGTCTTAGGGTTTATACTTGCATAGAGACAAGTAACTTTTATTTTAGTAAAAATATATGTCATAGTTAAGGTTTTGTGTGCTATGTAAAACATGATAACAAAAAAAAACTCATGTTTGGTATCATTATATTGATTATTTCATGATGATAATGTCACTATATGATATTTTGTGCTTATTTTGGAAAAATAAGCAATACATGAAAGCATGTATTTAAGATAAATGTTTAGTTAAGCATGTTTTGTAAGTTAGACAATTGGTATGAATCACTATCTAAGTTGGGCTCTGATGTTTGACTCTCTCTCTCTCTCTCTCTCTCTCTCTCTCTCTCTCTCACACACACACACACACACACACACACACACACACATATATATATATATATATATATATGTATGTATGTATGTATGTATGTATGCATGTATGTATGTATATATGTATGTATGTATACATACATATGTTTGTGTGTGTGTGTATGTTCATATGTGTGTATATATGTATATATATGTACAAACACACAAACAAACACACAAAATATTTGGTACTTCAATGTTTTAATTGATTAAAAACATTATAAATATGTTATGTGGAATATTTTTAAGTAATTATGAATTACCTAAGTTCAATAAAATGATAAAATAACTTAATTTTGGAAATATAACCTAAGAGGTAAGGTCAAGTTAGAGCTTAATTTTTTATATGTTATTAATATTGTCATAAATATTCACAAAATTTGGTGGTTATATGATTCTTATGGGAAAAGTAATGCTTTGCTTGTGAAATTATAATTTCATAAGGATTTGTGAATAATAATCCTAGAGGTAGGGCTATTATGATATGTGTAGATAGCTGCATTAGACTTTAATTTTTAGATATCTTGTCAGTAATAATATTTTAGATATGTGTGCCAAATTTGGCGGTAAATTAAGTAATAAGGAAGATGGTGTGCTAATCTTGTGAAATTAGAGCTTTTCTTAAGGGATATATGACATATTTCTTTGGAGATGTCTTGATATTCATGTGGTGGTATTTTACATGTTTCAAATAAATATCTTAATTTGGATTATATTCATTTCATATCTATATGTGTGTCAATATTATGCTTTTGAGATAAACACCAATGGATAAGATATTAATCACTTAAACTAAAAGGTTATGTGTGTCATGATAGAGGTGTTGTGTCCATTCTACCAGATAATAATAATGGCTCCGGAGTGCTTTGCCATGAGAGGTACTTTAGGCTATTCCATCAAATTAAGAACTCTATATTCCTTTAACTCAATGTAAGTAAGAATATGATGTTGAGATAAATAATAAATAATATATTAATTCTTAATGTGAAATATTACATAAGATTATGTGAGTCAATACTGAGGTGTTGTGTTCATTCCACTGGATGATAATAGTGGCTTAAGAGTGTTTTTTTATAGGAGGTGTTTCAAATGTTTCCACTGATTTAAGAATAGTGGTAATGAATATTTTACCCTAGTAGATATGGTGTCCATTCCATTAGACGATAATAGTAACTTAGGAGCGTTCTATTTTAAGAGGTGCTTCAATATGTTCCACTAGATTAAGAATTGTAGGGTTTTTGAAGTAATCAGGGATAATATTGTTAAAAAATGATAAGGGTTCAGTATTATAAGATTACCCATGTGTGTGGTATTCTTTGATGACCATGAAATAAAAAATTTAAAGATAAAGTGAAAGATAAAAGGGTTTACGGTGATTACCTTTTGGATTAATGTCAACATTATAGGTAATGACCCTTGATATTATATGTTGGGATGCAATTACCATTGCATTAATGGGTTGTAATCTATGTTGTGACGATCTAGTTCACTACTATTTACATTCCCTTAGTCTAAGACTAGGTTCTACTCCATGGGTTATGTTTCACAAAGGGCATGTTTACTAAAAAAAAATAGTGTCTCTTGACTATTCTATAGTAAGTGCTAATGTTTAGGCTAGCCTATGTATCTATGCATATATGATCTCTTCACTGGGTTATAGTTTTTCCATTTGATATTGAAATTGATATGGCATTAGGTATGAGATACTGGCTGAATCAACAAAGTTGATGCCTACTAACAACTAATTTTTGATATGAAATCACCTATTATTAAAATAAGTAAAAAAAAATACAAGTTAATAAATCAGTACCTAAGGGTGTGATTGATTTTTATGGTTGATATGCATGATATCATTATTCCCATGTGATTAGGATTATTATAATTATGTTATTGCTTGACTCTACATGATCAATACATACGCACTAAGTGTATAGATGTATACTTATATACTATTTGTAGTACTATGTTGTACTTAGTACTCATCCTATTTATTAATAAAATTTTATTATAATATGCTCATTCCCTTAAGTAAGGGAAATAGCATAGGTATACTCTATCTAACAATTCATATAAGGGTTTAGAGATAAGGGGCTTATTTTGGTTTTTATTTCACAAACAAGAATGTTTATTGAATTAGTTAAGCGTTTTTGGCCTACAATCCAAACTATATCTCTCAATATTAGACTTTATTATTATATTATATAAATCTTATTATCATACCAAAATATTGATTGTGGTTCCTTACACCTTATATTTAGTATAAGGTAAATATCAAGAAATCTATTATATGTAGGATACGATGTTAGCAACCCACTTTTTGCTTGTGTTGCCTTGATAAAACCATTTCAAAACAAAGTTCTTGTAGTGAAACATGAGGATATTACATGTTGGTAACAAAGTAAAAGTGTTTTGAAAGTTAAATTTAAGTTCTAAAATTTAATTTGAAGTATTTATATTTAGAAAACCCATATATAGTATGAATTTATCAGAGTTTGGAGTGCTTCATTGATTACTATTGTTATATATTTTCCTAAGTAAATAATATAGGGTTATGTGATAACCATATCTCTACCTTAAAAATTGATTGATGTCTCAGGACTAATGTTTAGGATAATTTGAGGAGTTATTTGTTTGCCAAGCAGCCACAAGGATTGTCAAGCCTAATAGGAGCTAAGGGAGTGTGATGGGGATTGGATTTGATATACTACATCATACCATCCACTATCCAATGAAGGGAATAAGGATCCCAATTTTCTCAAGGGACAACTAAGAATTGTTGATAAGATCTTCCAAGAGACATAGAGTCGATATTAAAATGCTATGCCATATCATCCACTATCTATGAAAGGAATGAATAACCCACTATTTTTGAGGTTTGAATAAACGTTTTTGATAAGATCTTTAATTTAATAAGATATCCCAAGAGACATAGAGTCAAGATCAATACTTATTTCTTAAAGTATTAGGCAAACATTTTGTTGACTAAGTATATGGTAGCTCACTTTGGACCTTTGGTAACATGAGAAGAGTTAGATATGCTTATTAAGACTAAGTTTCATTTGCCACATGTTCAAGAGAGGAATTACATTGATTTCTTAGCTCTAAGGAAATATTATTTGACTATAACAGAGTATTAAGATAAAATTTTCGAGTTAAATAGATTTTTTCTAGACTAATAATGAATGAGAAATCATTGATTTTTTATTTTAAGAAGGGTATTTCCTTTTTAATTAGGGAATGACTATGAGGAGTTCCAAAAACTAGGATCAAGACTATTTTTATGTAGGTCTGATATATTAAATTGAATTAGGAGGTGAAGGAGCCTATGTAGGGTTGTAATGAGTGGAGATTTCAAAGTGGTTAGCTAAGTTGGTAGAAGAGAGTAATATATATAGGTAGGTAGAGCAAGATTAAGGTTTGCTGATCTTATTCTTTTCATGATCCTAGAGATCAATCAATGATATGTGGAGGTGGGTTAATTTAGGGTTAACAAACTAATTGCAAATGATGCTATTATTATCATTAAAGAGAGTGTGATGGGAGCCCTATTGGTTGCTTCAAGTGTGAAAAGTTAGGATAGGAGTCTTTTGAGTGTTAGAGGGTAGGGTATGGCTTGATTCAGTAAATCATAATTTGGCAAATGTAGTTGATAAGGAGAAGAGAACCTTAGACTCTAGGTATCAAGGAAGGTAGTGTTAGTGGAAGAGGTAGCCTTGTGCCTCCACATTAGAGTAATAGAGGAGAGTTTGATACCCTTGTTGCTAATATAGATGTTCCTTTAGCCAATCTTTTGATTTTTATTAGTTAGGGAGAGGGTGGAGTGTAAATTTTCTTATAGAATTGGATATTTGTATAGATGGAGCTTATGGGAGGTTTGGTAGTTGCAATTGAAGAATGATAAGGGGAATGTTCAATAAAGAACTGAGAAATAATTCAACAAGAAATTTAAACTTTTAATTTTTCCCATAATAGACATCTAAAGCACCCTATTTAAGATAAATCCATGTATTCTTAGTTAGAATTATTCATGCAAAAAATAGAGAAAAATCCAAGTTCAATACTTGTATTACATTTCAAATGATTCAATTGTTGCTATAATGATCGACAACATGATGCAGGAAAAAACATTCAATAATTGGCATTCATCATTATGGAATCTTTTTTTTCATCATTTGAAAAAGATCTCCCTGAAAATTGATGAAAAATAGATAGTTACATTACTAGTAATAGATAGAACATACCATACAAGCTACTAGGCATATACGTGCATGTGCATGGTTATGTGCATGGGGAAAATAATACACAGTTTGGATGTGCATATTTGTTGATTTATTTAGTTAATTAATTAATTATTAGAGTTAGATATTAGTTAGAGAATAATGTAGCATAAATCTACCTTTCTTAAGAATATTTTATATGCTTGTGTCTTTTAGCTATGTATCTTTTCAAGAATTATATCTTTTAGATAGTATTTTTTAATCTGTAGCCTTGGCTATATAAAGCCATAGAAACCACAATTGGAGATTCATCATTGATTGAATTGAAGATGAATTCAAATCCCAAGTATTGAATTCTATGTGAGTTCATCTCAACTTCAATCGAATCGTTATGAATGATTAATCTTGAAACCCTCAATCTCTTCGTCTATGGGAATTATATATTTAGTATTATCTTTTCTAAAATCCATAACCCATGCCATTATTAGCCATATTCATTATCCAAACACATCCCAAAATCAAAACCCTAATTTGAAACCTTATCCATAAATTTCAAACCAAATCTTAATTTACCATTCGAAACCCTAACCCTAGTTTTAGAACTAAACCCTAACCCTAGCCCTAGGCCTAACCCACAAAGCCATCCATAATCAAATCATCCTCATCCTCATCTCATCATTATCGAATCATATTCATCATCATCTCATCTAATTCAAATCATATTTATCATTAATTCATCATCATTGAATCATCATCACCATATTCAAATCATCATCAACATTATTTTACAATATTTGAACATCCTCATACTTAATTCACCACTTTTGAATCATCCTCTTTTTAATTACAACATAATTGAGCATTTGTTTTACATAATTTATGATTCCATATTCGCATACACATCACAACATGCATTACATAGGAAGCCATACATTGCTAACTAATACACTAAGATAGCCAAATGATACACTAAAGACTAACTAGCACACTAACTAGTAATAGCAAGGTAGCTATATCCTGTATGATACGTTAATCAAAAAATACTATTTCAAACAAAGTAAAATAATTATTACATGAAAACAACTAATAAGAACCCTAATCTTAATAACATTAATAACTAGGTATTTTGACTTGTGGACTTGCCTTTCATATATAATAGGTCCATTTGACGTGTAATATTTTGTAACACATGAAGCCTTACATATGTTAACATCTTAAAGTGGCTTGATCTTCTTCCTCTGAATCTGTTACATACCTACAAGAATGACTTAGATTAAACTAATTAACATTAGTTAAATCATTGATATCATTATCGAAGAATTATGATATAATTTGTTCCATAAGTAAGTATATTGAATCTTTATCTCATTGAAGATCTGTGGATGCTCCTACATCAATTTACCCAAATTGAGAAGTTTTTTTTCCTCAAATTGACATCACTAAAGTAATGAGTCAAATTACCAATATTTAATGTACTTAAAACACTACCATATTATTCTCGAAGCTCAAGTTTATAAGCACTTTCTACAAATGTTCTAACGATTTTAAATGGTCTATCAGTTCTTGGCATTAGTTTATATTTTTTTATATACGGAAATATTTCTTTTCATAAATATAACCAAACTAAATCATTAGGATAAAACATCGCTAAAGCGTGATGTTTGTTATCTTTTAACATAAAATATTAGTGGAGTGCGATGTTTGTTAGCATGATTTTAGCACCTTTCATTAGCTAATTTTATATTCCCCTTGATTTGTTGATGAAGCTTTTGGAATAAATTGACTCATTCGTTATCCTCAAAGATTTTAATTTCACTTTTCTTCAAGGGTATCATAATAGCTAGTGTGTAGGGATTCACCCCATGCACAATCTCAAATGGACTTGAGCAGGTAGTAATTGAAGGACTTTGATTATAAGCAAATTATGTATGAGCTAACTTAATATCCCAAACTTTAGTACTTTTATCTACCATTACTCTCAACAAAGAGCTAATAATTTAATTTATAAATTATGTTTTCCTATTGGTCTGTGAATGATTTGAAATATTGAATAACAACTTGGTTCCTAACATGTGCCATAACATCTATAAAAATTAACTAATAAACTTGGCATCCTTATCTGAAATAATACTTTAGGAATGGCATAAATTTTCATAATTTCTTTAAAATACAATTCAACAACATGTGTAGCATCATTAGTTTTATTACATGGAATAAAATAATCCATTTTAGAAAAGCAATCTACTATAACCATAGCCTTTACCACTTCGTGTTCTAAGAAACCTTAAGATAAATTCTATACTAACTCCATCCCATGGTTGAATAGGAAAAGGTAACAAACTTTTACTCTTTCTATTAGAAACTCATCGATTTACTATAATATATATACCCTATATCATGCGTGGCTAATATAAATTCTCTTTTAATATCTCTAATATTTTTTTGAGTACCAAACTTTCCTACTATAGCTCTTCATGTACCTCTTTTATAAGTAAATCTTTTATGCTCATTATAGGTCTACAGAATTTATTAAGTGTAATTAAGAATGCATCTTGTATTGTATAATTACCATGATGCCCATTTTCTTCACATACTCAACACTCCTCATTAAAATCTTCATCATTAGGATACAATTATTTTAGGATTTCAAAACCTATCAATTAAGTATTTAACATGACAAACAATGTAGACCTTTAAGAGAGAGCATTGACTACTACATTTTCTTTGCCATCTAAGTGATACGGACCGCACTTCATCAACTACTCCTCTCCTTTTTGGGGACTAACAAAACAGGTACCACACAAGGGCTCATGCTTTCCCTAACATGACCTTTTTCAAGTAATTCAGTGACCTATTTTTTTAGTTCTTTAACCTCTTCTGGGTTGGCCCTATAAGCGGGATGGTTGGGGATGCTGACTCCCGGAATGAAATCGATTTGATGTTCAATGCCTCGAAGAGGAGGGAGGCCTTTCGGAACTTCTTCCAGAAATAAGTCTGAGAACTCAGAGAGAAGATTTTGGACTTCAAGGGGGAGAGAACATGAAGGGTCAGTGGAGGACTCGAGGCAATGTTTGTAGATTAAGATGTAGACAGGCATGTTTAGAGAGAGGGCCTGCCCAACATCCCTTTTTTGAGCAAAAAGGTTAGTATGCGGTCCGTTGGCTGACTCGAGGCGGTTATCAACACTAGTGGTGGAAGGCATTTTTCTACGATTAAACTCATCCTTCAACTTGAGTTGGTCTTCCTTAACCTGAGAAGGTGAAAGAGGTGCCAGGGTGTACTTCCTATCATCCTTATAGACAGTGTATCGATTTTTGAATCCATCGTGTACGACTTTTCTATCGAATTGCCAAGGACGTCCTAGGAGAGCATGGCTAGCATGCATATGTACAACATCACACAAGACCTCATCCTCATATATTCCAATTTGGATACTTAAGAGGACTTGTTTGTTAACCTTAACTTCCCCAAGCTCACTTAGCCACTGTAGTTTATAAGGACAAGAATGTTTAATGATTGGGAGGCCTAGTTTGTGGACCAGCTCGGTACTGGCCACATTAACGCAACTCCCACTATCGATGATTAGGCTACCTTTAGTCCCATTGATATAGCAACGGGTGTGGAATAAGTTCTCTCGTTGATCGTAGGAGGGATCGGCCCTAACATTGGAGGCAAGGGACCTACAAATGACTAGAGACTTAGAAAGGGGTAGCTCCATGTCCTCATCGCTTTCATTTCCAAGTTCCCCAAGCGTATTCTCTCTTTCTTCCTCAGAATCAGAGACTAGTTCTCCGTCCCTCATCATCATGACCCTTCGGTTAGGGCATTGTGAGGCAATATGCCCATGGCCTAGGCATTTGAAGCATTGGACATTTCTGGAGGAGTTCGGTCTACTTGGGTTGGCTACGACCTTTCCTTTCTCACTTGGTAGGGGGAGGGAAGAATTTGGGGTTTTATTGTCAGATCTCATATTTGGGGGTGACTTCTAATGGGACGGTTCAGTATTTCTAGTGAAGGATCTAGGTTGAGCTTGAGTTTGGGGTTTAACCCTAGGATTCTTTATTTGTTTCTCAAGTTTTTCAGCTAAGTTCAGAAGTTCATCCATTTCTACATAGGGATAGAGTTCTACAAGGTCGGCAATCTCGGGATTTAAACCTCTAAGGAACCTTGCCATTGTGGCTTCTCGGTCCTCATCAATGTTTAATTTTGCTAGACACATCTCCATTTCCTTATAGTATTCATCTACCGTTTTTGTTCCTTGTCTAAGGAATTGTATGCGTTGATGCAAATCCCGATGGTAGTGGGAAGGAATAAAACGTCGGCGCATTAGGGATTTAAACTCAGGCCACGAGGAAATAGGGGGCTCTCCGTAACATTCTCTTTCCCTAGTAAGCCTACCCCACCAAGAACTAGCGTAGTCTGTGAATTTAACAATGGCTAGCTTGATTTTTTTATCGTCAGGATAATCATGGCAATCAAAAACTAACTCAATTTTTCTTTCCCAATCAAGATAGGCATCAGGGTCATTTTTACCATTGAAATGTGGGATTTTTAATTTGATACTTCCTAGGCCCCGATCATGCCCATAATAATTTTGCCTATAGGTGCGATTAGGGTGGGGAGAGTGTGCATAACCTACCGATTCAAGATCATTTTCTACTTGCTGATTATTATTTCCAGGTTGGTTAATGGTCCTCTCGTTGTTCTGATTATTAGCCATTTCAGCCCTAAGTCCACGGACCGTAGCATCCATGGTATTAAGTCGTTCAAGCATTGTCCTAACCATTTCAGCAATAGATTCACCCTTATCCATTATACCCTATAGTCTAGGTGGAGGCCAAAAGATTGTCCAGTTTTAAGTCCAATTTCCCCTTCTTTTTTTTTTAGGCAGGTAGCAACAAGAAGGAAAAAGAACGTCAAGTCATGCTTTCAACGAGAATGAACAGGAGTAATGCACAGAAAGCAACCAGGCATATACGAAACCAGGCAGGACGGAAGGAAGCAGCAAACACCCAAACAAGATACGAACGAAACGAGGAAGGGATTAGGGCTTACAGACCAGGAATAAAATTTACAAGGCTTCCCTAATTAAATACAACCATACTGAAAAGAAAGAAAAAGAAAAGAAAAAAAAATGTATTACAGCGAGGCCTCCGCCAAACGCACCCTGGCTCGGGCGTTGAGTCAACTTGCTCGGTTGAACGAGTTCCCAACCGATTTAGCACGGTCCAGTGAGTCCTGGGCGAGTTAAACCGATTCCGAAGCAAGTTCGGCCAATTTGGCTCCGATTCACGCGTAACACGGTAATTCCACACATAATGAACCACAAGGTTCGTTTTCGACAGCAACAATTCCCACACAAAACAAGACAAAACGGGACAAAACGAGAAAGTAACATTCACGACAAGGAAAACAACCAGGGAAGGCATCCAAACGGCACATATAGATCATAGCAGTGAGAACACATCATCGGACGGGTTTTGACTCCGTCCTCAGAGATAAAACAAGTCAACATAACTTATCAGTCTTAGAGATACGAGTTCTGAAACGAGTTTACCCGAGTAGTCGACCCAGATGGGGGGGAAGTAGCCGAGACTGGCTGCGGCTTCGCGCGGTGGTAGCGCTGTAGCACCGCCTAAAGCCGCCGTTGGGCCACCAACCCGGAGTCGTTCTGGCTTTGATCAAGGCGCACCAGTTTCCCTACCATAGAGAAACCCAAGGGTAAGTGTAGATCGAAGAACAGATGAGAGAAACAAAAATTATCAAAAAAAGTTCAGACTGAAGTACACCATTTGCGAACGCCGATCAAGCAACTTAAGCTTTGATACCAGATGAAACGAACCCGACTAGCCGGATCGTACTCGATCCGTTAAACGGGGGTCGGGAACGTACTCGTTTCCCCCCTGAACCGAAGTAATCTCCAAGCCAGACGTTGATACTTTAACGGATTTGTGCGCGAGTTTAACAAGAAAACCCAAGAAATTTCATTCCAAAAAACCTTTAACCCTTACAAGCAAACCTCGCTCGTTATATATGACGGGAATCGAACACCGAAAAAAAGGAAGAGAGGGCAAGGGTGAGAAAATGGTTGACCTAAGGCCTCAGATTTGGTGTCAGGGACAAGATCCAGGGCAGGCAAAGGTGGACGTGCGTCGATGGTGACCAGCAACGGTCGACGACAGGGCTGAACAGAGAAAAGGGGTCGAGCCACCAGGAGAGGAACAAAAGGAAAAAGGTGATCGGCGCTCCCCGATGGAAGAAGAGAGCTTAAATAGGTGGGTAACTAGGGCACGAGGAGTCACCCGTCGACTGGGTCGAAACTTGGGTTTGGGCTCAAGTTTTGGTTCAGTCCAACTTAGCTTAAAAGGAGGTTAACACAATTCTCCTATTTTCATTAGATTCAAGAGGAGATTATAATGGGATAATACCGATCCTGAATCCAATGCAAATAGGGAAACAAGGACTAAGTTACCCATACTCATTTAGGCTCGGGGGCGGCCATTGACAACCAACTCCGCCTAACCTGAGACTATCAATGGGATTTCCAAAAATTAGGGTAAAATCATCATCGGCCACTACACACACACACTCTACAAAAATATTAATGTTCATGATTACACATGTTACACATTCAAGCCTAATTAGTTACAAAAACACAGTTCAAAAGTGCTTCCGCCCACGCTTGTTGCCTCCACTCCTCAATCTGGCTTCGGATCCCAACTTACCCTGAAGATGGAAAACGTGGAATTATATAAGTGAGGAGACAATAGGAAACGATTACCAAAACGTAAAAGGAGAGGAGTAGTTGATGAAGTGCGGTCCGTATCACTAAGTTTTTGATAGAAAATACAAAGGATTATAATAAGTTTACCCACTTTACATGTCTACAAAAAATTTTCTTTTAACCATGTAAGTCTTTCAAACGTTCATGATTAGAATGTAATAGAAAGGGTTTAGACCTCAAATGACTCCATGTCTATAAGCTATGTATGATTGTCAACAATTCCTTATTATATATCAAATACTTCAATTTATCACCATTTAATTTTTCACTAAAGTATGCAGTAGGTGGTTTTTCTTGTGAGAGAATTCCTCCTATCCCTACCCCACTAGCATCGTAAGTTACAACAAAGAGTAGGTTAAAACTTGAAATAGATAACACAAGGTCATTGAATAATTGATTCATGAGGGTTTCAAAGGCTTTAATGGCTTCATTTTCTAATTAAATTTCCATTTTTTTTCATGACTAGAATAGTAGGTGTAGCTATAGTAGAGAAATCCTTAATAAATCTCTCACAGAAACTAGGAAACCTAAGAAAACTTCTCACTTGGTACATATCCTTAGGAATATTCCACTCTTGAATAACTTTTATCTTGATAGGATCATTTTTAATACCCTCAATACTGACAATATAATTGAGGAAAACTATACATGGAAACATAAAATCACATTTTTCCAATTTCCCAGATAGTTTAGTTTCCCTTAGTTGGTTAAATAGTTCCTTAGATGCATAAGATGATCATTTTCATTTTTACTATATAAAAGTATGTCATCCAAATAAACTATAATGATGTTACCTAGTAAGAGACAAAGAATTTTAATCATTACTTTCATGAGAGAACTAGGTGTGTTATATAACCTGAAAGGCATAACAACCCATTCATAAAGACCATACTTATCTTAAGTAAATTTTGGATAAAACACATGCACTACAAATTTGATCAGGAATAGGAAATATATGCTTGATAGTTATACTATTTTTTCTCTGGAAACTACTCACATAGGTGAGGTACTAGCTTTCTTAGGACAAATAATGTAGATACATAACAAGGACTCATACATTTTCTCACATAACCTTTATTCACTAGTTATTAGATTTTTCTTCATAATTCCTTGGATTCTTCTAGATTACATTTATAAGTGGTTTGATTAGATGAATTGAGATTCTTTCACTACTATGGAAAAACAAACATCGTCCTCCTCAATTTAATTAATCATTTCCTTTTCTTGTACGAATAAGATCTTTTTAATCTCGTGTGGTTGCACATAATCATATTGATGTGGTTTTAATTTATCATTCTTTTCATCTTTAAGCATAATATATTCATTATTCACACCATCATAAGTTACATTTCTATCATATTTCCATGGTCTTCCTAACAACATACCACAAGCATCCATAGTAAAAAAATTACCTAATACCTCATCATGGTAATCACTAATGCAAAAAGCAATCAGGGTTTGCTTAATTACCTTAGATACTTTTTCCTTATTAAGACATTGAAATTAATATGGTTTAGGATGATTAGTAGCCACTAACTGTAGTTGTTTGACCATTATTTCACTTGCAACATTAGTACATGAAACACTATTTTAAAACCACACAAACCTTAATCACCGATTCTACATAAAGGTTTACACATTTTATCCTTTGTATATATTGATCATTAAGTTGTATTTGCAATACCATTTGAAGTAAAAAAATATGGATTACCATCTTCTTAATACATACTCAAGGTATAATTATTAGACTTTTTTTTCTAGGTCCTCATTATCAAAAAATGGTTCCATGTTCTCAATTTCACTTAAGGTCAAAACCCTTTTGTTAGGAAATTATTTAGGAAAATGACCATATCCTTTACATTCCAAACATTGATTATTAGATATCTCATTCACCTTGTATTTACCTTTTTCATCTTGATTAGGGTTAATCTTTTTGTCATTAACCAACTAGGTATATGTCCTAATTTTTGATGTAGATATATTTGAATAGGTTTAGGGGGGTGTAGAAGCTGAACCATTAGTCTTATTATAGGCCTTAGTGGAATTAGCTTGTCTTTCACATTTTAAATCCAACTTAGTCAAATCATCATGAGAATCAAAGACAAACATTTCTACTTTATCCCTAATCAAGTTATTAAGGCCACCTAAGTATCTAGCACATTTTTATTCCTTTATTTCTTGTATGTCACATAGGAGTGCTAGTCTCTCAATTTTCCAGCACACTCTTCTATACTATAAGTGCTTACCAAGAATAGTCAATTTGATATACATCTCTTACTTATACTCCTTATAGACAAATTTATTCCTTAGGTGTTTCTTTAATTTCTCCCATGAATTGATTTTAATTTTGTCTTTCCTTTCTCGCGTTGCCTTATGTTTATCACACCAAACCCTAGAAAACATTTTAAATTTGAGAGTTGATGTTTTACACTTAAATTTATCATCACACTCACTATAGGAATTAAAGCGATTGAGCTTGATACCTTTATCTTCAAAATGGTTTTACCTTGGTGGATCACTTGCATTTCCCTTTTGGTTATGGCTGAAGTCATTGGAGCCATTCTTTTGCTCCCTTTCTACATACTCCATTCAGTTGTTGATTTACCCATCTTATGCTTATACTAACCTCCTCACCATGCCTTCTACTCGGTCATTTGTAGCATTTATTATGTTGTGCATGTGCTAGGGAGTTTTAGAATTGGCTAACTTGGATTTCAGCCTTTGGAGTTGGCTTTAATTGGAAGGAAGCTCTTGTAGTTGTGCATTAGTAGCATGTACACTTGATGCAAGTTGTTTAAGAGTGTCAAACATTATTTTCATGGACACTTCTTCACATTATTTTTATGGACACTTCTTCACCCATGATTATTATTCTTTCTAAATGAGGCTTCAACACTCCTTGGTTACTACTAGAAGTTGGTTCTTGATGGATTCTTGGTGCTCTACAAGAATATTAGAAGCTTCCTAGATATGGAAGTGCATTGGTGGTAGAAGGTGAGTAGTGGAGTGTGTTACCAACAATTCCTAACACACACTAAAGGCAATCTTGGTGGATGATGATGATGAATCTTTCTTGAATGAAGTTACAAAAGGATCAGTTGGTAGGACGAAAGTGGTCGATGAATCTTCTTCTCTATGAGTGATAAACCACTGAGATAGGTAGCAAGGGTCGAATATCAAAGCAATATTTGAACAAAGATGGAAAAATTACATGGGTTTCTTACTTAGATAAAGTTAATCAAGATGTAAGGAATTGTGTTAGAATCTAGAAGATTTGTTTGAACCAAAGTTGGGAAAGAAAAGAAGTCATTCAAGCATAATATAGGGTGGATACTCATGGGTATAATTCTCCAACTTGAGGGGGTTAAAGATTCAAGGAAACATATAAAGATAGGATACCATATGTTAGGGATGGTTAGTTAGGAAGGTTGAATAAAAGGAAGGTAAATTCAAAGGGTTTACATCCCATACTCAATGTCTTGTGTTGTAAAATATGTGATCTTTAAATTTGAATTTGAAGATTCTAAGTGAGGGATGGAGATGCATTAGAGGCTAGTTGAAGATATACTATCAGGGTGTGATGAATATTATCATTTGATATTGAAGATTAACTTACATGTAGGAACGTGTATGGGATTGGCTAGAAGAAAAATGCATGTGTGGCTAGTACAATGAAGGAACGGTTAGCAACTCAATTTTGGTGGAGAGAATGCCTTGGCTTTGATACTAATATAGTGTGAATCTTCTTATGGAATTGGAGATTCAAATGGATGGAGATTATAGGAGGTTTGGTGGTTTAAGAAGGACAAGGGTGATATTCAAGAAAGAATTAAGAAAGATTTCAACAAAAAGTTTAAACTTTGAATGTTTCTCCTATAAGACATTCAGAACACCATATCTAATATTACTCAAAGTTTTCTTAGTTAGGATTACTTACTCACAAAAGAGAGAAACATATAAGTTCAATACTTTTGTTAGATTTCAAATGATTTAACCATATGATATAAGGATTGACAACATGCATTATAGTAGAAGCGATACATTACTAACTAGTATACCGAGATAACTAAATAAAACACACACAACTAACTAGCACACTGACTAGTAATAGCAACATATCTATATCATATATAATACATGAACCCTAATGAAAATAAGGAAAATTACTAGGATGTTACCTAGGTATCTTTATTTGTGGTGTTGAATTTTGTGTATAATAGCTCCCATTGACTTGTAATAGTTTGTAACAAATGAAATCTTACGTATGTTGACGCCTTAAAGTGGTTTGATCTTCTTCTTATAAATATGTTACATACATGCAAAAATGAATTAAAGTAAATTTATTAGGGTTAGTCACATTATTAATATCATTATCAAAGGCATATAATGTGATAGGTTCCGTAAGTAAGTATGCCAAATGATGCCGGAGCAAAGTCGCATGACACGTCACCAACTAAGATGGCTACGCTACTCTACGTAGATACATAAGCATGGAGGAGTATGTATGGCCTCATGCAACGTTCGTTAGCTAGCGTAACATTTATGTCTAAGTACTAGTTATTGTTATTTACTTTTAGTTAATTAGTAACTAAATATTAACTAGCTAGTCTTAAGGGAATTAATGCTTTTGGGAGAGAGTTATTGTTATTTACTTTTAGCCAATTAGTGACTAAATATTAACTATCTAGTCTTAAGGGAATTAATGCTTTTGGGAGGGAGCTATTGTTATTTACTTTTATTCAATTAGTGACTAAATATTAATTAGCTAAACTTAAGAGAATTAATGCTTTTGGGAGGGAATATGCTTGTAATCTTTTGAGAAGATTCTCGGTTCCTTGGCTATATAAACCATAGGAATCCGAGTAGAAAGATACAACTTGAATAAGAAGAACAACCTTAAGCATTGCTTAAACCCGAATTCTGTGTGGATTCATCTCGAAACAAAACCGAATATGTGTGAAAAGTTTTGTTCTTGAAACCTTAATCTTTATTTCTGTGTGGTTTAAAGATTAATTTATCCTTCTACCTTGTGTTCCATCATCATCAACCCCTTCGAATCCCCATCATCAACCTCCATACTCCATCCTCATCGAATACTCCCTATAAACTCCATCCAAGTCCGAAACTCTAACCATGCACGCATCAATTTGGTATCAAAGCCTCATGATTCATCCTTCCTTAAGGTAAATCACTTTCCTAGGCTTTGAATTCCAATAATCAAGAATCATCAAGGTTTCATTTAAGATCCTACATTCATAAGTCCTTAGCACTTCTTCATCCTTTGTTTGAAGATATTCATCTTTTATAGTACATCTTCAACCAAGAACTTCATCAAGATCTTGATAAACATCATCAAGATTCAATTAAAGTTGAAGACCTAACCGTGCACGCATCACCAAATCTTTATAATCTTGAGAATCTATGGAAGCTCCTACATAAGGGTGATAACCTTACTAGTGTGATGGCCGTTACATTCACTACACTTTCTTTGCCATCTTATCTGTCGTTTAATATTTGAGCATCGCTTGCTTTTGCAAAATCCTTTTTTTTTACCACTAAGGCTATACTTGTCCCATTTGCAAGTATACATTCTACTATGTACATGCCTTCTGCTGACACCATAACACTTTATATTCTATATTGAGATGTGTGATTGGTTATTTGTGATTTTGACTTTGTGCTAGATCATTAACCATTAGATTTGCATGATTTTGATAATTTGTTTGTTATGGAGCTACACCCCAATTTTTTGAGAAAAAAAAATATTTTTAAGACAATGTAGAAGAGTTTGAAAAACAAAACAAAGGAATTTTACTACCATATCGAACATGAGAGAGGCGGGATCATCACCTAACCTATGTCTAATGCAAGGTAAAATTAAATAAGGAACAAAAGATGCATGCACATACCATTTATAGGAAAATATAAGATAATATGGATGATAATATTATTATAAATAGAGTGAGTATGACAGATTATAAAGTTAAATATAGGAATTGAGCCAAGAGTTTATAAAATCGAAAATACTAATACTTCTCAGCGTAATGGGAAAAATACTTTTAACCGATTAGCGTAACTCTTATACATAATTATAAACCTCAAACCAAACCAATAATGGCCTACATCATCACCTTGATCACACTCTAATTGAAATTTTTAACACTATAAATCATTATATGGTCCCTGGACAAGAAGCTGGATCATCATATTAACCACAAAAGTGTGGTATCAGTATGGTAATGTACTGTTAAAACATACTACCTAAAATATGGTAAGGCTCATGTAACATATTAAAGTCACATAACAACATAGTAATATCAAATTTATATAGCTCAAGTACAACATGGCATGCTTACATGGAAATCATGGAAGTATAGAATTATGGTAAATATATGTAATCCATACAAGATAAACCATAATATAATTCCTCCTTTAGTGAGCACACAATTTACGGTTAATAAGATAGTTTATTCAAACACACCTAACACTCCATCATGAAAAAAATTCATGGAAATACAAATAATGATAATAGGATACCACACTCATCACACAAGATCAGGATTCATCAACGGGGCTTTCTTTGGGGATACCACATCCACCACACATTGAGTACACCTACCATAAATCAAAAAATCATGGTTGAGTTACACCAAGGGGCTTGTACTAGGATACCTCACTTACCATACCTTGAATGTATTGGCTACAAAGGCTAAAAATTTGGGATACCACACCCACTTAAGCAATGGATAATACGATGTGTTAGGGGACTTATATTAGGAAACCTCACCCATCCAAGTTGGCTACCGATTCCATGCCAACCTACTATAGTATAATTCTAAATCTCAATGATATGTGCATACCCCCTACTGACCACAAACCAATAGAGAAGGAAATAGGTAGTGAGTGAAAAATATAACTATAGGATGACCTGCCTATTATTTTATATTTTCAAGTGATGTCACAAACCACAAAAAAATCCACACATAACTAAATGGGTGTTTCCAAATGACAACACCAAACACAATTAAAATCCTTTATATAACAAATTAGGTTTCCAAGTGATAACACCAAACACATCATAAGGCATTAAAGTCTCCATTTGGGTGTTTAAAGATGACATCAAACTTAACCAAAGTATAGTCCAAATACCATCATGATGATTCTTATTAAATTAGGGTAATCATAAGTTAAATATTGTAAATACATGGACGTATCAACATAAAAGGCCCAAGAGAAACACAATAATTTATAAACAAAACAGTCAGCTTCCAGCTAGACGAGTGTATCATTTCCTTAGAGTAGTTGACTGGTTTGATAGTACTAGGATTGAACCAAAAACACACCAGAAAACTAGTAGACTTGTTGGCCTCATCTATTACCTAATTATGGGAATCATTCAACTAGTTAAGTCCAACTTGTCAATGGGTCTAAGTAGAGACCAAACTATTTTAACCTATAGAGCAACAAATTGATGGGTTTTCCAATCTAATTAACCGATCATAGAAAACAATTGACTGGTTTAGTCAAATCTATCAATGGTTCTAAGTAGATACCAAACCATTATTAATTACAGGGACACCGGTTGATGGGTTTGACAAACCAATTAACTGTTTATAGAAACTAGTTAACTACTTTATCAAACCAATTGACTAATCTGATGACCAATTGATCTAAAAAACAAAACCATTCGACTGCTCGCATAACTAATTGATAGATTTGAGGAATCGATCAACTTATATAGGTAAAACACTACCTAGACTTGTGATATACACATAAAATTTAACACACTTTACCATATTAATCCTAGCATGCATCTATGTCAAAACACAAATAAAAATACATGTTGTATGCATAGAATCATATGGATACACGGTAATATACATAATCAAATGAATTATGCTCAAATGGCCAACTCATGCATAAAATCACATAAATCTAGCAATAATATTTTAGGAATAATTATACCACATGTCCATTTTATTGAATACATAATAGATCGTGCTTATATTTACACAAAAAACATAGAATGCCAATGCACCATAGAAACCTATTTATATTAAAGATAAGAATGCCATACCTTAAAGTAGTTCTTCTAGCACAAAAACTTCTACTTGATAGCTATCTAGAATAATCTTGATTCCTAAGATAACCAAAGTTAAAACCACTACAAATTATCTTTCAAAACTTCATTAATATCAAGGAGAAATCAAAAGTCAAAAAATAACAACCGAAAACACCACCCTTTTCTCAAAAATAGAGTGTCAAGGAAAAGGTTGAAATCTACAATATTTCTAAACCTTAATTCCTCCTTACTTAATGGAAAAATGAGAGAAATAAAAACAAGATTAGAAGAAGGGAAATGAATGAAATGCTCACACAAGGAAGGGAGAAAACTAGAGCAAGACTTTATTTTCCTCCACAGAGAGGAGAAGAGGGAAAATGAATGGATGCTTAACATTTTGGAAATTTTCCACAAGGAAAAGAGAGAAGAGAGCAAGGAAAGTAAGTGAGGCATGTGAATGGATCAAATTGAAAGGTATAGAGGCAAGGCTGGGTCAACATTCATAGGAAAGAGGGGGTGATACTAAGGCAGTTAAGTGTTGACAACCAAGAAGTGATAGCTGACTTGATGAGGTTTTGGCGGTTAGTGTAGTCAAGAAAGAGCATGACAGTGCATTGGTAAGTTAGGAGATGGTGCACAAAGTCAATCTCTCAACCCTAGCTTCTAGAAAAGAGAGGGATAAGTGAGGGAGAAGAGAAAATGTAAATCTTGCTTTAAAAGTGCCTTTTGGAAAAAATTTGGCTAATTAAAATTATGTAATGATCTAAATAATGTGAAAATAATCCCAGAAAACTAAAACTAGCTTAATGGCATAAGTAAATTCTAATAAGACATTTTCATAAGCGTTAGAGATAAATTTGAAGTAAAATAAAAAGTGGATCTAAAATCATGGGACAACAAGTCGATGGGTTTGGGCAAACCAATCAACTCATTTGTTAAGAATGAGAATGTGAAATCCTTAGCACACCAATCAATCAGTTATGTAAGCAAGTAGATAGTATGCCTGAAATTCATATTTTTATTAGAATTTTGAGCCTATTCCAAAATCAAAACTAATTTATTTCATATCAACATAATTTTAATTATATTTTGAAGGATTTTTGGATAGATTATTACATGGGGTGATATAATACACATACTAGTTGGTTTATACATGAGCATCTAAGGATTATTATTCAAATGAGGATTTGGCATTAGTAATAATGGATCCTATTACTATATGTTTCTTTGATGATATAACTTTGACTAACCTTAATAAGTATATTCTAAGTGATTCTTATAGGTATATTACATATTTTCAAGGAGAAGATTTAAGAATTCATATTCAACATACTTAAGATTATTTCTTATGCTACAAGTTATTATAAGTCAAAGGAGACATTATGCATGGAAGTTGAAATTTCAAGTTAATTAAATTAAAGAAGACCTATTTATCATTTTTATGTAAATTCAGACTTTTTATTGGTTGTTTCCATGTAATAATTAGCTATGTGTGTTTGTAATAATTTTTTGTTCAATTCATGTATGGTATATGTTAGTAATATGGTGCTATTATAGGTTAGTGTGCTAGTTAGCCATTTGTGTAGTAGCTTGGCTATCCTAGTGTGCTACTTAGCAAAGTATATCTACCTATATATATTCATAGGTCGACACATTTGTAGCATGAGAATAATTATTGTCAAAATTTGAATCTAATCACAATTTAATACTTGTTTATCTCTCTTTTGAGTGAATTTCTTCCCAAGACTACTTAGAGTAATATTAGTTAGAGCCTTTGAGTATGATCTTGGAGAAACCTTCAAATATCCATTCCTTTTTAATTCTTGTTGATTCTTATTTGAAGATTCATAGTTTTCTTTAATTATTGGTTGAATACTACTTGCAGATTCCTATTCCTCTCCTTAATTTTCAACCATCAAACCACATTTTCTTCTAAACCTTCGATTTCTCTCTTAGAATTTGAAGATCCACATGAGTTGTGATTAGTAGAAGGTGGTGCAAAGAGAGATTATATGAGTTAGGATATCTTATACAAATTGTTTGCCAAGTTAGACCTTCAATCAAGGTTATATTTGTAATTAGACAAGGTTATATGGCATATAAAGGTTATATGCTTTATCTATGTAGTGTACATGATATGAACATAGAGGTAAACGTGTTTGATAGAATCCTATTAGTATATTTTTATTTTTTATTTTCCTTTAAGAGGATTTTCCTATATTACCATTACATCAAGAGGTTGAGTTTACTATAAACCATATATTAGAAACAGAGCTTATATCTAAGGCAATAATTGAGATGAAAGAGTTGAAGATTTAGTTTTAGGAGTTATTAGAGAAGACTTATGTTCGATCAAGTATTTGCCCTTGAGGAGTGTTGAAACTCTTTATTTGGAAGACGTATAGGAGTATGAGATTTTGTATCTATTATCAGAGGTTAAATAAGGTTATGATGAAGAATAAGGATCATCTTACATCAATTGATGATATTTTAGATAAGCTTAGATGAATTTTCATGTTCTTAAAGATTAATTTGATATTAGGATATCATATGCAGAAGATCACAAAACATGATATACCGAATACAAAATTATGGATGAGATATACGCATTATGAGTTCATAGGGATAAATTTTGGACTCATTAATGCATTGACAACATCAAGGATCTAAAATTAAGATATAAAGACAATATTTGACACTATACTTGGTGGTTTTCCTTGACATCATCCTTATATATTTTTAGAATAGAGAAAAATCCTGAGTACTACTTTAAACATATTCTAACACTTTTGTTGGAGAATTTGTGAATAAAAAGCTTTTGAAGTGTGACTTTTTTTTGAGGTAGTTGCAATTTTGGATTATGTTATAATGAGTGATGTATTTTTGTAGATCCTTAATATATTTGAGTGTTATTAGAGAGGTTTAGGCGAAGTCATTTTAGATAAGTGTAGAATTTTCTAGATCTAGTAGGTTATTAATGGACGAGTAATATTCCCATTTTTCATTACAAAAAAAAATTTCATTTTAAAACACTATAGAAGTATTAAAATACAATGGAGATAAAATGAGAAAAGGGTAAAAAACAAAATCCTTTTTATCTTAAAGACCTAACAAAGGTCTCTAGATATTCACACTCTCAAAATCATATGATTGAGCACGTGATCAATTAAATGGATATATTAGGATGTAATGTATTAAGTAAGCTAAGTTACCTCCTCGATGATGTTCAGAAGAATGCAAGGCTAATGGAAACAAACAAGATCTTACTAAAATACAATATCATACTTCCATTATACTATTTGACATACATGTGCTATTATTATCATATAATGCATAAGGATTTCATGCTATGCACTGACTTAAGCAATTCACAACTTATCATGCTTATCAATAAAGCATAGATATTAGGGATATTAGTGTATAATTAATAACAAGTTATTCCACATCTCACTAGGTTCAGCTACTATCCACATACAAGAGTATCCCATTAGGTTCATTTCCCAAGTTAACTTAATCTATTACATTAATTATTTACAAGCTATTATTCCTGTTTTGAGTGACGGACTAATTATGACCCCATGGTCCCATATATCATAGAAGCCTATCAAAACTAGATTAAATAATTTTTTACAGAAGCCAAGTAACCACCAATGGATATATAATCCAATTGAAGCCAAGAAACCAGAAATGGATATAAAGTACTGCCAAAGCCAATAAACCACCTAGGTGACAAGACCCTAGAGTATTAATGCCACTTACTACATCATCAATATTTAAAGTAGATAAGGGATAAGAATCTACTAGGATCATACTCAAAGGAGAATCCCAAAGACACAATAAATATCCCAAGGCAAAGTAACCATTATGGTAATCTATTTAAGGTAAGAATCCTAATTGAATCATCAATTTGTGGCATCATTTCATATAGATTCCTCTTTTTTCCATTGAAACCTTATAACGATATTTATTGTAACTACTATGAATTATGAACCATTTAATCAATCTAATAATTTAGTTAATTCATCCCAAAAATTGTGTTCTCATTATTAAAGAATCATATTATAGCATAATATCAAGTCTCAAATCATATAAAGTCACAAAAAATAATAATACAAACAACACATTCTAAGTGAACTAGTTGATCGATCGAGCCTATCAAGTTAATATGTTTGGCTCAGCCACACCCTAAAGTTCCCTCAAACCAACCAATCATTCTAGTAAGACAATTTGAATATTTTAAAATCAATCAACCATTTTAAATAAATAGCAGCCAAAGTTAGCAAAAAAACCCCAATTTATAGGCTAAGCTAACTCATCATCTATTCTAATGACAAATTGATCAGTTTGGCTTAACTAATCAATTGATTTTCTCCTAAATAGCATATAATAGAAATTTTAAACACTATTAAAGCTCTAATATTCTAAAAAATCAAAATCATAACATTCTATTGCATAAAAGCAAGATTTAACATACTCATATACTCAATCATATTTCTTTTTATAAGAAATCAAGCGTATTTCTCAAAAATCAAGTCTTATTCTCATAATTATTAACTACTCCAAAATGAATCACTAAAATACCAATAATCTCATACATGCATATGAAGATCATAAGATTTTAGAGTTCCCTAGCTCACATGCTTAGGTATGCAACATTTTAAATGAAAGAATAACTTACTTGAAACTTAACAAAGTTCCTCACTGTGATGGCAAATCCTTTGGTTAAAAGACTACAACTTTCAAAGCCTTAGAAAAAAGAATTTAAAACTCAAAAACCATAAAATAAGTCTTATAAATTAAGAAACTAAATAAAATGAAGCTACAACCTCTAAGAGAATCTAAAGGAAATAATTAGCTAAAAGGAATACTAAACTTTTTTTATAAAACTAACCCCTTCTTGCTTAAAAATAAAATAAGAGGGAGTTAGAAAGAGGATCAAAAGAATAAACCAAGTTAAGGTGAAAGCCCACATTGGAGAAGAGTGATCACACATGTTGAGAAACTAAGGAAATTTTTACAATTAAAAAGAGGTAATGGAAAATAATGATTAAGGTTATTTACAACTAGTGAATTAGTCAAGGAGCAAGTGATAAAGTGCAGCAGATCAAAAGCCTTAATTTTATAGTTAAAATTTGGGTTAAATAGGAGGATTTATCAAGGATGGGTTGAATTACATTCTTGAGCTTCAATGGTGATTTTCTAGAGAATGTAGATTTAGATCTTCTAGAAAAAAGGCCAAACATAAGAGAGGAAATGGAAGATTGGTGGGTGAAGCAAATATATTAGCTGTGTTTTTAAAACTTAGAATGAATCATTTGTTCGAAAATCAAACATAGGTTAAAGGGAAAAAATATATAAAGGTTAAGGTCAACATCCCCTTTCTATACTAAATCAAACCTTTTATTTCAATTAAGGCCAAATATTAAATCTGGATAAATGATAAAAAAAAAAGGTTAAGGATTACTTATGAATAAACTGGAGTTTGATTAACAAGGTTCCATTTTGATGAAAGAAATTTTCCAGAAGAATCAAGCTCAAAAGACACTAAACTTAACAAACCTATTGATCAATTTAGTTAAACGAGTCGATTATTCTATAGAATTATCAATCACTTTCCCAAACTAATCAATCCATTCCATCAAATAAAAACATTAGCTAAAAAGAAAATATTAGTTGATCAGTTCATAGAACCTATCAACTGGTATGCCAAGAAAACTCATTTTACTCAAAATTTTTACACTAATTCCTTTTTAAATCAAATCCAAAATATAGTTCCAAATCCAAAACAAACATCATCAAAGTTTTATTAAACATAAGAATTTCCCATTTTATAAATCTTAACTTACAACGCCTTATGGTACTACCCCCCCCCCTATAAAAGAGGTTGTGTCCCTAAAGTTTATGGAGCAAAATCCAATCAACTCATCTAATACATAGCGAGTCAAACATCATATTAAACATAAGAAGGTAAAAGGTAATCCTACCCGCTTTAAATAAGGATTATACCAAAACATAACACATTAAGATAAAAAAAAAATTAGGTTAATACATGCAAATCTTTTCGTCGGCTTCCCATGTGGCTTCCTTGACACCATGTCGTGACAAAGAGAACTTAATTAGTGAGATACTCTTCATATGCATCTCTTTAGTATTTATGTCTAAAATGTTCACTAGTTGTTCCTCATCTCTTCAAGCTCTAATGTCTCTTACTAGATGATGTGTGAAGGTTCTATGATCCATATACACAACTAAGAAAAATGAAATATGTTGTGCATAAGAGATAACTCTATAGGTGTCACTAGCTATCAAGTAACGACACTAACACGCTCTAAGATCTTGTATGATCCAATATACCTTGGGATGACATTGATTTTCTTTCTAAATATCATCACTACCATTGTCGGAGAGACTCTCAAAAGGACTCTATTACCCACCTTGTAGCCATTAGTTTGCCTTTTAAAATCTACATAGCTCTTTTACATATTATAGGATGCTCTCATATGGTCCTAAACAAATATAATCAATCTTGTTATCTCCTCGAACATGCCAAATCCTAAAAAATTTATCTCATCAATGTCAATCCAACATAAGGGACCACAACCCTTCCTCCCTTACAAGGCTTTAAAAATTTCCATTCTTGTATTTGCATGGTAACTAGTGTTGTAAGAGAACTCTTGTAATACCCTAAATTGATCAGAGTGTTATAAGGATTGATCTGGCTACTTATATCAACATGTTATACCATCATATTGGTGATTCAATCCTAAAGAACTCCACAGTTAAGCGTACTGGCCGTGGAGTAATTTTAGGATGGGTAACCCTCCTGGGAAGTTTCGAAAATTTTCTAAAAATTTCTCGGGAAGTGCGTGAGTGAGGAGAAAACATGCTAAAAGGAATCGTATTGATCTGTGGGGCCAGTCGATCAATCCAAAAGTGCTCCAAGGTAGCCCCCACATGGTCGTATCGACTTGGGGTGTTACAACTCTATCAAGTCTAGGTGGTCCTCCCAATTGCCTCCAATGTCCAACACACATACCTAAATCTTTTTGTCTATTGTTTGTATGGTTCTGTCCATCTGATCATCCATAGTTAGGTGAAAATTAGTAATCATATTTTATTGTACCCCAAAATTAACCTACATCTTTTCTAAAAGTGCTATATATAGCAGGAGTCTCGATCTGACATGATATCTTTAGGGACATTATACATTATTATAAGATGTTTCTTGTAAGCATTAGCTAAATTCTCCATACTACATGTGATCTTCATTGCTATGAAGACCACTAACATAGTTAGACAATCCTTAATAAACCAATTGGAATAAAAATCACTATGAGTCTTTAGAATACCGACCACAAAACCATACATATATTATCCCACTTCCACTTTATAAAATTTATTGGTTGTATTAACCATATAGGTCTCTTTTACTCTATATTGGCCTTCGGACAAGTTAAATATTAGGGGACAAACTCTACAACCTCCCACTTCATGCAAGGATACCAATATGTCTTCTTCAAATCCTTATGCATCTTATCCTTGCCAAGATAGACAGAATAGGGAGTACAATAACCTTCCTTCAGAATTTTCATTTTAGGATCAACACACCTCCGTGGTACACATCATCTACCACAGTAGTTGATACTACTATCTTTGTGGATCTAGAATCCCTTATCTCTACCTTCTACAATAACACACTTAAACTTCTTGATATTAAAATTATTAGGTTGACTAGCTTCAATATATTTAAAAATTGAAGGTGTGATGGTGAGTGCACTCAACCTTTATTCCAAACTACTAGTGGTGATCAACTCAATCACTATATCTCTGAGCAGTTGATCTAATTGATCATATAACATAATCGTGCTCTAGGAATATGGTTTCTTTTGGCTAAGAGCATCTGAAAATACATTAGCCTTACCCTTATGGTAGGTCAATTATAGTTTATAATCATTGATAAACTTCAACCATGAGCATTATCTCAAATTCAACTCCTACTGCTTAAAAATTAACTTGTGGCTCTTATGAGTGGTGTAAAACTTGCACTAAACACCATAGAGGTAATGCCTCTAAATCTTCTAAGTGAATACCATTGTAGAAAGATCCACATTATGCATCATATAATTCTATTCATGTAGCTTAAAATCTTTAGAGGAATAAGCCACTGCTATCCCATGTTGCATCAATACACAACCTAATCCATGACTAGAAAAGTTTCCATATACCTCAAAACCTTCTAATACACTCAATAATGTAAGCACTGGAGCTAAAGTTAAACTTCTCTTAAATTCTTAAAAGGCTTTGCTACACTTCTCATCTCACTAGAAATGTGTAACCTTATTTAGCAAATTAGTCAATAGATGAGCTATCTTGTAAAAGTTTATAACAAATCTATGATAGTAGCCAAAACATAAACTTTGAAAGTTTTGCATATAACTTATGTGATTTCAATAATTCCAATATCTTAGTTTCTAGAGTTTATGGGGATTTTGTCAATGAACACCATGACAAAATGATCAAAAAAATGTATAGCTCTTCTAAGTTGGTCAAGAAAATCATTTATTTGAGGTAACAGATAATGGTTCTTCAATGTAAGTTGATTTAATCCTTGTTAGTTGATGCAAAACCTTAGGCTTCTATCCTTCTTCTTTACAAAAAAAACTTGTGCTACCCAAATCAATACACTTGGTCAAATGTAGCTCTTCTCCAATAACTCTTCTAGTTGATCCTTAAGCTTCTTCATCTCTATGGGTGCCATAAAATAAACTACTTTGGATACTTGCCCTATGTCTAATAATAGTTCCATGGTAAACTTAATATATTGAAAAAGAGGCATCCTTTGAACCTTGTCAATAAATAAATTGGGATACTATTAGATCACCATTGTTTGCTATAGTGGCATCTCATCAGCCTTGGTACCTTGAACACTTCATTAGAAGATTAGATATCCCTTTCAAATAAGGTTACTTAACATGAGTTTTGATACAACATTTGTAGAGGGTTAGCCTCACACTTATGAAAGGAGACTTGAACACCCTTTAATTCTTGAAGAACCACACACTCTTACACATACTCTATTAATTGTGGTACTTTCCTAGCATATCCATACTAAAAATTACATCAAAATTAAACAATTCAAGCTCCATCATATTTAAAGAAAACTTTAGACCCCTAATTATTAAGGCAACCCCTTTATAAATCCTAGAGCACAAAATCCTTTCTCTTAAAGGCAAGATAATAGAAGTAGAAATAATATAGGAAAGAGGTAAATAAACTATAGCTATGAACATGGATGACAAAAAAGAATGTGATACAGTAGAGTCAAATAGCAAACATGCTCATGACATATAAATATTAAGTATACTAGTCACCACACCAACCTAAGGTTTGGCCTTAACCTAGCTAATCATCTTTACATGCCTAGGTGAAGGAACACTTATAGCACAATTTGACCCCCAAACTTGTTGGAATATGTAGAGCTTTAGATCCATAGGATGACTGATAAGGTTGATAACAATAGTTGGCAATAAAGAAACACTCCAATTTATAGGGTAGCTAATGAATAGATCTAGTGCTCTTGGCTCTAGGCTGATTCCTCTAAACACCACCACCACCACAACCACCAACATAACACTCATAAGCCATATGTTATTTCATGCCACAACCATAGCAAGTTATCATATTACTAACGAAATGTATCGAAGAGTGACCTACTATTCAATGCATGTAATGGTAATATCACTTCTTAAAACATCCCCCTAGGTTGACCTCCTAATTGATGTGTTGACCCCATAAGTGTACTATACATTAGTGGTATGCTTCATCTAGAATAGGCCTTCTTCTTTCCACTAGGTTATTGATGACACTTGAACTTCCACTTACCCCCAACTAGGCACTCTTGGTCTAGAAGAATTGGGAAGATTTCAAGGCCTTCTCTTACATTCTAACCATGTCTAATGGGAAAAGTCCCACTAACAACTCTTGATACTTGATTCCTAAGCTTATCTTGAGATGATGAATCTTTATCACCATACTTGCCTCCACCTTAAGAGAGAACTAGAACAAGTTCATGAATATCATATAGTACTCTTATGCTAACATAACTCCATACCAAATTTCCATAAACTCATCGTACTTATTCATGCAGAGATGAGTGAGGTAAAATCTAAATCAAGGAACATTAAAGAAAGGTCCCTAAGCAATAAGCTATTTTCCTCTACGATGGACAATCCTATATCATATATATGCATGTCTAGATAGACCACGACAAACTTTTTTAACAGAAAACCATAAATGGTAAAGGTATTCTCCATGTCCGATGTATAAACATCTATGGATTCTCAAGATATTGAAGAATTAGCATACTTTGTTATGGAGCCAATTATAATATTTACCTTTGATGATAATAATAATAATGTGAATAACCTTAACAATTTTACCTTGAGTTACTCTTGTAGGTATGTAACATATTTTCAAGGAAAAGATCGATGCACTTCAAGATGTCAACATATCTAAGATTTCATGTGTTATAAGTTATGACAAGTAAAAAGAAGCTATTATGTATGGAAGTTAAACTACTAAATTAAGGACACCTAGTTATCATATTTTATGCAAATTTGGACTCTTTTTAGTGATTTATATGTATTAATTAGGTATTTTTATTTTTAATAATTTTAAATCTGATTCATGTATTATATAGGCTAATACTTTGTTGCTTTATGAGTCAGTGTGTTAATTAGCAATGTGTAATATTACTTTGGCTACCTTAGTGTGCTATTTAGCAAAGTGTGGCTACCTATATAATCACAAGGTTGACACATTAAAACTCATGTATGTTGATTATGAATTGAAATCTAAGCAAGTAAATCACTTATCTATCTTCTCTCTTTTGTGAGTGAATTTTCTAACTAAGAATACCTGGAGTAATATTAGATAAGATACTTTGAATGTCTTCTTAGAGAAACATTCAAAGTTAAATTTCTTGAGTTCTTCCTTGAATCTTTTTGAATATTTAAACCAATCTTCAAATCTCCATTGCATCTTGATTCAATATTTGAAGCAATCATTAAATATTCCTTGAATTTTGCTTAAAGCTTCACATCATCTTCCTTCTTTTCTCCATTCGAAACCTTTTTGTCTTCTACATTTCAATCTTCTCATCATTTAAGGAGGAATTCACACCATTTTTGGTATCAAAGTTAGCTTTGTTCTTCCCTCTTTGAATCTCTAACCTCTCCATTCAACTTTCCTCTTCCTTTATGAAATAAATGCAACCTAAAGACAACAACATTCGTAGCCTATCCTTAACCCTCTATTGTAATATTTAATCCCCTTCATGTTTAAAGAATTCTCAAGTGTTTCATCAAGTAAACACAAATATATCATTGGATATTCATTTAAAACATCATCATCTAATAAACACTTCAATTCTTGAAGTTAAATACCTTTAGTTATTGCCTTCTTTTTTCCAAGTTTTTTCAAAGAATATCATACATTCAAATTTCCTTTAATGTGTTTTAAACATATGGATTTAAGGAAGAAGATTCTATAATTATTCAACTTCATTCAAACACCATTTAATGTTCAACCTCTTATTCATATCTAATCCTGTCATCACTCAAAAAGAATATTTTTTAAAAACCAATTTTGGGTACCAAGTCCAGTCCATTTGAGCAAAAACCCTATGACCACATTCGATCAAGAAGTTTTATTTTGAGCATTAATAATTTGTAGCTTTGTATTCAATCATTTTATTTTATTTCTAATCCACTTACACGCCCATTAAGCTTATAAGATTCATGATATGCCATCAAGAATTCATTAAGAATCTAAAATCATCAAGAAAGGTAGCTATGGGTGATAAAGTGTCCATGAAAGCAATGTTTGACACTCTTCAACAACTTGCAAGATGTGTGGATACTACAAATGCACCAATTCAGAAAATCCCTTCCATTTAAAGTCAAATTTAAAGGTTGGAGACAAAAGTATCCTACCAAGAGACACTTTAACACATGCACAACATCATGGAGGTAACGCATGACCTAGTAGAAGGCATTGTAAGAAGGGAAATCCAAGTACGAGGTGTAAAAAAAAATTAAATGGAGAATGGATCTAATGATTTCATCCACAATAAAAAAGGATGTGCAAATTACTAACCAATGTAAAATCATATTAAAGACAAAGGTATGAAACTTGACCTCCCTGATTTCTATGTTGAGTTGGATGTAGAACTACTTTTTGAGTGGTTAAAACAAATAAAAGCCATTTTTGAATTTAGGAAGTATGATGATGAACATAGATGCAAGTTACTAACTCAGAAATTTAAAAAAATTTCTAGGATTTGTATGCTAGTCTTAAGTGAAATGGTGAAAGGCAAGAAAAAAGTAAAATCAAGTCATTGTAGAAATTGAAAAAATGCCTAAGAAAGAAAATTTTCCTTAAAGAGTATGAAGAAGAGATTTAAATTAAATTTACTACTCTTAGACAAAGATATATCAATGTAGAGGAATAAACGAGGATTTTGAAAGACTCATACTCTTGTGCAATATGCAAGAAAGAAATGAAAAAAATGTGCTAGATATTTAGGTAGCCTTAACAACTTGTTTAGAGATAAAGTTGAAATGTTTTCCTGTGATTATCTTGATGATTTGATTAAATTTGCATTAAAATATGAAAAATAAAGTAATACTACTAAAGAATATGCTAAAACAAGTTCGTTGACTTCTAATTCAACATAAAACAATTCGAATGCATCTACTTTAAAATATGTGACGCATGTATCTTGAACTATTGATAAGAAAAGCAACCCTAACTAAGATGAAAAATTTAATAATAGGGTGGATGAAATGGCTACTAAACAATGTTTTAAACGTAAAGGACATGGTCATTTTTCTTGAGAATGTCCTATCTAAAGTGTTTTGACCTTAAATGAAATTAAAGGTATGTAACTATATGATGATAATGATGACCTAGAGATTGAATCTAATGATGATACCCTAAGTGTGTATGAAGAAGATGGTAATCCATGTTTTTTTTACTTCAAAGGGTATTATGAATAAAAACTAATAGTCCATATACAAAAAGGAATAAGATTTTTAACACCAAGTGTAAAATTGGTGATAACATTTGTAGAGTCATTATAGATAGTGTTTCATATACCAATGTTGCTAGTGAAATGATGGTTAAACATATAGGGTTAGTGACTACTAGTGATCCTAAACAATATTCATTACAAAGGTTTAATAAGGACAAAGGGCCTAAAGTAAATAAGATAACCCTAATTAATTTTTATCTTACTGACTAATCATGATGAAATATTGTGTGATGCTTATGTTATATTACTAGGAAAATTGTGGCAATATGATAGAAACACAATTTGTGATGGTTTAACTAATGAATATATTGTGCTTAAATATAAAAAGAAGTATAAATTGAAACCATCTCAATGTGATCATATGTAACTTATAGAGACTATGAAGAGTTGATTCTTACATGAAAAAAATATGATTAAATGAATTGAGGAGGTGGGTGTTTGCTATGCTTTAGTCATAAAAGAATCTCAATTTGAGGGAGAAAAATTATAAAGATTTAAATCTTACTAGATTACTTAATGAGTATAACAATGTATTTCTTGATGACTTAACTCTTATAATACCACCTATTAGAGGTATAGAGCATGCAATAGATTTAATTCCTCGAATGCCTTTACCCAATAAAACTTCTTATAGATGTAATGTTGAAGATTATAAAGGGTTGTAAATAAAAATGCAATAAAAAAAGACTTATTGCATGCTTTAGTGAAAAACTAAACAGTGCTAAATTGAAGTATTTTGTATATGAAAAGGAATTATTTTCCATCATACATAGCTTAGAAACACGGAGCCATTATTTGAGTCCTATATAGTCTATATTCCATTATGATCATGAAAGCTTGAATTACTTATATGATCAATAGAAAATTTGTCTTAGGCATATAAAATAGGTAAACTTCTTACAATCCTTTATGTTATCTGTCTAACACTTAGATGTAAATGAAAATGTAGTATACAATAGTTTTTCTTGAAGGTATACATTGCTTCTTATCTTAGATGCTAAATTTCTAGGGTTTGAAATTTTAAAAGAATTGTATCCCAAATATGAATATTTTTGTTATGAATATTGAGCATGAAAAGAAAATAGATATCATGGTAACTGTGAAGTATAATATAGATTTTTATTTAAACTTAATGAACTTAGTGTACTGAGATCAAGCATTAGAGATTTACTTATTAAATAAGTATATGAAATAGCTATAGTGGGACATTTTGGTACTCAAAATAAATTAGAAATATTATAAGAGAATTTTTATTGGCCATGAATGATTAAGGGTGTACAACTTATAGTAAACTGATGCGTTACTTGTAAAAAGAGTGAATGTTTTTTCCATGAATATTTATATACACCATTACCCATGCTTAGTAAACCATGGGAATGAATAAGTACGGGCTTTATTTTAGGTTGCCTAGAACCAAAGAGACAAATATTCTATTATGGTCATGGTAAACATATTTTCTATAATGGCTCACTTTATACCATATAATAAACTTGATGGTTCTACACTTGTTTGCAATTTATATTTTAAAGAAATTGTGAAACTATATGGTATCCCCCAAAAGTATTGTTTTTGATAGAGATGTCAAATTTCTTAGTTAATTTTGGAATACATTATTACACATGTTAGGAACTAAGTTGTTATTTAATGCTTCACATCATCAACAAACAGATTGAAAAACTAAAGTAACAAATTGTACTCTTGGAAATTTATTTTGAGGATTGGTATGTAAAAGTACTAAATATTGGGATATTTTGTTTGCTCATGTATAATTTTTTTTACAATTGAAGTTCTTGAAGTACTACTCACCCAAGTGCATTCAAGATTATGTATGGGGTAAATATATAGATTCCAGTTAATATAGTACCCTTCAAGAAAGGTAAAATACCCTAAAATCCTAATATTAAGAATTATAGATAATTAAGGATTTATTAGAAAAATTAATTAAATAAATTGTTTTAGTAAAATAAAAAGGGAATTAATTAAGGAAAATCAAGAATAAAATAATAAATAATTTGATTAGGAAAAATTAGGATGTTTTGCTAATTAAAATGGAAGTTACGGAAAATTTATTCAAAATAGCCCAAATTGATCTAAAAAGCGATTTAATTATTATTTTAAATAATAATATAAAAATACCAAATGCCCAAAATAACAAAACCCATTCATTTTATCTTTCTTCCCTTTTTTCCTTTTTCTTCCTTCTTTTCTTTTTCTTTCTTTTCTCTCATTCTCCTTTCTTCATTTTCCCATCCTCCCTGGTTTGGGCCTACCTCCCCCATAGCCCAATCGCTTCCTCCCCTTTCTCCTTCGACACCGCCTAGCCTGCATGCTTCACCTCCCTTTCCTTCACATGTCGCCCTACCAATCCACTTTCTTTTCTTTTCTTGTCTTTTCTCCTTTGACCGCCCGGTCCAACCTTCTTCTTCTTCCTCCTCCCTGATGTGCGCTTGCAACTTCCCCCCGACCTACACCTTTATTTTCGTCTCCGACCACACCAGCTAACTGGCCATCCCTCCCCTCTCTTACCCGCTAATTCACTTGCCTATTCGACATGACCAAACTTCCCCTCCCTTCTCGCAAGCTCATTCCTTCTCCTTGACCCAATCATAGCCTGCCATAGCAGACCTGCACTGGCTTGCCATCGTCGACCGGTGTGCCCTATCCTACTTGCCCCTTAATTTCCTACTTCCCTCTATCATTTTCCCCCTCCATTTGATAAATACCCCATAGGTAGCCTCGAAGTTGGATTTTCGTTCACAGCCTAGAAATCCCGACTCATGTGCCATCACCTGATCACATTCCCTAGCCGTCGTCGTCACCCAGCACCGCCGCTCAAGCCACCTATAGTACCACTCCCTACATCACCCTCTACCAAACTACGCCACTCTCCTCCCTCGATTATCCTTGCACTAGCTACCCCAACTATGCAAAGTACCCTTCCCAAGCAGCCCCACTTCGACCCTCCGCCCTTTGCACCATTGTTCACCAACACTCGTACCGCAACCACTACCTTTTACATCTCCCAAAATCCCTTGTAGAGCTCCCTCTACCTTTCCCTCCCCTCCTTTTCCCCTTCCTCCCTCTCCTCCTCCCTTCCTCCCTTTCCACCACCTTCGGCCGCCATAGTACCGCCGCCTACACCGCCACCTTTGATTGCGCCACCACCCCCATTCTAAACTAATCAACTTGGGCAACCTCAACCACCCTAACTTCTGCCCTCACTCCCCCTCTCCCATTCCCAACGCTCAACTAATTCCCTCTTTCTCCACCACCATCGCTGCCACAGTGCACTGCCGCCGGTGCTGCCAGTCACCACCAACTCTAGGTGGTACCCTAAACCCTCTTAACCCTTAAATAAAAATTATGCAAGCCTTATTCATTTTAATTGTATTATATTGTTATTATTATTACGTATTATTATTATTATCATTATTATTATTTTTAATATTTACTATTATTTATCATGCTTATTATTATCCCCGACATATTATTATTATTATTACTATTACGGGGTCAAAACCCTATTTTACTATTATTTCAATTATTATCATTATCCTTATCATTATTATTATTATTATTATTATTATTATTATTATTATTATTATTATTATTATTAATTCTAGATTTGGCATCATATCATATTGTTGATATAAAAGAAGGATACTCAAACCTTAATATTATTATTATTAATATTATTCATTACTCAAATATTACTAATCATATTCCTAATGCACTTATTATTATTATTGTTACTATAGTATTATTATTATTATGGTAAAAATATTCAAACCCTTATATTATCATTATTTCAAATATTACTATTTTTATTATTATCCTTAGCAATATTAGTATTTTTTGAGTGCTACTATTATTATATTATTATTTTATCCCTAACCCTATTATTAGACTTAGCCTTAAAAATACTAGGGTTTCTATTACTAGGTGTATTAGTATTACTATTATTATTAATATAGCTGTTATTACAGGAAATAAAGCTATTAGATTTAATAATATAAATATGGCTATAAATATTATTAAAAACCCTATTTTTTCACTTGTAAAGTTTCTTTTAATAATAGTAGCCCTAATCTTAGAACAAAATAGGAAATAATAGTAGTTTTGGTAAGAGGGAAACTAATCCTTAGTTTTTCCATCTTATAGATAAAACCAGTCAAAACCTTAAGGAGGCATAGGAGCATGCTCCAAGACCGGTGACGTGCTAGGTAAGGGTTTAGCTAAGGCCTTATATGTGTTATGTGTCTTATATGCCTTGGATGCCATGTATAATGATCTATTGTGTATCTAGTGCTATTGTTATAACTATTTTATGTGTAGTGCGACTTGGAGTGGAGGTATGTTCTTGTGTTCTCTTATGGCATGTGTACAATATATTGTATTGCAAATTATGATGTGATGTGATATGACCCTTTTAGGACATGCATGCTAGGATAATTAATGTAGTGATATGGGGTGGAAGGATGAAAAAGGAAAAACGGGGAAGTAAGTTGACCACAGAATGTGGGATTGACCTAAACACCCCATGACCCATGAGAGGAATAACAAAAGGGGACATTAAGCAAAATAAAGTGGATGAACTTTTAAATGGGAGAATCTAGGGTTTGCATGGAAGAATCTAACGTTTTCATGGGAGATTTAAGGTTTTGCATGAAAACTTTGATGGTTTTAATGGGATGGATAGAGTCTACATGGAGGTGGACTTTACATATGGAAAGTTTCTTTAGGGTGTAAGGAAGGTAATGGAAGAGTTTTTGGGGTGATTGGAGGCTTTGGGTGAAACAAGAGTACGTCGAATAGTATAAAGGTGCATAGGAGATCGAGTTAGGGTTTGGGTGGAAACCCTAATTTGAGAAGGTAGAAAAAGGGAAAAATAAATGAGGGTAAGTGGAGTATGAGCTGAGGATGGAAGATCGTTATGTGTGGGGCAAGCATAGGTAGCATGGGAAAGCAAGAGTAGAAGGTAAGAAATGGAGGGGTAACATGTGGAAATGAGGATGCTAGGGTTTGGTGTGGCCAACTAGGGTTTCTTGGGCACACCTGTATTTAGGGAGTAAAGGGAGATTATAAGTGTAGAATCTAAGAGGTGTGATGTGTGGGGTGTTAAAACAATATGGGTTAGGTGAGGCAGAGGAGTATGGCCCACATAGGCCCAAATTAGAGTTTTTGGAGAAAGCTCGAGGGTGAGGTAGTGAGTGGACATGGAGGTGTAAGGTAGTGGGTCTTGACCTATACACTTAGAATTAGACCTCTAGTGTGAGTTAAGGAAAGGAGGAAAGGATGTTGGGGCAAGTTAGGAGGCGCAGGAGTCTCTAGATATGGGACGGGTCCACTTGAAGGATAAGTGTAGATGGAGTTGGTCATGAATGTTTAGGGTGAAATTTTTTAACTAAGACACAGTAAAACATTAATCATGTTATGTGGAAGATTATTGAGCCGGACCTAGACCGATCCACCAGTATATAATAGTGATTAGGTGCGTTCTTCCCTATAAGTGACCGGCCCACCAGCTATAATAGTGGGGGATTCCATTCTCAACAAACCAAGTATAATTATGATAAGGCATGGGAAATACACTAAGTAATTATAGTGAAACAACATGAGAGTCATAGCCAGACCGGTCCACTAGCGATTAATAGTGGCCAGGAGCATCTTATCTTGGAGACCAATCCACAGGCAATAATAGTGGTCAGGAGCTTTATGCCCTGTATATTTTCGGTCCACAGGCTATAATAGTGGGGCTCCCGCACTCGCATGGAATGATAAAAAGTATGGTGTGAAATGATTACTAATTAGAGATTAAATAATTATTATATTCGGACTATAATTTAGCCTTTATTTATCTAAAATGATTGTATGGTGTTATGTTGCCATGGTTGGATTATGTGCCTTTGTGTGTTGGCCTTAGTGCATGGTTACCTTGCTCAGTACACAACGTACTGACCACCCGTTTCATGGGTGCTACTCATTCCCACTAGCAAAAGGCCCCTATGACTTTGTGTAGGTCGGTGATACAATTTTTGTTGCTTTTAATGTTTACGAGGTATCAAGCGAGGCTGAGTGTTGATCATGGACGTGGCCCAAGGATTGAGAGCGGTGTGGTCAGACTTCTTTCGTAGGCCCTTTTATCATTTTTTAGACTTTGCTTCTTCTGAGGAATCTTAACTATGTATTATGGATTGTAACTCTTTTTCATGCACTCTAATTTCTATCTTATAGCAGTTTAATAATTTATTAAAGTCTCGTTTTGAGTTTGAATTATGATGGTTGTAAAATTCCTTTAGCCTTGTGGTTAGTACCAGAATGGCCGGGGGCTAAGCTTTTACTGATCACAGTGGTAACACCCTTGAAATTCACAAGTTTAGATTTAATTGCTTCCACCAAATCTTAAATAAAATAATTTTTTTAGTAGTGAATTTTGAGGTGTTACAAAGAAGAGTTTAAAAATTATGAGGCTAAGGAAAGAGTTGAATAATTTCTAAAGCTTCTTCAACAAATTAAGGGAACCAGAGAACGAGCCAATGAAAGGTAGTAGGAGTAGAATAGTAAAAATCACTCTCTAAAGGTATTTACTCTTGGTTATTTACTTTTGTTATATTTGTAAATAGAAATATTCCCTAATCTAAAAAAATATAAGCTAATGCCAATAGTTGATGGACTAGTTAAAATTCTTAGAAAATGTAGAGAAAATGCTTGTGAACTTGAATCTTATGGCAGTGTTTCAAGGATAATTAATAATTGTGATTTTCTTCCCTAGTATACTAATGTCATTTTGAGGACAAATTCTTCTTATGTTGGGGAGAATGATGCAATAGTATCTATGAATTATTAAGACAATAAAGAATTAGCATACTTATTTATGGAACCTATTACAATACATGTTCTTGAAGATAATATTGGTAATGTCACTAACCTTGACAAGTTTACTTTGAGTAACTCTTATAGGTATGTAACATATTTCGAAGGAGAAGATTCGTGTATTTGATGATGTTAACATATCTAAAATTTTGCGTATTACAAGTTATTACAAGTCAAAAGAAGCTAATATGCATGGAAGTCAAACTATCAAGTCAAGAAGACCTAGTTATTATATTTCATGTAAATTGGGAATCTTGTTAGTTGTTTCAATGTATTAATTAGCTACATTTATTTTAATAATTTTTATTTGATGCATACATTATATAGGAATGTAATTTGTTGCTTTACTAGTTAGTGTCCTAATTAGCCATGTGTATATTACTTTGGATACCTTAGCGTGCTATTTAGCAAAGTTTTTATTCCTTTACAATCACATGGTTGACATAGTGTAACTCATCCATGTGGATTATACATTGAAATCTAAGCAAGTAAATCACTTGGCTATTTATTTTAATAATTTTTGTTTGATACATGTATTATATAGGATCGCAATTTGTTTCTTTACTAGTTGGTGTATTAATTAGTCATTTGTGTATTAATTTTGCTACCTTCATACGCTATTTATAAAATTGTGGATTCCTATATAATCACATGGTTGACACATTGTAGCTCATGTATGTGGATTATGAATTCAAATCTAAGCAAGTACTTCACTTGGCTATCTTCCCTCTTTTGTGAGTGATTTTCTAAGACTACTTGGAGTAATTTTAGATAGGATACTTTGAATGTATGCTCAGACAAACATTCAAATTTAATTTTTTTGATTTCTTCTTTGAATCATTATTGATGATTGAAACAATTATTTAAATCATCATTGAATATTGATACAAGATTCAAACCAACCTTTAAATCTTTCTTGAATCTTGTTGAATATTCAAAAAAATCTTTAAATCTTCCTTGAAGATTAACTTCCACCTTTTCTCCATATGACACCTTCTTCTCTTCTATGGTCAAATCTTCTAATCATTTTTGGAGGACCTCATAACAGTGTCAAATCCTCTAGAACTAGTGCGCTTACTAGAATTGGCAACTATAGTTGTGGTGCTCAAATGTGGCCCTCAATGTAGGCACATATAGTCTCTATGATTGCCTAGATGTGCTTAGAATGATGGTTTGCAACTATTGACTTCCAAATACTAGGAATAATAAAAAACAAACAATTATCAAGCTTTAAGGCCCACATAAAAAAATCAACACAAAACTATCTATAATACATTGCCAACCCATTCTCACTCACAAACATTTTTGGGCATGAAAACACTTGAACTTTTAGCTAGATACTCAAGGTAGTTGAGAAATTGTTAAAAACAATTGGTGGTGCTAGCTTAAAACATTTAAAAGGTTGATAATGTCAAAATAATGCTTTAATACCAACCTATAATACCCCTATTTTTCACAATATTTATTTAAACACCATAGAAGTTAAATACCAAACACACCTAGGAAAAATAGGATTATATTACTACACCTAATATATGATATATGTCTGCTAATTTTCCCATGTTAGGTACAAGAATAGGAAAACCAACCCACCCAAATACAAGAATAGAGTGTGCATTAGATATGATACATAGGTGAGAGTAAAATGAAAGTACTGAAATACAAAGGATATAAAAAGGTAAGAAGGAAAAGAGCCAAAACTTTGGTCCCTTAAAATTAACTACTGATGATCCTCTAAAACCTTACTGATGAAGTTTTCTTGAGCAAATAATATCTTCCATATAATATCATCGAGGAATAAAGTACATGATTCTAACCAAGTGTTATGGCATGAGGCAATTGGGTTGGGTGAGACATTGACATATGAGGAGTGTCATTTAAGGATCCTAGATATTAAGGCCATATATATGTGCTTTATATCTATATAGATGGATAAGTTCTTATGGTTAAACCATCGTGTTGAATAGGGTACTTGGGAAGATGAAGAGGCCATGAGACAATAACACCTTGAGTGTTTTGTTTTTTTTTTTTCAGTAGCCATCTATTTTTAATTCATGGTAATTTCTATCTATGTCTATATTTTATTATTTTATTAGGAGGGTAGTGTGACTGTCCTTCATTTTTTTTATATACTATTGTTATCCTTATATATATATGAGTACATGTATCCTATATGATATACATAATTTGCTTCATGTGATATGTATGTGACTCTAACTTTTAATTTTCTGAATATTAGAGGAAAATTTGTTTTTTAAGGAGGTAGGGATGTAATACCCCATATATTTAAAACCATAAATATGTGACTATAAATATTATAGGAGGAGAAAATGAGTTAAGGAATAAAATAGAATTCTTAAAATGGTTTGTAAAAAGTTATAATAATGGTTAGACACCCTACTGTGCTATTTGAGGTGTGTATATATGTGACACTAAGGTTATTTCATAACTATAATTTTTATTGAGATCATATTATTAGGGTTAAGGTGATCTACATGTTTTTTTAGGAATAAAAATATGTATTTTGAAGTTAAAAGGAAGTCTGGAAATAATTTTTTTTTTAATTTATAATGAATTTCATTAACACCAAAGTAAGTTCATGTACAAAAAAAATTTGATGACACATCCTTTTAAGATGGTAATCTATCCAATATTTCTAATCTTCCCTTACACTCTCTAAATGAGCTTATATCATTTACTACTAATAAAAATCTCCTTTACAAGCTCTTACACTAAAATCCTAGGCAAGATTATTTTTGATTGAAAAATAATGAAGTTCTTAATTTGCTAAATTTTTTTACATCACCCCAAGTGCCACCATCTCCATTACCACACTTTATCCTCTCCATCTAGTTATAAGTTTGATCATTGGGAACAAAATTTTTTCCCATGTCTCATTTATATAGGTTATCTATAACGTATTTAAAACATTAAACCAACACATATGAACAATCAGGAATTAAAATATAATATAATTTTATGTCTCATATCCAAACTCACATATACTATAATGAGAATTATCCATTAATTTTCATCTATATATTTTTTCTTTGCCAATGGTGCTTCATGACAAAATAACTACTTAATCATCTTATGTTTTGTGATTTGTGAGTGTCTCCACATGAATGGATTCAAAGGTTACAAAGTTTCTATCAATCTTAAGATTTATATGCAAGGTGAATATGATGGCTAGCATCTTATCTCTTGAGATCATAATGACCTTTAATATGAAAGAATGGCATGCCTTAGATGAGTAAATTCATACTAAAGTTATTTTTAATTAAAATCTATGGACCCATCTTATCCATAAAACTTCGTTTTGTTTATCGATTGCTATGCATATCTTTTAATGGGTCATTTATTCTAGCTATTACAATCTAAAATGACCACATCGAATTTTGCTTTTGGAACACACCCTTTCTTTTAAGAAGCTAAAGACTCACAATTCTACTTTCCTGTTATTGTCCTAAAAGATTTCGTGCATATTTGTTCTGCATAGTGTATCATAACTTCTAAAAATGGGAAGAAATGAGCCATAAAAAAAATATCCTTCAACAAAAATCTAATAAATTATCATTTCCCAACATATATATTTGAGAAATTTAGTAGCCCGGCATGTAATGTTTGGTAGTAATATATCTAATAATGGTTTATACTACTTCACACCTAATCTTGTTGTATGAGGCACTAACATATGAGTAGTGTCTTTTGAGGATTTTATATATTGAGACCATGGATATGTGCTCTAGAACTATTTTGATGGCAAAGTTCATGTTGAAGAGGCTTCTTGGCAATATGTATTTTGAGGATTTTAGATATTGAGACCATGAGACAATAACACCTTAAGTTTTTTTTCTTTTTTTTCTAAGTAGCCATCTATTTTTTTATTCATTTTCATTTTTATCTATGCCTATATTTTATTTTTATTATTAGAAGGGTAGTATGACTCTCCTTTATTTGTTGATATAATATTATAATTCATGTATATATGTGAATGCATATGGATATATGTGATATATATAATTTGTGTAATGTGATATGTAAGTGACTTTGAACTTTGATGTTCTAAACTTTGGAGGCAAATTTCTTTGTTAAGGATGCAAGGATGTAATAACCCATATATATAAAACTATAAATACATTACTATAAACATTATAGGAGGAGAGAAATATGTTGAGACATAATATTAAAGGTTTAATATGTTTTCAAGAAAGCTATAATAACTATTAGGCACCCTAATGTGCTATTTGAGGTGTGTATATATTTTGAGGAAGTATTTCAAATATGTACACTAAGGTTATTTCATAAATATAAATTTTTTTACTGAGATCATAATATTAGGGTCAAGGTGATTTACAAGTTTTATTGAGAATCAAAATCCTCATTCTTAAGTTAAGAGGATATTTGGAAATTATTATTTTTATTTATAATCAATTTCATTAATACTAAAGAAGGTTCATGTATAGCAAAAATCATATGACACATCTTTTTAAGATAATCTATCCAATATTTTGAATCTTCCCTTATACCATCTAGATGAGTTTATATCATTTACTACTATAAAAAATCTCCTTTACTAGCTCTTTCACAAAAATCCTATGCAAGATTATTTTTGATCGAAAAATAATGAATTTATTATTTTACTAAATTTTTTATATCATCCTAGGTGTCACCATTTACATTACCACATTATATTCTCTTTATCTATTTATATCTTTGATCATTAGGAAAAAAAGTTTTTTCCATGTCTCATGTCTATAAGTTATCTATAACGTATTTAAAACATTAAACCAACACATATGAGCAATCTGTAATTAAAATATAATATAATATTATGCTTCATTTCCAAACACACACATACTTTAATGATCATTATTGATTACATTTCATCTATATATCTCTTTCTTTTTCAATTATGCTTGATGACAAAATAATTACTTAATCATCTTATAATTTGAGAGTTTTGAATATCCCCACACCAAATGATTCACAAGTTACAAAGTTTCTATTGGTCTCAAGATATCATATGCAAGGTGAATATGATAGCTATCATCTCATCCCTTGAGATCACAACATCCTTTAATATCAAAGAATAATGCCTTTGGTGAATAAAGTCATACTAAGGTTCCTTCTAATTAAAACCATGGACCCATCATTTCCATAAAATTTCCTTATAGCTTATCAATTGCTACATATGGCTTCTAATGAGTCCCTTATTCTAGCTCTTAAAATCTCAAATGTCCATGTCAACATTTCCTTTTGGCATGCACAATTTTTTCCAAGAAGCTAAAGACTTGTAATTTTCTTTTCTATAATTGTCTAGAAAGGTGTCATGCATATTTGTTCTGTATAGTATATCCCAACTTTCAAAACTTTTAAGAAATGAGCCCAAATAAATATATATCCTTCAAGAAAATTCTAATACATTGTCATCTTCCAATGTATAAGACAAATTTATTAGCCCAACATGTAATTTTTGCTAATAATATATCCAATAATGGTTTATACTACTTCACAACCAATTTTATTGTATGTACATAAGGGAGCTCCAAGGAATTGAAATGGAAATTACTCTACTTTACTATAACACCCTATTTCATTAACCTTAATTCCATTACATAATAAGTTTCATAATTCACCTCTAATAAATGTAGTATTGAACTCTATATTATTTCTATTAAATTCAAACATTCTATCATTTATTTTGTTCTTTTGTGGATAGTCTAATTTTTTAATATTTTTTTATTTTTTATTTTTTTAAATTTTAACATATTCTAAAATTTAAATATGTATAAAAATTAATTTTAAGCTTAATAATTTCATTAAATCACATTAAATCCATTCAATTCATCAAAAATATTAAAATAAGGAAAAGTCTTGTTTATGCAATTATTCATTTTTAGCTAATTTTTTACAATTTTTTTATAACACCCATTTTCACTTTTGTAAAATTTAGCTTAAAAAATTAACCTAGAAGTTAAAATAAACAATGGAAAGTGTTACCACCACACCTAATAAAAATGTCTATAATCTATCTCATACTAGATATAAGGTTAATATCCAATCCCACCAAAACTTAAAACATTAATGCTTCTAAGTTACCGAAAAAATTCATCATCCATAAAGTGAGTGCAAAACCTATTTAGTAAATATGGAAATTTCCAAGTCCCTTATAAACAATATAAATATAAATGGCTATTTACAATGCCATTGAAATTACTACAAGACAGTAATTTCAAAAATAAATAATATTTATATATGAAAGTATAAGACAAATAAAAAGTCCATAGAGAATAAAACTCTAGATATCTCTGACTCTCTATCCAAATCGACAATTATAGTTTAAATCAAGTAGGGGTACCTAAATATAGGAAACGAAATAAGTATAGCATTGGTATATTAACATCGTGAGAAAACCATAATCAACATATAATGATAGCATATGAACATTTAAACATTTTATCATTATACAAGGAAAATGAATAGTGATTAACATGTAATAAATTAAATTTGAATGATGATATTCTTATAAATAATCATCTTGCAATTCATAACAAGTAAAATATGAATAAAAATTCTAGTATTTAAGATCATTGAAAGCTTAAGAACTTAATAGGTAGGAGAAAAAGATATGTAAGAGAATATAACCCTAGATCAAGGTATAAACACAACTAAGCATAAATTCACAGCTAAAAATGACAAATTAAAATACTATTATGAAATCAAGGATATCATTTTTTATTCTAGGTGAATACACAAAATGCATTAGAGTTTAAACCTTACAAAAGGAAATGGTAGAGAAATAAGTTGTCATGGAAAACAAAGAAGTTTTTGAATCTCAAAATAACTCATATTACATGCTCACATGGAGTCACATGAAGTGAAAAAAATAGGTGAATCAAAGTTTAACAAAAAACATTAGCAAATCATAAACTCTTGCATGGTATCTTAGGAGAAATAAGAAAAGACATAAGGATACGAGTTCACCAAATATCATGATATGACTATTGAATTGGGAAATGTGTAATAATAGATGATCATGAAATCATATGACCATATATAATAAGAGAAGACCATGGAAGACACATAATAACATTAATAACAAGCAATCTTATTAAAAAAGAAAAACATATGATTATGGTACCAAAAAATAGGAAAGAAAAACATGCTAGCAGAGGGTTCATATTGACGCAACCTAATGGAGATAATAGTATGCACTATGTGATACTTTCAAAGTACAAAATATAAAAGCAAGTGATTACAAGAAAAATCATGATAAAAAAAGTATAAAACACTAATATAAGGTCCGATAGGTATTTTATTCCATATTTATATTATCACACAATCCACATTTTATCTAAGAAGAAATAATACTTAAGTAATGCATCTTAGTCATCAATCCAAAGCATTACTACTAACAAAACTTTTTTAACCCATTAAGGAACACTCTATATATTATTATCCACAATAGCTATATGACTCATATGTTACCTATAGATTAGAAAAGGGTCTCATCTTCACACCTAACACACTAGAGTAATATTATAACCATGTAACAACAAGGAGTGCATCAACTACAAATCCCACCTCTAAGGCCATTTCAAGGATTCTCACTTTGATCCTAATCTTAACCTTACACTTGAACTATTAATAAAATTTAAAAATATATATAACTTCTATAATCTTAGAAAATAAAAAATTGGTAATACACAATAACCACCATTTAAACATACTAGAAAAGGGGTTACTTAGTTTTCATAGACATCTTATTTATTATAGCATACTAGAGTAAATAGGATTTAGACTCAAATACATAATCTTTCAAAATTTAGATGACAGCATTCAAAAATATTATAAAATCCTTATTTTCACTCTAATGTTTTTTTTTTCTTTTCAAAAGAGTAAGGCAAAAGGTGAAACCATAAATGAGAAGTTTTATAGTACCCCATTTCTCAAACCCTTCCTTTTAAAGAATATTTTGTATTTAAAAATATAATAACATTATTTAAAATTTTTATTACATATTTATACATTAGAAACCTTAGTTTCATTTTTGAAATACCTTTTATTACATTTATGTTTTTTTATCTTTGAATTCTTCTGAGTCTACTAAGATCTATTAACATGACGAGCCAAGGCATTGGCACAGTTATAGTATTTATTATGCCAGTGTGCCTTAATTGTGTTTTAGCCTTGGAATAACCTTTTTACTACCAAAAATTTATGAAAATTTTAATTTCATTATATTTCAGTGTATTTATGATTACAATTATTTTAATATTTTATATTATTATTTTTATAATTATTGATATAATAAGTCATCTAGTGCAACTTCTCTTTTCTAATCTTGTGAGACTTAATCCTAACCTTTCATTATTTATTACGATGGTTTATAACCTCTATTTTATGTCCTTTTAATTTTATGCTTGCCACCGTTTTGTAGTTATCAACTTGGAATTGAATTTCTAATCATATTGTTCTTGCCTTTAATTATTTTTTTCTTTCTTTCTCCTCTACTCATCTTTCCTATCTTCTCCACCTTTAATTATTTAATTTTGTGTATGATTTGAATAAATTATGACTAAACCCCTTGGAAAATCACCATTACCTTTAAATTTTAGATAATTATCACAACTTAGGAAGTTATAAAATACCCTTCCAACCCTTACACCTATTATATGTTCTCTCTTTATTATTTTCCCTTCTTTATCTTCTCCTCCATGTTTTTTCCTTCTCCTTTTTCTTCCTATATTGGTTAAAAATCCCTCCTTTCTTACTTGATATTTTTACACAATATATATTAGTTGCAATATTACGTTATTATCATTATAATAATTACCTAATATACCTTTCAAATATTTAACTTATAATGTTTTTGATCTTATCTCCCCTACCTCATTTCTACCACCATAATCTTCTCTATTTTTATCCTATGGATTGCACATCTGTCATCCCCTATGACCACCATTTTTGATACCTTACACCACAACCAAAACCAGCATTATCCTTAATATTATCTTCTTTTCTATTGACTTTTTTTGGATGTTCTCTTCTCTATTCTTCTCCCATTTTGATCTTTCTTTTCCATTTTGCCTCTATTTTCAAGCTTGGCTGTCATCCAAAAGTTTAAGATAAGTTTTGCTACTTATTCTCTTTGATTATACATGATTTATTTTAGTTATATATGGTTTTTGTTACTAATATTTTCATGACCTTTTCTAGGATATATAGGCTTGTTGGAAGAATGGTTTTGGTCCTCCAATCTTGATTTCTTTTTTGAATAATATGATTATATTTTGTTAATATCTTATTAGTTCTTACAAGCATATTTTAAGTTTAGGTAAATTTATGATTATGGCATATGGTATTTATGTTTTTTGGACCAAGGTGTTCTTGTGTAATTTGATTATTAGTTGGAGATTAGAGAATACTTAGAGGAAAATTCATAGGAGAGAGGAGAGAAAAATGTGGAAAAGTTGTATTATGATTTTAGATCTCATAAGATAGATAAAAGACCCTATATATATAAGAGTAGAATGAGGGAGGAAAATGAGGAAAAACACCCTATGCTTACACACAATGAAATGCTTTTATCTTGAGTACAAGACAATTTTAGCATGGAAATGCCATGGGATACTAGTTTGGGACTAGTATGAGACTGAGATAAATGTGTCTAGAATATTTTTTTTGTAGATTCTTGTCCTTTGGGCCTACATTCCAAGGCCTAATAATACTAGTTTGGAAAAGACATATATCACAATGATATTTTTATTTGGGGTTGTAGTTCCAATTAATTTTTTTTATTCTATTAGCATTTTTTTAAAATTGACGATACACTGTCAAAAAAGGTAATTTGTGGCATTTAACAACAAAAAATTTTGTGCTGATAATTTTACACTAGTGGAAGTATGATAACAATATAGTTGGGTATTACTATATTCATCATATGTCTTTCTTACCATATCGTCCTCGCATCAAATACAAGTCAAACAAGTTAGAAAATAATACATGATAAATAGTGAATAAGAGAAGCTCGAAAAAACATAGATGTAAGTTAGGAGATTAAATTTAGGTATAATATCAAAATACAACAAAAGGGATACTACAGAACTAAGAGTTCAAAAAGGTTCATGGAAAAAATTTAATAATTAGATAACATGTTGTTTAGTTTACATCATTATTAATCAATTTACTTTGAAGTGGGTAAGTTTTAGATCAATGTCAAGTTTGCAGTATAGAAATAGTCAATGAATATTTTTATGTAGCCTATAAGACATATTTGAAGAAACTAAATGTAGTTCAATAAAGATTCTACTATGAGAAGTGTAAAAAAAAATTCAAAAAGGTAGGTTAAGGTATAAGTTGCAAATTAGTGTTGTTTATGGAGCAAGAAACATCTCACTACTTCTATGGGATAGAGAATGTACACAATTAATTGGAAAATCAGCACAGGAGCTAAGAGAGATGAATTTAAAGGTTCTATATTTAACATGTTTGATGTAATTTATTTACTATTTACATGGCTTAGTATGGGGGTCATAGGGGTGGAAAAAATTTCCCTCTATTTTGTATCTTTTATATTACGTATTTAATAATAATAAATATATTTTTAATAAAATACCCATTTTAGATCAAATTAAGATCTAAAATGGATATTCATTAGAATAAAAATATTTAATTTTAGATAGATTATATAAGATATATAAGATATGGGAGTAATTTTTCCACCCCTATTACCTCCATACCAAATGAGCACTGAATTACATATGAAGAGGTCAAATGTTCCTAACTACGAAATAATTTTTCCACCCCTTTTTTCTCTCTTTCTTTTTTTTTGTCCAAGTGAGGGAAAATCAAATTGGGTCATATTTATTTATTAAATTAGGTATAGATGATGTTTTGGTTTGCAAATATTATGGACTATGTTACTTTGATAGTTAGGTTTATATTCATCATTAACTTATAATCTTTTTTAAAAAAATTAATCATTATGTAATCAATTATTTTAAATTAGATTGTGTAATAATTTTTTAATATGTCTGGACTTAGACATACTATCCAAACTAAATAATGTAGTTGAGGAGCAAGTACAATTCACAACAACAAAGATATAAGATCTATGAGTTACTTGACTTATGTAAGTTCTAACATGTCTATTTTTTTATGTCTAAAAAGGAGGAATTACAACTGACTAAGTACACACACCAATTCATATTTTAACAAGTCATTCAAAGTGTAAAGATAATGAGTTGGGAAAAACATATATCAATGGGATCATTCAAACATAGTAACTTAGAAGAAAAGATCAAGAGTTAATGTGAAATTAGAAAAAGAGTAGGATTCAATTAGTTATTAAGTAATTATTTATTTTCTTCTTCTTTCTAAATTAGTATTGATATTTAATCTTTTCTATTTGTGACAATGAATTGATATTTGGTATAAAAACCAGTCAGTTCTTATGTTAGGATTATTGATGACATTAAGTAATGTAATAGTTTTATTTATTGCGATAGTCATCAATGTAACAATCTATTATCATCTCAACTTTTATATATGCAAGCTACATTACAACTGTATGTAATGGTGTTTTTTCTAATTAAATAAAATTATTATCCAAGGGAAACAAAACAATGTGCACCTTAAAAATAATTAAATAAGGATAAGAAATAGAATATTATGATAAGTTGTCTAATATTTAGATATAAATCAACATACTCAGTAATTAATGTGATATTTAAGTCACATTAAAGAATACTTCTTTAATATTATTGAAGCTTAAAATGCATATTATTTACCAACCAATCATCATATGCGAACACCTCTTATACACGTAATTTATAAATGGCGATTTTGAACTAATTATTCCTTTTAAAAAGTTTTTTAACACTTACCTACCTTCTAAAGGGATCAAAAATGAAAAACCATCATTTTGGTTTAATAATCACTTTAAAATCATCTATTATAAATTTTCACCCATAAATCATCATTGCCTCATTATTATTCGTTTGTCATAATAGAAAGATCCCCTACTTCACTATCAAATAGACCATAAGATAGTTTATAATCAATCTCAATTATTTGTTCATCCTCAATTGTTATTGATGAATAAGTCTGTGGCTCAAAAAAATTGGAAATAATAGTCAACAATTTACATTATACTTTTTAGAAACACTGAAATGAAATAAAATTTTAACACTACATAAAAAGCACATGTGTACGTTTGTTAACTCTTGGTCAATTGTATACCATGTTGATTATCATTGCCCCCTCATTATGGTCATTATTAATGGAAGATGGAGATCACTTCGATAAATAACCAAGAATAATATTTTATTAACTATGAAAGATTTAATAATAAAAAATGACATAATTATTATATGGCTTAGCTTAGTTACTATCTACAAATATAAATATTTTCAAATGTGAAGGTTTCCCAAAATCTCCCTCTTGAAGTTCAATTCACATTTTTTCAATTTTTATAAACAGGAAACAACTTACATTTGACACTAGCTACCAGAGCAACAAAAATATGCAGCACAATAGAATCTCTAACACATATTTCTGACATACAACATCTTTAGTAAGTGTGACTTAATTACTTATTTTATATTAAATATATTTACAATTGAATTATAATCTCATATTACTATTTATTTCACATATCTCACATGAGTTCACATCTTGCAGATAAAGAAAAGTCAATATATAGGAGTAGAATATGAAGAAGTTAACAGTATCAATGACAATTAGAGGAAAAAGACCAAGACAAGACATATCAATTAGTACTTAACTAACTTTATCAAAAAGTTGTCATAAGTGATGATATTTATAGTCAATTGATCAATCTTTATGATTGTAACACCCCAAAATTTACTATTTTTTTTTCAAAACCTTTAAATTTAAAACCCATAAATTTTGGGGATACTACCGCCACACTTAGTACTAGACCGGTTCACTCTTACCATTCCAGTACCAAGTGCTAAGGCTAAGAAAAATGTTGCCATCATCACACATTCATACATAAATTAAAGTTCGCAAATAAATAATCAGAGTACGCATGAGTTTTACATAATCCGAAATACAAAGATATAGTTCTTTAGAGAATAAAAATAGCTACAATATTACATAATCCGAAATACAAGAGATAGTTCTTTAGAGAATAAAAATAGCTACAATATTAAAATTGTTTCCAGATTTTCAAACATAGTTAAAAGAGAAAAGGAATAATAATCTCATAATGGAAAACTGGCCACACCACTCCAAGGACTTGATCCAGCCCAAATCATGACTCGGCCCCACCAGGTGTCCCATAGACATCAATGGCATCAAATAAGGCATCACCTACCAACAACACCTCAAATGGGCCTTCTGCTCATGGGAATGAGCAGCACCCATAAAAAGGGTGATCAATATGCTACGTACTGAGTAAGGTAACCAAGCACTAAGGCCAACACACAAGTACATAAAATCATGCAAGGTAGAATCTAACTTATAAATTCAAACCCAAACATATAATATATAAAGTCATTCTTAATATTATACAACTTATAAATGGTCAAGCCTAACATAAAGGCCCAAATAGTCAAGATTAATTATTTCATTAATATCTTATAGGAAGTCGATTCACACCATGCCTTTTATCAAATACATGCAAGTATAGGAACCTCCCACTATTTTAGCCGATGGGCCAGTCACTTGCTGGACAAAATATCCACACCACTATTCCTAACCGGTGGATCGGTTTGGTTCCTACTCATATAGTGTCCCATAGTAAGTAATTAGTATCTTTTAAATGCCTTAGCAAACTCTGGTTTGTGCTTATGGAGCTCGGGATCCCCTATTATTATTGTTGGTGGGTCGGTCACTTGCGGGACCTTAGGTCCACACCACTATTATTCACCGGTGGATCGGTCACTTGTGGGAGAACACGTCCACACCACTATTTCTAACCGGTTGATCGGTTGCATCCAGCTCAATAATCTTTCACTTTAAATGATTAGTTTCTTAAGTATTTTATTTAGAAGCTTTCACCCAAACATGTATGACTGACGCCTACTATTCTTATCCTCCCAAGTCTACTTGACCAACACAACCGTAGTTAACCATAGCATAGCCGAACACATATGCAAACCCTAACTCCCATGCAAACCCTAACTCCATGCAAACTCTAGCTCCATGCTATCCCTACTTCCATGCAAACCTTACTTCCATGCAAACCCTAACACCATGCAAACCCTACTTCCATACAAACCTTACTTCCATGCAAACCCTAACTCCTTGCAAACCCCAACTCCATGCAAACCCTAACACCATGCAAACCCTAACTCCATGCAAACCCCAACTATATACAAACCCTAACTCCACATTATTACACTTCCCATCATTATTTTACATAACCTATCATGCATGTCTTATGGACCACACCATACCACAATAATAATACAACCCATACACATAATACTCATGCCATAATGATCTTACCTCAACTGCATATCATGCTGCATATATGACAGTTATACAATTACACATAAAATGCATTATAATTTCATATCATATGGCATGCATGGCATATAAAAAACATAACACACAAATGGCCACCTAAAACGTCACTGGTCTTGGAGTACGCTCCTATACCTTTTTAGGGCTTTGACTGGTCTCACTTATTATGAGGGAAAAACTAGAATTAGGTTCCCTCCTAAAAATACTATTATTTACTAACTTATCCCGAGACTACGTTTTAAAATAAAATAATACTATACTAATAATAACTACACGAAATAATACCAAAAATGCTAATAATAATGTTAATATGACTCAAAACGAATGGTGGTATAAGGGCTTCTACCCTCTACCCAAAATAATACTAAAAATATCATTAAAACATTATTAATAAAATTAGTACTAATAAGATTAATCAAATTATAAAATAATAATAATAATAGTAATAATAATAATGATGAAATGACTTAAACAAAAAGTAATATAAGGTAGTGTTTTCAACTCTACCCTAAAATAGTAAAAGTACCATTAGTAATAATAATAATATTATTAATACATATTATTTATAATAATATTAAAAATAATGATGATGATAATAATAATAATAATAATAATAATAATAATAATAATAATAATAATAATAATAATAATAATAGAAATGATAATAATCGACTTATTTAAGTAAAATAGGTCTCAGCCCTCTAAGTAAATAATAGTAATAGTAAGAAAAAGAAGAGGAATAATAATAATAATAATAATAATAATAATAATAATAATAAAACTTATAATAATACTAATAATATTATAAATTCAAAACTAATAATCCAAATAATTCCTACACACTCTTGACCCTACCAAGAAATAATAACATTAATATTACACCAAATAATAATAATACTAACAATATTAATATTAATCATAATAATTGAATAAAGGTTAAAAATTGAAATAAAATAGGGTAAGCTTAAATAAATAAGGGAGAAGGGCTGAGAAGGTCTAGGGTTTCACCTTGAGTCAGCAGAGATGGGTGGCACAGGCGGTGGTGCACGGCAGCGACGACGGTGGTCGGAAAAGAGGATAGAAAAGGAAAAAGTTGAGGTTTGAGAAGAAAAGGTTGAGAATAAGGGTGGTGGTTGAGGTAGTGGCGGTAGCCTAGATTGAGAGGAGTAAAGTGAGGGTCGTGGCGCAACAAGTGGCTGTGGCGCACAGCAGTAGTGGTGGCAGCCGAAATGAAGAGAAAAGGAAAAAGAGAGAAGGAGAAAGGATAAAGGAGAAAAGAAGGCTATGGCTAGGAGGAGGAAGATTAGTAGCAGTTTTTGGGTGGTGTAGGAGGTAGTGATAGTGGCGGATATAGTGGTGGATGGTGGCATGAGGGGTTGCGGGTGTAAAAATTTTGCTTGATGGACAAGGAACTTTTCACGGCCATAGTGGCTCATACAATAAGAATTGAGGAAGATGGGTGGTTCAGTTAGTTAGAGGGCGATGCAGGGAAAACTTAGGTAGGTTGATCTGCCAGTGTAGTTGGCTGACGATGAAGGAAAGGTCATTTGAAGTCGCGGTGGTGCACAAGGCAGGTTCTTAGGGTTTCGGGGAAAAAGTTTTGAAATCAACCAAACAAGAGGTATTTATAGAGTTTGGAGGGGAAGGTAGGGTTCTAAAGCTCCACAGGAGGATAATGTGGGTAGGGTTTGGCATAGCCGACGACGTCAATTAGCCAGCAAAAGTTCAGGTCTTAGTCAACCTTTTGCATAGGAAAAGAGGGTTTTGCACGAAGAAAAAGGGAAGTGGGTTAGGCTAGGTCGAACTACGATTGAAGGGGAAGAGAAAGAGAGGAGAAATGACCGGTCAAGTCAAGTTTAGCGGCGACGCCATTTTCGGAGCTAGCAGAGCTATAGGTCGACAGTGGAGGAGGAGGGAGGAAGAAGAAGGTGAAATGGGAGGCTGGGGTAAAAGAAAGAAAAGAAAAGGAGAAGGAGAACCGAGCCAATCGGCAACGGTTATAAAAATATTTCAATGGAATGCGGCGTTCCAGGGGGAAAAGACGCAATACGCAATGCTTCAACTACCGATAAAAGAAAAGAAAAGAAATGGTGGATGGGCAACGAAAGAGAGGAAAGAAAAAGGAGAGATTGGGCCGCCATAGGCCCAATCAGAAGGAAGAAGGAAATAGGAAGAAAATAAATAAAAAAGAAGAAGGAAAAAGAAAAAGGAAAAAGGAAAAAGGGAAAAAGAAAAATTTAGGTAGGTTGGGGGTCAATTAAATTTAATAGAATATTTAGGTATTTAAAATAAAATATTTGAATAAAATAATATTAAATTTCCTTTTTAGGCTAATTCAGGATTTTTAAAAGATTTTTCCTAAATTCCTTTTTAATTAGAAAAATGCCCAATTTTCCCTCATAAAAATATTTATAAATTCCTTTTTAATTTGCCCTAAATAATATCTTCCTATTTCAATAAAAATAATTAATTAAATTAATTTCGTAATATATCCTAATTTAATTACACTTCTCAAAATAAATATCTTGGGCATTTCATTACTAGTCTCTTAAAAACAGACTTCGTCCTCGAAGTCTCCTACAGTTCCCTAGGGTTAAGGCTAGGACATTCTAAGCATCTAAGAATAACACATTAATAACTGTACTTAAATCAAGTACCCCGTTAAGAACAAACTTGATAAAAAGAATCTAACATGTGGCCAAAAGTTCTAGATATGCTTCTCGCATATCTTTCTTGGTCTCTCAAGTAGCTTCTTCGGTTCCGTGTTGACTCCATAAGATCTTAACAAGAGAGACCACACTCGTACGAGTCTTTCATAGCTTAATGTCAAAAATCCGCACCGATCGCTCCTTATAGGTTAATGAATCATCCAATTCAATCTCATTTGGTTGGATTACAGGCGATGGATCAACAACATACTTCCGTAGCTACGAAATGTGGAACACATTATGCACTCGTGCCAACTCTAGAGGAAGAGCCAATCGATAAGCAACTTCACCCACTCGCTCCAGTATCTCATAGGGACCAATATACCTAGGGCTCGACTTTCCCTTCCTACCAAACCTTTGCAACCCTTTAGTAGGTGAAATCCTCAGCAACACCTTGTCTCCTAGCTCAAAATTTCCATCCCTACGTCTCTGATCAGCATAACTCTTTTGTCAGCTGTGAGCTACTCTCATTCGATCCTAGATCTGTTGGACCTGACGAGTCATATCTTCGATCATTTCTAGTCCCAACACTATCGTCTCACTGATTTTGCACCAACACAAGGGATTCCTGCACTTTCGTCCATACAATGCTTCAAAGGGAGCCATCCTAATACTGGCATGATAGCTATTATTGTATGAAAACTCTATCAGATGAAGGCGCTCCTCCCAACATCCCTAGAAATCCAGCACGTAGGCCCTCAACATATCCTCCAAAGTCTGAATAGTCAGTTATGTCTGTCCGTTTGTGGCAAGGTGAAAAGCAGTGTTCTTCTTCAACTTAATCACTAAAACTTCCTGTAGCTTTCCCCAAAAGTGAGAGAGGAACCTTGAATCTCAGTCTGAAACAATATCCTCTAGAACACCATGAAGACTAACCACAAACTTCATGTAAGCATTTTCCAACTAATCCATACTCCACGTGGACTTCATAGGAATAAACATGGCCGACTTGGTCAATCTATCAAAAATAACCCAAATAGTATCACAGCCGCTTCTGGTCCTCGGTAAACCACTAAAAAATTCCATAGAAATGGGGTCCTATTCCCACCTTGGCACCTCCAAAGACTGAAGTAACCCCACTGGTCTCCGATGTTCAATCTTAAACTTCTGACACACAAGACACCGGGATACAAACTCAACCACTTCCCACTTCATACGTGATAACCAATACACCTTTTTTAGGTCTTTATATAACTTAGATCCTCCTGGGTGAACCGAGTAGGGATTCTGATGTCCTTCCTCCATAATACGATGCTTAAGCTCTGGAAAACTCTGGGATACACACCAATGACCTCTTAATCGAATGCTGCCATCCTCATGGATTCTGAATCCCTCTGCTTGTCCTTCCTATATCTTCTATCATATTCTCTCCAGCTTAACATCTCCAATCTGGCCTGCTTGAATCTCTTCAAATATAGTTGGAGTGAGTGCTAGGTTATTCATACGAGCTTCGAGGTTTCCCTACTGGATCATCTCGATCTCCAGGTCTAACAATTCTCTTATTTTTCGGTTAGCAATCACATAACACCACATAGAATGTGAAGTCTTCCTACTCAGAGCATCTATAACCACGTTAGCCTTACCCTCATGGTAGGTTAACCCAATATCGTAGTCCTTCATAAGCTCCAACCATCTTCTCTACCTCAAGTTGAGTTCTTTCTATGTGAAAAATATACTCGAGACTCTTGTGATCTGTAAAGAATTTTCACTTTGCCCCGTATATATAATTTCTCCAAATCTTCAAGGCAAAAACAACAGCAACTAACTCTAGGTCATACGTGGGATTATTCTGCTCATGTTTCTTCAGCTATCGTGAGGCATAAGCTATCACTTTACTCTTTTGCATCAATACATATCCGAACCCATACTTGAATGCATCACTGTAAACCTCGAACTCCTCGGTGCCCTTGGGTAAATTCAATACCGGTGTAGAGGTCAACCATTTCTTCAACTCTCGGAAAGCCTCTTCACAAGCCTCATCCCATTGGAACTTTGTAGATTTCTTTAGAAGATTAGTCAATGGTTTGCCAATCTTGGAAAATTTCTTCACAAATCCTCTGTAGTATCCAACCAAAGCCAAAAACTCTGAATCTCTAATATGTTCGTAGGGGCCTTCCATTCTATGATCGCCACAACCTTAGTTGGATTTACAACCACTCCTCTAGCTGATACAATGTGACCAAGAAAGGCTACCTCTTGAAGCCAAATCCACACTTTGACAGCCTCGCATACAGGTGATGTTCCCTCAACGTACTCAAAATAGTACGTAAATGCTGCTCATGCTCCTCATTTCTCCTAGAATACACATAAATATCATCCATGAATACCACCACAAATTGATCGAGGAAAGGTGAAATGCCCCGAAAAATTCTAATCTAAAATATTATATTTAAATGAGCTTTTATCATAAATATTAATTAAATTAATTATTTTAATTAAAATAAAAAGGAAATTAATTAGGGAAAATCAAGGATAAATTTATAAGTATGTTAATTAAGAGAAATTGGGTATTTTAGCTAATTAAGGATTTGTATTTTAGAAATTGACTAAATAAATTATTTTATTTAAAATAATGAGGAGAAAATAGTTTAAAATTAATATTAATTTTATAAATAATTTAATGGAAGAAAATTAGGGTGTTTTGCTAATTAAAATGGAATTTATGAAAAATCTTTTAAAAATCCTAATTTAGCCTAAAAAGGGATTTAAATTTAATTTTATTTAAATATTATTATTTTTAAATATCCTAAATATTTAGATTAATTTAATTGGGCCTAACCTATTTTATTTCTCCTTTCCTTTTTCCCTTTTTCTTTTTCTTTCTTCCTTTTTCCTTTTCTTTTTCTTTCTTTTTCTTCTTTTTCTTTTTTTCCTCTTCTTCTCGCCGAACTGGGCCAGCTCGCGGCCCAGTTCCCCTTTTTCTTTTCTTCTTCTTCTTCGGCACGGCCCAGCCCGCGCCCGCGCGACGTCATCCGTCCGCTCCGTGCCACGCCGTGTTTTTACTTCTTTTCCACTGAAGCTCGTCGTTTCATTTAAAACCTTACCTCGTCGCGCCCGACCGGCCCGGTTCTTCCTTTTTCTTTTCTTTCCCGGCCGACCCGACCGCCTCCCTCTCTTCTTCCTTCTTCCTCCTTCCTCCTCCGTCGACGCTGCTGCATCTTTCGACCTCATTAATGGCTTCTCCGGCTACGGTGAATAATACCGGCCGTTTCTTGTCTCATTGTCTTCCTCTTAACTCCAGAAATAAATTCATATAATTATTTGACGTTAACTCTCGGCCGTTTCTCCTCCCCAACCTCTCGAAACCCCGAAGCCAACCAAACGTCGACCGACCGTTTACCGCCACCGGCCACCCAAATTATTGCATTTAAAACTTCCATGTCGACCTCCAGCTCCTCTCTATCCATTCCAACATCTATAAATAGCCTTGTTATTGGAGTTTTTAGAATTTTTCTTTCCCCGAAACCCTCGGCCCGAGTTGCCGCATCCCAACTTCAGACGCCCCTTCCGCCTCCGTTAGCCAACTTCAGAGCCACCTCTTCATGCCAAAGTATTCCCTGCAACGTCCTCTAATTAATTAAACCATTCTAACCTCTCGATTCTTCTTGCACGAGCCTCCATAGCCGTGTCAAGTTGGATGCTCGTTCTCGCCGGAATTTTGACCCCGAAGCCTTAAACCGCCTTCCGCCGCCGTGCGCCGCCACCTTTGGCTGCACCACCACCGTCATTTTGTCCCTCTCCTCCTGGGAAACAATAAACACCTCTTATATCACCTCAATTCTCCCTATCTTTTTCCCCACATCCATCTTTCCCCTTTTTCTTCTATTTTTCCGGCCACCGTCGCCGCCGCCGTGAACCACCGCCGGTGCCACCTATCCCCACCAGCTTAAGGTTGAACCCTAGACCCTCTCAACCATTTTCCATATTATTATAAGCCTTGATTTAATTTATTTCAATTATTTGCATATAATTACCATTATTATTATTCTTAATAGTTATATTCTTAATATGTTTTATTATTATTTGATGAGAAATTTTATTCTGAATTGTACTTGCAGGGTGGAGAGTGGTAATAAAACTATATTATTGATAGTTTCGAATTTTAAGTTATTAATTGAATTATTATGGGATTATTATCATTATTATTATTATTATTATTATTATTATTATTATTATTATTATTATTATTATTATAATTATTAGAATAATTATTATTATCATTTTATTATTTATTCTGGAAAATCTTAGGCCCTAATTTTGTATTAACATTCGCACTTATTTATTTTAGTATTATTGTTCTATTGTTCTTATAACTATTGATGATAATATTATCAGTATCTTTATTATTTTAATATTATTATATATGTTAGTAATTTTATTATTTATATTAAATAAGTGGTAAGTCATTAGTTATAAGAAGGGTCGAAACCCCACTTTAAATTTTAAAGCTTATTATTATTATTATTATTATTATTATTATTATTATTATTATTATTACTATTACTATTACTTATGTTCTCATTGATATTAGTTTTATTATTTTTGATATTATTATATTAGTATCATTATTATTATTAGGGTAAAGTCTTTAACCCTATATTAAAAAGGTTTATAATATCTCTATTATTTTTATGTCTTTAGCAAAGTTAGAATTTTGTTAAAGTTATTTTATTAATATGTTATTATTTGGTCAAAGCCCTAAGGAGGCGTAGGAACGTGCTCCAAGACCGGTGTCGTTTCAGGTAAGGGGTGCTAAGGCCTTTTATGTGCTAATGTGCATTGTGTGATTCATATGCTATGCATTCTATGTTTATGATTATTAATTATGCAGTATATGCTATGACATGGAGTTGAAGTGTGTTTTCGTATGGCATGTGTAATATTTGTGTATGACCCTATAAGACATGCATGTGAGGATGCTGATATGATTTTATGTGGGAGAAAGGATGAAAAAGGAGGATGGGGAAAGAAGTTGACTAAGGCAAGTGAGTTGACCTAATTTTATGAATTTATGAGGAATAATCTATTGCATGGTTTTATTTGGAAGAATGTAATCTATGATGTTATATGGGAGAATCAAATTATTATTTGTTTGGGAGAATCTAGTTTATGATTTTAATTGGGAGAATCTAATTTATGATTTGTCTGGTGAAATCCAATTTATGATTTGTTTTGGGGAATCCAAATTATGGTTTTGCTTGGGAGATTCTAATTTATGATTTTATGTGGGAGAATCTAACTTATAGTCTCGTATGGTAGAATCTAATTTGTGGTTATGAAAGGGGAGAATCTAATCAATTGTATTATGTAGAAAAATCTTTGGGTTTTATATGATTTGAACCTTTGTGTTGGTATGGATTGAATTTAGGGTTCTGTGTGAATGAATCTTTGGGTTTGTATATGGTTTGAACTTAGGGTTTGGTAGGGATGGATACTTAGTTTGGTATGGATGAATCTTTGGGTTTTATATGGTTTGAATCTAGGGTTTGGTATGAATGGATCTTTGGGTTATGTGGATTGAATTTCGGGTTTTGTATGATGAGATTTTGGGTTTTGCATAATGGTTAATGATTGTATGGTGGTATTAGGGTTTGCATGGAAGTTAATAATTGCATGGGATGTGTAAAGTTTGTATGAGAGTGAAGTTTACGTATGGAACGCTGATTTGGGATTTGAGGAAAGTAATGTAAGTGTTGTTTGGGTGATTGAACATTTGAATGGAAAATAGTGCGTGGAGCATTATATGGGTACGTAGGAAACCGAGCTAGGGTTCGTGTGGATAATTAGGGTTTGGTGCAACTAGTTAGGGTTTTTGTCGTATCAAGTATATTTGGTGATTAAAGAGTAATTGTGATTTGTGATTTGTGATGTGTGTTGATTCATGCATGACCAGGGTGAAGTCTTTGAATAAAATATTTAAGATATTAATCACTTAAAGCGAAAGATTATTGAGCCGGGTCCAACCGATCCACCGGTTAGGAATAGTGGTTAGGGTTATTACCCTATGTGAGACCGGTCCACCGGCAAATAATAGTGGTGTGGACTTTGTCCCGCAAGTGTCCGGTCCACCGGCGAATAATAGTGGGGGACTCGAGCTCAATAAAAACGAACCCGAGTTTGTTAAAGACACTTAAAAGATATTAATTACTTATAGTGGAACACCATGCGAGGAGGAACCAAACCGATCCACCGGTTAGGAATAGTGGTTAGGGTTGCTACCCTATGTGTGACCGATCCACCGGTAATAATAGTGGTTAGGGCATGATGCTCTATTGTGACCGATCCACCGGTAATAATAGTGGTTAGGGCGTGATGCTCTATGTGTGACCGGCCCACCGGTTATAATAGTGGGGTGTTCCTCTGCTCGCATGGATTGATAAAAGGCATGGTGTGAATCGGATTCTGATAAGAGATTAATTAAACAATTAATCTGGATTATGATTGGGCCTTTGTACTTTTACCTGAATTGTTCATATACCTTTATATTGTTATATTGGATTATGCCTATTATTATTCTGCATGGATTATGTGCTTACGTGTTGGCCTTAGTGCTCGGTTACCTTACTCAGTACGTAGCGTACTGATCACCCTTTTCATGGGTGCTGCTCATTCCCACGAGTAGTATGCCTTCTGAATTTATGCAGGTGGGCGGAATATCAGTTGGGGCTGAGTGTTGAGCATGTTTGGCTCGAGATTCAAGAGAGTTGTGGCCATATTATAGTCTTTATATGACTCTAATTCTTTTTGTTAATCTTTTATCGGTTGTAAGTTTAATTCTCTTTTGGAAATGAATTACATTTCTTGATGCGTACTCTGATTTTGTTTTACAACCGTTTAATGCTTATTTGGAAATTGAATTGTATTGATTATTTCTTTTCTTAGCCTTACCACTTGGTACTGGAACGGTCGGAGAGAACCGGTCTGGTACTAAGTGTGGCGGTAACATTTCCAGAATTCACAGGTTTTCAGTGCTTCTAATTTAATTGCTTCCGCTTTTAAGAAAAAAAAAATTTAGTGAATTTTGGGGTGTTACAAAAGGTCCGAATATCCTCATCATTAACTCCATGACAACTGCGGGGGCATTTGTAATTCCGAAGGGCATCACCATAAACTCATAATGCCCATATCGGGTCTGGAAGGCAGTCTCATAATATCCGCATCGGCAATTCTCAACTGGTGATATCTGGACCTAAGATTAATCTTAGAAAATACCATAGCACCCTTCAACTGGTCAAATAAATCATCGATCCTCAGGAGTGGATACCGGTTCTTTATTGTCAACTGATTCAATCCTTGGTAGTCGATGCAAAAATGGAGGCTACCATCCTTCTTGTTCACAAACAATACCGGTGCTCCCCATGGTGATACACTCAACAAGATGTACCCATGCTCCAATAATTCCTCCAACTAGGCCTTCAACTCTTTTAACTCAACCGGTGCCATTCTGTAAGGTGCCTATGAGACTGGCTCGACTCCCAGCCCTAGCTCGATCTTAAAATCAATCTCCCAAACTAGAGGCATGCCTAGTATTTCTTCTAGAAACACATCTGAAAATTCTTTAACTACGAAATACTGCCTAATGCGGTTAAGTCCCTCTTTAGCTCCTGCACACTGCATAAATACACGGGATATCCTTTTTGGATCAAAGTGTACAAAGTAACTGCAGACACTACCTTGGTGGTCAGCTCGGGCAGAGTCTTCCTGTACAAAACCCTAGTCCCCTTCGAGCCTCATAAAATCATCCACTCCTAGGCACAATCAATAACGGCCTTGTATCTCCCTGGCATATCCATGCACAGAGTCACGTCAAAATCATTCAAGTCCATCCAAACCAGATCTACTAGGAAGTCGACCCCGCCTATATCTAAGGCTACATCGGAAAACGTTGGACTACATTCCATCCTGTCACCCGATGGAAGCATCATAGATAACTGTACTCTAGCAGATGGTGACAGTCCAGCCTTAGCAGTAAATGCAGATGATATAAAAGACAACATGGCACTTGAGTCAAATAGAATATACGTTGTTATAGAATAAATGGTGAACATACCCGTAATATCATCCAGCTGACGGTCTGCCTCTGCCTGACTGATGACATTCATATGTCCTCCTAACTAGCCTCCCTTCTGAGGATAAGGCCTAGATCCCTGAGGTCTTCCCCCTTTCTCTCGAACCAGGGCACTAGATGGAGTAGGTGATCTCTGATAGTACTGTCGGGATGAATTCCAGTGGTGGTGCTGTTGGTACGCTTGCTGTTGCGGCCTCAGTGCTCCTCCCTATTGAGATGGTTCTAACTCTGTTGGAATCTAGGTGGCCTCCAACACTCAACCGCTCTATGACCCGCCTTTTTATAATTTAGGCAAGTAACCAACCTGCTTACACAAATCCTGCCTGGGTGGTTCCGACCAAAACTCCTGCAAACTAAGCCTCTTAGGGGCCCTTGGCTTCTACTAGGATCCTTCGGTGGGGGCCTCCTTGCTTCTCCAATTCTAGGCTGGGTCCCACTCCTAGAGCTTTGACCATCGGGCTTCACCTTTCCAAGGATGGTGGTCTACTCATGAACCAATGTGTATGCTATGCAAGCACGCTCGTATAGGGATGTGAGATCTATGAAAGGCACTGCATCCATCATATGGCGGATGCTGAAATTTAGTCCCTATTCAAACTAAAAGACCACCATAGTCATTGGCGGCAATCCCTAGAGCAAACCAGAGAAACTTAACAAAGCAGGCGTGATACTAATGGACTATCATTGGTCCCTACGTGAGCTGCTCAAACACTCGGAGCTTGTCCTTCCTTAGGCTCTCGGAATAGAATTTGGTGCAGATGGTGGCCTTAAAAGACTCCTATAAAGCCAGAGGACCGTCTCGGGCATGATACTCCTCCCACCAGGTGTTTGCTATGCCCCAGAGGAAGAAAGCTGCAATGTTGCGCCGCCTGTCTGGTGGACAATCCACAGCCTCAAAGGTGCGATCCAGATCTGGAATCCACCCCTCTAGGACCATTAGGTTCTCCTCACCAGAATATGTTGGAGGGTGGTGTCCGGTAACCCTCTGAAGCCAGTCTTCTCCGGCGTTTTGAGAACTCTTGGTGAACTCCAAGATGGCTGTGACAGCCTCCTCTAATCTATTAATCCTTCTGTTCGCTGCCATTTGGCTACACAAAAAGAAAATTTTAGAAACAAACCCACTGGTTCGGAACCATGTTAGCAAGATCTCCCCCTTTTTGGGGAAAAGCCCTAATCTACCCTTATACTCCTCACCATGGCCAGCCTCTGAAATTTTCAAATAGAGAGATTTTCAGAGCGAGAAATTCTTTTCAAAATTAAATAAAGACTTCATAAATCAAATTATTTTTCAAAAGCGAGCGTGGTCAACAAGACCAACCGCTCTGATACCAACTTGTAACACCCCAAAATATACTATTTTTTTTCAAAACCTTTAAATTTCAAGCCTATAAATTATGCGGATGCTACCGCCACACTTAGTACTAGATCGATTCACTCCTACCGTTCCAGTACCAAGTGCTAAGGCTAAGAAAAACATTGCCATCATCACACATTAATACATAAATTAAAGTTCGCAAATCAATAATCAGAGTACGCATGAGTTTTACATAATCTAAAATATGAGAGATAGTTCTTCAGAGAACAAAAATAGCTACAATATTAAAATTGTTTTTGGAGTTTCAAACATAGTTAAAAGAGAAAGGGAATAATCATCTCATAATGGAAAACCGGCCATGCCACTCTAAGGACTTGATCCAGCCCAAATCATCACTTGGCCCCACCTAGTGTCCCATAGACATCAATGGCATCAAAGAAAGCATCACCTACCTACAACACATCAGACGGACCTTCTGCTCGTGGGAATGAGCAGCACCCATAAAAAGGTTGATTAGTATGCTACGTACTAAGTAAGGTAACCGAGCACTAAGGCCAACACACAAGTACATAAAATCATGCAAGATAATAATCAACTTACACATTCAAACCCACAGGTATAATATATAAGGTCATGCAGAAGATTATATAGCTTATAAATGATCAAGCCTGACATAAAGACCCAAATAGTCTAGATTAATTATTTAATTAATCTCTTATAGAAATTCGATTCACACTATGACTTTTATCAAATCTATGCAAGTACAGGAACCTCCCACTGTTTTAATAGGTGGGTCGGTCACTTGCCGGACAACAAGTCCACACCACTATTATTTGCCGGTGGATCAGTCACTTGCAAGACAACATGTCCACACCACTATTCCAAACTGGTGGATCGGATCGGTTCCTACTCACATTGTGTTCCACTATAAGTAATTAGTACCATTTAAGTGCCTTCACAAACTCTGATTTGCGCTTATAGAGCTCGGGATCCCCCACTATTATTACCGGTGGGCTGGTCACTTGCGGGACATCAGGTCCACACCACTATTATTTGCCGGTGCATCGGTCACTTGCCGGACAACACGTCCACACCACTATTTCTAACTGTTAGATCGGCTGGACCGGACTCAATAATTTTTCACTTTAAATGATTAGAGTCTTAAGTATTTTATTCAAAAGCTTTCACCCAGACATATATGGCTGACTCCTATAATTCTTATCCTCCCAACTCTAGTTGACCACCACAACCGTAGTTAACCATAGCATACACTAACACGCATGCAAACCCTAACTCCCATGCAAACCCTAACTTTATGCAAACCCTACTTCCATGCAAACCCTAGCTCCATGCAAACCCTACTTCCATATAAACCCTAACACCATGCAAACCCTACTTCCATACAAACCCTACTTCCATGCAAACTGTAACACCCCAAAATTTACAACTGAAAATTTTTGTTTACATAGTTAAGTGCGGAAGCTAAAACAATAAAAACAAAGGGTGTTACCACCACACTTGGTACAAGTCTGGTTTCCTCTACCATTCTCATACCAAGTGTTAAGGCTAAAATCATTAATTCGCTTAAATTAATATCATGATTACAGAAATCAGGATAGAGAGAACATTAGATAATTACTGCTAATTAAAAATGACATTAGTAGTTTACAAAACTCGAGAGAGAAATTATAGGAGGACACGAGGGTCCAAATACAACCGGAAATAAGACAACAAACACCGGATAGTCTAACACTCCCGAATCCGAACTATCAGAATTTGACTAAGCTCAGAGGTTGACCTGCAAAGTCCACTGCCCATTGAATAGGCAGAGGCCCACAAAAATGAACCCTTCAATATTGCGGTACTAAGCAACTCTTTATACCAAACTAATACGATAAATCAGCATGGAACACATGCAAGGTATACAATTAACATAGTATAAGATATATACATATAAATACGATGATTGAGATATAATAATCACTCAGATGATTGATTTCCATCAAAGTCACATACTACTCATTTCCATTCATTTGATACAGTCGAACTTATTATTGAACATCCCAGAAATACTGTATGAGTAATAATTAAAACCCAACTTCAGTATAATTCATGTCTCAGCATACATCCCAAACAATCATATACATCACAAGCATGTTCACAGGTATAATTTACTAAGATTCATATCATCCCAGGCATACTTACAGGTACAGCATAATAAATCCATAACGTCACAGGTAACTTACAGATACAGCATAATAAGACCCATAATATCACAGGTATGCTCACAGACATAAAACCAACATAGGTAGGCATGAAGGCCGCTACCAAATCCACAGGTAGGCACAAAGACTACTACCAAAACCACAAAAAACCTCAGGTAGGCACTAAGGCTGCTACCAAAAACACAGAAAACCTCAGGTAGGAACAAAGGCTGCTATCGAAACCTTACAAAACCTCAGGTAGGCACAAAGGCTACTACCGAAACCACAAGTAGGCACTAAGGCTACTACCCAAACCTCAGGTAGGCACGAAGGCTACTACCGAACCACAAGTAGGCACGAAGGCTACTACCGAAACCTCAGGTAGGCATGAAGGCTACTACCGAACAATCCAATAATGCGATAATCATTATTTTCATCAAATCATGTCATTTCCATTTTATTTTATTTATCGAGGAGAGATCAATCAACCTAGAGACACAAAGGTACTCTAGTCATACCAACGCAACAAGGCAACACAGTATCCTACCGACTATAAACCCATGGACACAAAGGTACCCTAGTCGCACTGGTACACGAAGGTAACACAATACCCTACCGACAAGGATACCTAATCCATAAGTATGCATACCCCCTATTAGTCTCCATAACAAAATAGAGTAAGATGTAGGGTCTGACTGGGGCACTAAGGCACACCAGAAAAAATCCATATCAACCGTGGGCTAAACCACGTCTTTAGGGTAGCAAACCCTAGGAGCCACCATCCCCGATCTTGAGGTCTTTCACTTTAAGTATTAGTATTTTATTAAGGTGACCACGAAATCACATAGAATACAGATAAATTCAATTCTCATACTTAACTGTTCTTACTTATTTCCAATCATTCGAGACAACAATAATCAAGGTCAAGTTTGAAGCCAACATTAAAATATACTAAGGCCATCCTAGAATCAATTATTCACATTTGGATACTTTAGGTCAAAACGACCAAAATACCCTTGAGACTAAAAATTCATAGATTATCATCTATTTAAATACTATTCTATTTTATTTATTTATTTGCCATGAAAAGGCTAAAACACAATAATTAAATAATTCATTACACAATTTTAATTTTCAGATATGTCAAATGACCATTTTTCCCTTATACATAATTTTACACATAAAATCCTTTTCCACACCTTTAATCCATCCAAAACACATACTCACATACTCAACAACAACTAATACATATTAGAGATGATTTTCAAGATAAATATCATAATACATAAAAATTACTAAATTGCCCTTAGGGCACACATCCATAATAATCATTCTATAATTATTTATAAGCATGCTCAACATATTATTTTACACATAATTATCATACAAGTTATTTTTCCATCAATAGAATTATTTTAATCATACTTTCATACCAGACATAATTTATATTAGATAACATGCTCGTTTATCGGTTTTTATAACAATAATAATAATTAACACATAATTATATTGAAATAAATAATGCTTAACATATTTCATCAACCAAATACCCTAATGTGTTATCACGCAATATTTATAATTTCAGTAAGGTATAACGGTTACCTGAATTTCAGCAAAAACACAAAAATAACGGTATCCTACTAAATTTATCGGATCCTGCTAATCAACCTTTCGTACCTAAAAATAATACCAAAATTATCGAATTAATATCTATCAGATTAAATAATAATTATAATATAAAAATATTTATTTTTCAAAAATTACTAAAATACCCTTACACTTTAAATGGGTACCAAAAATATATATATATATAATTTTTTTTAAATACACACAACTCACGCTGCATGCGTAGCATGAGCCACGCACATGAAGGAAGGGGGTTGGCCGGGTGAGAGTAAGCCGGTAAGACAGGGAAGGAAAAAGGGTGGCAGAGGTGGTGGTTGGCCGGCGGTTGTTGGTGGCTGGCTAGCGCTTGTTGGTTGGCTACGGGGATGGTGGATGGAAGTGGCAAGGGACGCTGGATGACGCAACGTAGAGGGAGGAGGCTAGCTCGACGGGGTGCTAGGAGGCTGCGTTGGACTGTTGGGTGTTGGATTCACTGGGTCGAGGGTGGCTGGGCTTGTGCGGTTGGTGTGGGTTGGTGCTGCGGGCGGTGGAGATAGCTATGTAGGCTGGGCTGCGGTGGTCGAAAGGCGCAGGAGGAGAGGGAAGGGTTGCGTGCGGCACTGCTCGGCTGAAATGGTTGGCTGGGTGAGCTCGTTGGTTGCTACGGGTTGTGGTGGTGTTACAGGACGAGAGGGAGGTGTAAGGTCTGCATGCGATGGGCATGCAGAGAGGGGCTGTTTGGGTGTGCTGGACGGGAAGTGTTGCCGGGGCTGCTAGATGTGAAGTGGTAGTCAGGGGTGCTTAGGGTGGGTTTCCGAGAGAAACTAGGAGAGAGTTGGGAGGAACAGTGGGTCGGGGCCGGGAGAAGGTCCATGCAGGTGGTTGTTTGGCAATGGTTGGTGGCTGGAGTGTGGCGTTGGTGCTGCTCGGGAGAAAAATAGGGTGCTTGTCAGGGGAGCTGCATTGGACAAGAGGGAGGTGTTGGGGCTGGACGACGGGGTGTTGTGCAATGTGTAAGGGTGTTGTGTGCATGTGTATATGTGAAATGAAAGGGGGGCTGTTTGGGTTGGTCGGGTTGGTTCGCTGATGGTGTTGTGTGCGTGTGTATATGTGTATAATGTGCAGAGTGTGTAAGTATGTAGCGTGGATATCTGTATATAAATGCACAGCGAAGGGAATAGAAAAATCTTCCGAAGAAATATTTGGGCAGGCGGAGGGTAGAGTAGAGGTAAATTAATAGCACCAGATAAGAGTTTATTTATTTAGTTTTAAATTTAATTTAGGTAGATTAAAATATCAAATATAAAAATAGTTCGGTAAAAATTATTTGAATTAGGATAGATTTTAAAAATAATCGAAAAGAGTAAAATAATCAAAAATAATTCTTAGAAATTATTTTTAGGTTACAGATCAAAAGAATATTAATAAAATAATTTAAAATAATATTTATGGGTAAAAATTATGATTAATTTAAATAATCTAATCTCTATCAAAATTTTAACCTGACTAAATTTATAATTAAACCATCTAAATAACACGAAAAATAATAAAATTTAACCTCCTAAAATAATAATAATAACTAATCTTACAAATATTTATTTATAATTATGGTTTTGAAAAACGGGGTATTACATCACTAACCCCTTAAAAACAGACTTCGTCCCCAAAGTCTATGCCTAACCACTCGAAAACGCACTAGGATACACAAGGTACTTGGGGGAGCAACTACCCCCTTAAAAACAGAAAACCCTATTAACGAGAGAATGCCACGAAAACATGCAAGGCATGAACCAAAAACTCGAATAGACCAAGGAAAATATGACAGCTTACCAAAAGGAGAAACACTGGGATCAAGCACCTGTTGATCTGCTTATTTTGGATTGGCCTATTGAATAGCTCCAAACGTCGGGTCCTGCTAAACTCTGTCGTGGGGTGCGTTATAGCACTCAAAGCTCCTGTGTCTGAGTTGACCGCAGTCATGAATCTGAATCAACTTTCCCACACAATCCTTGCCTAGATGATCTCGTCTGCAACGACGACAGTGGTAGTGTTGGGTTGGTATCTAACTAGCTTTGTTACGGGAACCATTTTAACCCTTTTGCCGTCGACCAGAAGTCTGGTGCTGAATGTTGGAAACTCTGGCACTATGGTGCTGATTCTTTTCTCTGGAATCCTGGACATCGGGTTTCCTCTTACCCAAAATTGAAGTCTCTTCCTAAACTAAAGTGGCGGCGACACACGCGCACTCATACAATGTAGCCAAGTCATGGAAAGCAACTACACCCATCATCTTTCAAATGCTGAAATGAAGTCCTTGCTTGAATTGGAAGACAGCAGTAGTCTCACTAGCGGCTATACCTGGAGCAAACATCAACAACTCTGTAAACCGCACGTGGTACTCTCGAACCGTCAGACTTCCCTGAGTTAACTGCATAAACTCTTTGAGCTTGCCCCTTTTGAGACTCTCGGTGTAGAAACGTGAACGAAGTGCTCTCTTAAAGTCTTCCGAAGGTAGTGGCGGTCCTCCTTAAACATGAAAACCTACCCACCATGTGTCTGCGGGTTCATGGAGAAAATACGCCGCTATGCTAGCCTTTCTCTCTTCTAGACAATCGACTACCTCAAATGTCCTATCAAAATCCCGAATCCATCCTTCTAGGATAACAGGGTCTTCCTCTCCAGCGTAAGTCGGCGGATGATGAATCAAAACTCTTTGAAGCCAATCCTCTCCGATACCCTCCTGTGGGTGATATGGAGGTGGTGGAGGCTGAGACTGAGGTTGAGACAGACGTTGAACGAACTTCATAAAAGCCTCAAATTCCAAATGGCCGATACGTTCACTTAGGTCATGTTGAACAAGCTATAAAAAAGAAAACATGTTAAGAAAGATCCTATCTTACTAGCACATAACACATAAGCATAATGCAATTACCACTTAGTCTACCCACACTCGAATACTCACAAGACTAATCCGGGTTTAAAATCACTGAAAGAAGGTAAATACATTTTCCGGTTGAAACATTAAGGACCGTGAGAACCGAATCTCTACCCGAAACCTGATTCTCAAAAACCAAAAGCTTTGATACCAACTTGTAACACCCCAAAATTTACAACTGAAAAATTTTGTTTACAGAGTTAAGTGCGGAAGCTAAAACAATAAAAATAAAGGGTGTTAACGCCACACTTGGTACAAGTCTGGTTTCCTCTACCATTCTCATACCAAGTGTGAAGGCTAAAATCATTAATATGCTTAAATTAATATCATGATTACAGAAATCAAGATAGAGAGAACGTTAGATAAATACTGCTAATTAAAAATGACATTAGCAGTTTACGAAACTCGAGAGAGAAATTATAAGAAGACACGAGGGTCAAAATATAACCGGAAATAAGACAACAAAAGAAACACCGGATAGTCCTACATTCTCGAATCCAAACTATCATAATTTGACTAAGCTCAGAGGTTGACCTGCAAAGTCCACTGCCCATTGAATAGGCAGGGGCCCACAAAAATGAGCCCTTCAGTACTACGGTACTAGCAACCCTTTATACCAAACTAATATGATAAATCAGCATGGAACACATGCAAGGTATACAATTAACGTAGTATAAGATATATACATATAAATACGATAATTGAGATACAATAATCACTCAGATGATCAATTTCCATCAAGGTCACATACTACTCATTTCCATTCATTTGATACAACCAAACTTATTATTGAACATCCAAGAAATATTGTCTGAGTAATAATTAAAACCCAACTTCAGCATAATTAATGTCTTAGCATACATCCCAAACAATCATATACATCAAATACCTCAAAATTGTTCAAGTCCATCGAAATGAGATCTACTAGGAAGTTGACCCCGCCTATATCTAAGGCCACATCGGAAAACATTCGACTACATTCCATCCTGTCACCCAACAGAAGCATCACAAATAACTCTACTCTAGCAGATGGTGACAGTCCAGCCTTAGCAGTAAATGCAGATGATATAAAAGACAACATGGCACCCGAGTCAAATAGAATATACGTTGTTATAGAATAAATGGTGAACATACCCGTAACAACATCCAGCTGACGGTATGCCTCTGCCTAATTGATGACATTCAGGCGTCCTCCTAACAAGCCTCCCTTCTGAGGATAAGGCCTAGATCCCTGAGGTCTTCCCCCTTTCTCTTGAACCGGGGCACTAGATGGAGCAAGTACTCTCTGATAGTACTGCTGGGATGAATTCTAGTGGTGTTGCTAGTATGCTTCCTGTTGCGGCATCAGTGCTCCTCCCTGTTGAGATGGTTGGTTCTAACTCTACTAGAATCTAGGAGGCCTCCAACGCTCTACCGCTCTGTGACCCGCCTTTCCACAATTTAGGCAAGTAACCAGCCTGCCTACACAATTCCTGCCTGGGTGGTTCCGACCACAACTCCTACAAACTAAGCCTCTTGGGGGCCCTTGGCTTCTACTAGGATCCTTCGGTGGGGGATTCTATGCTTCTCCAATTCTAGGCTGGGTCCTACTCCCAAAGCTCTGACCATCGGGCTTCCTCTTCCCAAGGATGGTGGCCTCCTCATGAACCAATGTGTCTACCATGCAAGCACGCTCGTATAGGGATGCGAGATCTGTGAAAGGCACTGCATCCATCATACGGTGGATGCTGAAATTTAGTCCCTATTCAAAATGAAAGACCACCATAGTCATTCGCGGCAATCCTTAGAGCAAACCAGAGAAACTTAACAAAGCAGGCGTGATACTGATGGACTATCATTGGTCCCTACGTGAGCTGCTCAAACTCTCGGAGCTTGTCCTTCCTTAGGCTCTCGGGATAGAATCTAGTGCAGATGGCGGCCTTAAATGCCTCCCATGAAGCCAGAGGACCGTCTCGGGCATGATACTCCTCCCACCAGGTGTCTGCTACGCCCAGAGGAAGAAAGCTACAATGATGCGACGCCTATCTGGTGGACAATCAACAGCCTCAAAGGTGCGATCCAAATATAGAATCCACCCCTCTAGGACCACTGGGTTCTCCTCACCAGAATATGTCGGAGGGTGGTGTCCGGTAACCCTCTGAAGCCAGTCTTCTTTGGCATTTTGAGAACTCTCGGTGAACTCCAAGAAGGCTGTGACAGCCTCCTCTAATCTGTTAATCCTTCCGTTTGCTGCCATTTGGCTACACAAAAAGAAAATTTTAGAAACAAACCCACTGGTTCGGAACCATGTTAGCAAGATTTCCCCCTTTTTAGGGAAAAGCCCTAATCTACCCTTATACTCCTCACCATGGCCAGCCTCTGAAATTTTCAAATAGAGAGATTTTTAGAGCGAGAAATCCTTTTCAAAATTAAATAAAGACTTCATAAATTAAATTATTTTTCAAAAGCGAGCGTGGTCAACAAGACCAACTGTGATGTGTAAGGGTGTTGTGTGCGTGTGTATATGTGAAATGAAAGAGGGGTTGTTTGGGTCGGTCGGGTTGGTTCGGTGATGGTGTCGTGTGCGTGTATATATGTGTATAATGTGCAGAGTGTGTAAGTATGTAGCGTGGATATCTGTAACTCCTTACAAACCCTAACTCCTTACAAACCCCAAGTCCATGCAAACCCTAACACCATGCAAACCCTAACTCAATGCAAACCCTAACTCCTTGTAAACCCCAACTATATGCAAACCCTAACTCCACATTATTACACTCCCCATCATTATTTTACAAAACCTATCATGCATGTCTTATGGGCCACACCCTACCACAATAATAACACAACCCATACACATAATACTCATAGCACAATTTAATGCACGATCTTCCCTCAACTCCATATCATGTTGCATATCTGACAGTTATACAATTACACATAAAGTACAATATAATTTCATATCACATGGCATGCATGGCATATAAACACATAACACACAAACGGCCTTAGTTACTCCCTACCTAAAACGTCACCGGTCTTGGAGCACGCTCCTATACCTTTTTAGGACTTTGACTGGTCTCACCTATTATGAGTGAAAAACTAGAATTAGGTTCCCTCCTAAAAATACTATTATTTACTAACTTATCCCGAGACTACGTTTTAAAATAAAATAATACTATACTAATAATAACTACATGAAATAATACCAAAAATGCTAATAACATTGTTAATATGATTCAAACGTATGGTGGTATAAGGGCTTCTATCCTCCACCCTTAGTAATACTAAAAATATCATTAAAAAATTATTAATAAAAATAGTACTAATAATAATAATTGAATTATAAAATAATAATAATAATAATGAAATGACTTAAACAAAAAATTAATATAAGGTAGGGTTTTCAACCCTACCCTAAAATAGTCAAAGTACCATTAGTAATAATAATAATAATATAAACACATATTATTTATAATAATATTAAAAATAATGATGATGATGATAATAATAATAGTAGTAGTAATAATAATATTAATAATAGAAATGATAGTAATCTACTTATTTAAGTAAAATAGGTCTCGACCCCCTAAGTAAATAATAGTAATAGTAATAATAATAATAATAATAATAATAATAATAAACTCATAATAATACTAATAATATTATTAATTCGAAACTAATAATCTAAATAATTACTAAACAATCTTGACCTTGCCAAGAAATAATAACATTAATATTGCACCAAATAATAATATTAATTACAATATTAATATTAATCATAATAATCAAATAAAGGTTAAAAATTTTAAAAAAACGGGTAAGCTTAAATAAATAGGGGAGAAGGGCTTAGAAGGTCTCGGGTTTCATCTTGAGTCAGCAGAGATGGGTGGCACCGGCAGTGGTACATGACGGCGGTGGCGGTGGCCGGAAAAGAGGATAGAAAAGGAAAAAGTTGAGGTTTGAGGAGGAAAGGTAGAGAATTAGGGTGGTGGTTGAGGTGTTGGTGGTAGCCTAGGCTGAGAGGAGTAAAGTGAGGGTGGTGGCGCAGTAAGTGGTAGCGATGCACAACGGCAGAGGTGGCGGCCAAAATGAAGATAAAGGGAAAAAGAGAGAAGGAGAAAGGAGAAAAGAAGGGTATGGCTAGGTGGAGGAAGATTAGTAGCAGTTTTTGGGTGGTGTAGGAAGCAGTGATAGCGGTAGAAGTGGTGGTGGGCGGTGGCGCGAGGGGTTGCGGGTGAAACATTTGGCTTGATGTAGGGAACTTTACATGACTATGGTGGCTCTTGCAAGAAGAATTGAGGAAGATGGGTGGTTCAATTAGTTAGAGGGTGGTGCAAGGAAAACTTAAGTAGGTTGAGCTAGCAGCGTATTTGGTTGACGGTAGAGGAAAGGTCATCTGAAGTTGTGGTGGTGCACAGGGTAGGTTATTAGGGTTTTGGGGGAAAATTTTTGAAATCGACCAAACAAGGGGTATTTATAGAGTTTGGAGGGGAAGGTAGGGTTCTAAAGGTCGGTAGGAGGATAATGCAGGTAGGGTTTGAGGTAGCCGGCGGCATCAATTGGCCAGCACAAGTTTAGGTTGTGGTTGAGCTTTCGCGTAGGAAGAGGAGGGTTTTGCGTGAAGAAAAAGGGAATTGGGTTAGGTTAGGTCGAACTGCAATTCAAGGGTAAGGGAAAGAGAGGAGAAATAGCCAGTCAAGTCAAGTTTAGTCGGCGATGCCATTTTCGGAGGCGGCAGAGCTGCAGGTCAACTATGGAGGAGGAAGGAGGAAAAAGAAGGTAAACTAGGCATTTGAGGTAAAAGAAAGAAAAGAAAAGGGTAAGGAGAAACAGGGCAGTCAGCAATGGTTATAAAAGTTTTCAATGGAACGCGGTGTTCTAGGGGGAAAAGAAAAGAAACGGTGGATGGGTCGCGAAAGAGAGGAAAGAAAAAGGGGAGATGGCGGCCCAATCAGAAGGAAGAAGGAAAAAGAAAGAAAAGAAAGAAAAAAGAAGAAGGAAAATGAAAAAGGAAAAAGGAAAAAAGAAAAATTTAGGTAGGTTGAGTTCAATTAAATTAATTAGAATATTTTGGGTATTTAAAATAAAAATATTTAAATAAAATAATATTAAATTTCCTTTTTAGGTTATTTTTAAAAGATTTTTCCTAAATTCCTATTTAATTAGAAAAATACCTAATTTTCCCTCATAAAAATATTTATAAATTCCTTCTTTTCTTCCTATTTCAATAAAAATAATTAATTAAATTAATTTCCTTATAAATCCTTTTTTAATTACACTTCTCCAAATAAATATCTTTGGGGCATTTCAATGATAGTAGTATTATAGTAAATTATCATCTTGTGCAACTAAAGGTAGCATTAATAATGATATAGCTATGAATAAACATAACATATTATATTTATAATACCAAAAATAGCAAGAAAGATCAAACAATGAGTATGTTAGAAAGAATGCCACTATAGTATTTACTGTTATGAAGTTCTGAATATATTGATGTACCTCCATAAAAAAATATAGTTAACTAATAAATCAGTTATATCGATTATCATAAGCCAAAAAAGTCATTATTCATTAAGTAGTGTCAAATAAGAAAAGTACCTACTAGAATAATATTGAAATGCAAATAATAAGCTATGTACCAATGTACCTGCATAAACATGAAATAATAATATCAACATATATTGCTAAACCATATGTGTTAAAAGATAAATTAAGTTGAAGTAAATCATAATTATGCTAAACCATATAATTAAATTATATTTACGATAAATTTGTAAATTTTATTATATGGCACTACACTATTATAGCTTGAATTACTAAAAATCTATTTAATGACTGCTAACTTTCAAATAAGCATTGATAGCAACACATAATATATTTTTTTAAAATAGAAACACATGGTCACATAGCCAAGTGATGTAATTCTCAAAACACCCTCTTAGATCACAACTTTAATTTTATTCTCAAGAAGGAATACTCAAATTTGGACAGAAAGTAATTAGCAATAAAATAACGAAAATGAACCAAAACTCAAGAACACACTCAAAGTTCTGGGATCTTAGGCAAGAACTCAAGACAAACTCAAAGCTCACCCTAATCTTATAACTTAAGACAAACTCAAAGCTATAAGGAAATAATCTTTAATTTGAGACAAACTCAAAGCAAAGAGAAAACCATAAGGTATATTGTGAATAATCAGGAATTATTATTCCTCTCTTCGAACTTGTATTTATAGGAAATATCATACAGCAAAAGAAAGCCAATGGTTTGGCTGAATAATAACCCCAAAACCGTTCAGCTATAACATCTAAGAATTAAAGATATGCCCCCCTTTTAACTCCCCTCATTAAGGCATCAAATGCTTCTTAATGAATAGAAATGAAACAACAGCAATTCCTTAATCTAGCGCACCTTTTGCCTCCCTTCTTAATGGGATTAAATACCCATTTGAAAGAGCTACATTATTTATTATAATAATAAAAACATGAAAATAAAAATAAATAAGACTAAAATAACCACGGATCTCCTTGGGCTTCTACGTGCTTGGTCTTTTACTGAATAAGGCTTTAATCACACGCCCAAGTAAGGCATGTAACAGATTCTGACTTGTGAGCAAATGGGGAAAACCCAAGGGCTTCCAAAACAAGTGCCACAGGTTCATGGGCCAAGTTTGATTTTGGATCATTCCCCCTTTCTTCAAAAGAGTTTGCCCTCAAACTCGAATCATCGAAATAAGGAGATAAATCACCCATATTGAAAGTGGCACTAACTCCCATCAAATCATCTGGAAGTTCAATCTTATATGTACTATCATTGATCCTCTCAAGGACTTTGTAAGGGCCATCAGAACGAGGCATAAGTTTGTTCTTGCGGAGCTTAGGAAACCTCTCCTTCCTCAAATGCAACCATACCAAGTCCCCTGGTTGAAAAATAGGTTGTTTGCGGTTTTTATTGGCTCGCTCTTGGTATTTCTTATTCTTCTCCTGAATTCTTTTCTTCACTTGCTCACAGGTTTTTTGAAAGATTTCAACCCTCTTTTTGGCATCCTTTTCCATCATTTCCCCCTTAGCCAAAGGAATGAGATCAATAGGAACAAAAGGATTCACTCCATAAACTACTTCAAAAGGAGAGCGAGAAGTAGTCAATGAATGAGCCCTATTGTAAGCAAATTCCGCATGGGCTAATTTCATGTCCCAATCCTTTTGCGTTTTGCTTACAAGTCCACGCAACAAAGTACCCAAAGTCCTATTAGTAACCTCGGTTTGCCCATCAGTTTGGGGATGATGAGAGGTACTAAATAGCAACTTGGTACCCAAAAGCTTCCATAGGGTCCTCCAAAAGTGACTAAGGAATTTGGAGTCCCTATCAGATACTATACTTCGAGGAATGCCATGAAGTTTGACAATTTCCTTGAAGTATAGTTCGCCCACTTTCAAGGCATCATCAGTTTTATTACAAGCTACAAAGTGTGCCATTTTAGAGAATCTATCTACCACTACCATGATGCTATCTTTTCCCCTTTGTGTCTTTGGCAAACCCACAATAAAATCCATACTGACACTTTCCCATGGAGCATCCGGAACTGGTAATGGAGTGTAGAGACCCTTAGTGAAGTGTCCCTTAGCCTTTTGACAAGTAGCACATCTCTGAACAACATGAGTAACATCCTTGATCATTCTAGGCCAATAGAAGTGCTCGCTTAAAATATCAAGGGTCTTTTGGATCCCAAAATGTCCGGCCAATCCCCCACTATGGACTTCTCTCACCAACAACTCCCTTACTCCACTCTTCGGAACACACAACTTGTTACCCTTAAAGAGGTAACCATCTTGCCATACAAACTCCTTAGTAGGACTTCCCATCTCACTAGCAAAGTCGGGATCATCTTTATAACACTCCTTGAGTTGTTCAAAACCCAAGATCTTTGTATCCACCATGGAAAGCAATTTGTTTCGACGGGACAATGCGTCAGCCACAACATTACTCTTACCATCTTTGTACTTGGAACTGAAAGTAAATGATTGGAGAAACTCCACCCATTTAGCATGCCTCTTGTTGAGCTTTTGCTGCCCATGTATGAATTTTAGAGCCTCATGATCAGAATGAAGTACGAATGGTTTTGGTCTAAGGTAGTGAGACCAATGATCAAGCGCTCTAACTATGGCATAAAACTCACGATCATAAGTGGAATAGTTCATCTTTTCCCCATTCAACTTCTCACTAAAGTAACTCACAGGCTTCTTTTCTTGTATCAAAACAGCACCTATCCCTATCCCACTTGCATCACACTCCACCTCAAACACTTTGTTGAAATCTGGAAGCACAAGTATAGGAGCATTGCAAAGAAGAGATTTGACCTTCTCAAAGGCCTTTTGTGCTGCTTCAGTCCACTCAAAACTACCTTTCTTCATTAATTCTGTGATTGGAGCCATGATGGTTGAGAAGTTCTTAATGAACCGCCTATAGAAGGAGGCTAGTCCATGAAAACTTCTAACTTCGTGCACATTAGTTGGAGCCAACCATGATTGAACCGCCTTCACCTTTTCTGGATCTACATGAACCCCCTCTCCCGTTACAATGTATCCTAAAAATACAACACTAGGAGTCATGAATACACATTTCTCAAGCTTACCATACAACTTCACCTCCCTCAATTTTTCAAACAACCTCCTTAAATGAATTACATGATCTTCATTGTTTTTACTATACACAAGAATATCATCTAAGTAAACAACAATAAAATCATTCAAAAAAGGACGGAGGACTTCATTCATCAATCTCATGAAGGAGCTTGGTGCGTTGCAAAGCCCAAATGGCATCACCAACCACTCATACAACCCTTGCTTTATTTTGAAAGTCGTTTTCCATTCATCCCCCTCTCGAATTCTCATTTGATGGTAGCCACTCCTTAAGTCTATTTTGGAAAAGACTAAGGCACCACTCAACTCATCTAACATATCTTGCAAACGAGGCATAGGGAAACGGTATTTGACCGTTATATTGTTAATGGAACGACTATCAACACACATCTTCCAAGTACCATCTTTCTTAGGTACTAAGAGTGCAGGAACGGCGCAAGGACTAAGGCTCTCCCTCACATAGCCTCTTTTGATCAACTCATTCACTTGCCTCTCCAGTTCCTTACTCTCTTCCGGGTTACACCTATAGGCAGCCTTATTGGGCAAAGGTGCTCCTGGAATCAAGTCAATGGCGTGCTCAATGCCTCTAATTGGAGGTAGGCCTTTGGGCAAGTCATTGGGGAACACATCTTTGTACTCTTCTAATAACTCATTTAGTAGCGATGAGTTATTACAAGTAGTACTATTATCATCTTTGGTTCTCACAACCAAAGCATACCCTCCCCCATTTTCTTCCACTATTCTTTTAAACTCATTACAAGTTACAAGATAGTTGCTTTTCTCTTTTTCTTTCTTAGCAACTTTGGGCAGTAAAGGCAATAATCTAACTCTTCTACCTTCTTTAGTTGTTACAATATAAACATTAGATCTACCTTTATGCTCTGAGTCATGATCAAATTGCCATGGTCTTCCAAGCAGCAAGTGACATGCATCCATAGGTAGTGTGTCACACCACCTTTCATCTTCAAACCCTCCAATGGAATAAGAAACCAAAGCTTGCTTCTTCACTCTTACTCCCACACCATCATTCAACCAATTCAGCTTGTAAGGCTCATCGTGATCCCTAGTAGTAAGTTTCAACTTACTCACGGCTTCATTAGAGATCACATCAGTTTGTGCTCCACCATCAACAATCACATTACAAGTTTTCTCACCAATCTTGCACCTAGTATGCAATAGATTGTTTCTTTGCCTTTCATCATTTTTTGGTTCACTAAACAAAATTTTGCGAACCACCATCATATTAAGCTCGCTTTCTGGTGGGATCTCATCAAGCTCTTCTTCTTCGTTATCTTCTTCTAGAGTAATGAAATTATAAAGCTTTTCTTCCTCATCAAACATGGCATATTTAGCGGCTGTCATCAGATTTTTGCTAGGACACTCCGACGCCATATGTCCTCTACCATGACATTTAAAACACTTTCTCCTAGTAGCAAGTTCACTAGGTGAAATTACAGCCTTGTCCTTCCCTTTATCAAATTTTGAACTAGAAGAGAAAGATTTGTTTTGAAAAGTACCTCCTGACTTGTTTTGAAACGTACCCCCCTTAGAGTAATATGGAGTAAATTTCATGGGACTTTTGAAAGAAGTAATTCTGGGCTTCTCCTCTTTCAATTGAGACTCATATCTAATAGCCAATTTACAAACATCACTAAAAGTGGTGTAGTGAGTTACCTCCACCTTTTGGTTAATCCCCTTAGAAAGTCCCTTAACAAAACGAGCAATTTTGAAGGTCTCCTTTTCTTGCAAATCACAAACCAAACACAACTTCTCAAATTCTTTAATGTAATCTTCCACGCTCATATTTTCTTGGGAAAGATGGGTCAATTTTAGGTATTGCTCCTGTTCGTACTCCTTATTCACCCATTTATCCCTCATCTTTTTTTTCAACTTATCCCATGAGTTTACTCTTTCTTTCCCCTCTCTCCTCCTATTCGCCTTGAGGTTTTCATACCATAGGGCAGCGAGTTTAATGAGTTTGAGGATAGCCAGTTTGAACTTCTTCCTGTCATCAAACCCCTTATACTCAAACACAGTTTCTATTTGTCTTATCCAATCTAGAAAAGCCTCACTATCATGCCCCCCATCAAATTCAGGTAGGTCAATCTTTAGTCCCCTATCTTCATCAAATTGTCTAAAATTGCTACCGCTACTTTCTTCCTCATTCTCCAACTCGTTCAGTTTCCTAGTGGTTTTCAAAACCATTTCGGCTATTGCATCCATTCTAGTATTTTGGCTCACCCTATCCTCCTCTAATTTTTTCTCCATTTTTTCTAATTTTTGAGCGATAACCTGTAACATCTTAGCAAACTCCTCACCACCAGCCATGACTTTTCATTATTTTGCTAGGTTATTACAAGTACAATAGATATTCAGCCGAAACTAAACGAAAATGAAAATGAAAATGGCCTTGAGACTCTCAAAGGCTTACAGATTGTCAAAATTCAGGAAAATTTAAGCAATTTCAAAAAAAGAAACTCCTTAAAAGCTATCCGGATGAAGGAGAAATCTTCAGTTGAAATTTGATGCGCTGGATTTGCTTCGTGTTTGTGCAGTTCACGGAAAACTGCCCATTTTAATAGAAAAACGTTTCCGAAAATTCTAAAATTAAATATGAGTATTCTAAACAGAAAAATACCCAGATTCAAAAAAAGAATCGCTTGATTTGGATTTTTGAGGGCTGAGATATCACTCTTCAAAGTTGACTGAAAAACCGGATGAATTCCAGCGGTTTTCTTTCTCAACAAAAACACTATCTTCCTTGAACCTCCATGCCAAAGCTCTGATACCAAATGATGTAATTCTCAAAACACCCTCTTAGATCACAACTTTAATTTTATTCTCAAGAAGGAACACTCAAATTTGGACAGAAAGTAATTAGCAATAAAATAACGAAAATGAACCAAAACTCAAGAACACACTCAAAGTTCTGGGATCTTAGGCAAGAACTCAAGACAAACTCAAAGCTCACCCTAATCTTATAACTTAAGACAAACTCAAAGCTATAAGGAAATAATCTTTAATTTGAGACAAACTCAAAGCAAAGAGAAAACCATAAGGTATATTGTGAATAATCAGGAATTATTATTCCTCTCTTCAAACTTGTATTTATAGGAAATATCATACAGCAAAAGAAAGCCAATGGTTTGGCTGAATAATAACCCCAAAACCGTTCTGCTATAACATCTAAGAATTAAAGATATGTCCCCCTTTTAACTCCCCTCATTAAGGCATCAAATGCTTCTTAATGAATAGAAATGAAACAACAGCAATTCCTTAATCTAGCGCACCTTTTGCCTCCCTTCTTAATGGGATTAAATACCCATTTGAAAGAGCTACATTATTTATTATAATAATAAAAACATGAAAATAAAAATAAATAAGACTAAAATAACCACGGATCTCCTTGGGCTTCTACGTGCTTGGTCTTTTACTGAATAAGGCTTTAATCACACGCCCAAGTAAGGCATGTAACAGATTCTGACTTGTGAGAAAATGGGGAAAACCCAAGGGCTTCCAAAACAAGTGCCATAGGTTCATGGGCCAAGTTTGACTTTGGATCACCAAGTCACATTTACATACATTGTGCAAAATTTTATGGATCTAAAAGAAATGATATATAAACTATATTACATAATACATAATTACATAATTTAAATCTTAAAATGATTACTAAATCATATAGAACTAAATAACACATCAGTGTTGAATTTTTATTAACTTTATTTTTACTCATTGATATAATGAAGTTAATAGATAAAACAGTAGAAAGAAGATAATCTTTTTGTATATAGAAAAAAATAATTAAAGAAACAAATCGAAGATCACAGACCAACAGATGATACAGTACCTACATTACCCAATTTCCTCTTAGATCTATGTGTTATCTTCCCAAAACAACATACCTTAAATAGAGAACCAGATGGGATTTAACATGATAAAGAAATGGAAAAAGATTTTGAATACCTAGATATCTCACTTTTTCCCAATTGACTTTCAATAAGATTTGAAAGTAACAAATATTCTATGAGAGATTCAGATAAATATATGAGAGTATCACAACAAAAAAAATTGACATACAAAACAAATCTATTCCAAAGTATCTGACGTGAAAATACCTAAAACATGTAAAAACTTTGAGATAAATATCTTTTATGTCTTCATTTAATTTCACAATTAATTGAAAGCAATAGATCGAAAAGATGAGATAAACATATCATATTGTTGATACGTTAGCAAATTTCTCCTAGATCTATTATTTCTTTTCCACAAAACAATAGATCTTAAGTGGAGAACCAAATGGTTTCGCAAATAATAGATCTTTAAAAAAAGCCTTAAAATAGGTTGAATACCCATATTTTTATATTTTTCTTAAACACGTAACCTTATCTGTCAATTTTTATTTTTTTAACGAAAAAGATTTTTCGACAAATATAACTGAAAACTTTTATTGAAAGAAACATATCTAATGATATTAAAAAGGATGATAAATTTGGTTAAAAAAACCTAGATTTTATTTTCTTAAATGTAAATTTTTCCCACAAATACAACTCAACACTTTCTGAAAGTAATAATAGAAGATAGTGAAGATAGTAACACATCATACATAAACCAAAAATCATACAATAAACAAAATTCATTATCTACCAAGAAAATTTTCAAATTTGGAAAATAGTAGAAATTTTGTCAAATTGCGTAATTTTTTTAGATCTATGTATTCCCTTTCTAAAGCAACAAATCTGAAAGATTTTCACAGATTAGAAATGTAAAAACATTTCCCAAAAATAAAACTCAAATTTTTTTTTGAAAGCAACAAATCTAAAAGATATACACAGATCTATGACAGAGGGTAGTGATCATAAAATATGATATGAATTTTTAACTAATCTACTTTGCAACATCAAATAAATTTTGAAAACATGGGAAAGAGAACAAAGTACCCAAACTGCACACTTTTCTCTGCAGTGTGTTTTCATTTTTTAAATCAAAAGATACAACACAACAAGACAAACATATAGGTATTTTATAACCAGTAATTCACGAAAAAAGATAGCAATAGGAGTAAAAGCTTATAAGAATAATTTCATAAGTATATCTTATCTAAAAATAATAAAGTTTTGAAATATGTACGCAAAAACTCATAACATTAACAAAGAAACAAAACAACCAAAAAATGGGTTACATTGATGAAACATTATTTTTTGTATATAGTAAAACCAACACAAAGATCAAAAGTATCAGACTTTTGATATGGGTTTTTTTTATTATACCTAGAAACTACATATTTGAACATCTAAAAATGAGTTCAGTTCGAAAATATTTTAGAAATGGAAGGAAAATGAAAGTAAAAAATCCAAAAGATAGGGAACTTTTCAAAAATTACTTTCTTTGTGCGATAATAAAGTAGACTCACAATAACAGAAATAATAGAGTAGAGAGGAGAGAGGAGAGACTACAGAGGAGGGAGGAGAGATCAAAGTAGGTAGGGTTGGAGAATACTCCACAAATTCTACCTCATTTATTATTTGAAGAATGGTAGGTTATTGGGGAACGACTGAGATTGATTGTAAATTTGTAACAAATGGTTACAATTCAATAAAGAATTAACCGATTCGTAATCAAAATACACGACATCATTTACTTTGCAAAAATAAATCGGCGGTGGTGAGTGAAAATTTGAGAGATTGGGAGATATATTTATAATTGTTTCAGATGGAAGATGGAAGTGGAAGATGTGATTTAATATCATAATTATAACATATATAATTTTTTGACATTAAATTGAAATTATTAAATTTATTATGTTAGTTAACTTTTAAATTAATACTATCCACAAGCCTTAACATATTGCTTAATTTTATTAATGTATCCAATTTATTTATATAATTTTAATAATTATAATGTTTTGTTTTATATTAAAACTTTCTTCATTTTTCCACACAAATTTTTTATGTGTAATTTAATTATTTGAAAATGTATGATTACAATGAAATTGAGTGTAGAACTTTTTTATTTTTTTCACATTAGTAAACATTATTGATATTTTTTTATGTCGATAATATAAATATGATTTTTATTATATTTATATGAATTATATTATTATTAAATAAAATATAAATTTTTATTTGAAATTAAGAATTAAGATTGCCATCTAATGATTTAAAGAAACTTTTCCTCCTATTTATATTATAGAATAAAAAATTATATGTGCAAGGAAAATTGGTACAATTTCAAATAAAATGTTTGAATATAATTTTTTTCATAATAAACTTTTTATGTGTAGATAATTTAAAGATAATTTTTATTAATTTTATACTGTTTATATTTTCAATCAATATAATTTTTTTTATTTTTAATTAAGAATTCTATCTAATGATTTAAACAAATACATAATTCCTACTTATAATTCAAATAAAAATAATTTATATACAACCAAAATTGATACAACTTTTGTTTAAGAGTTATAAAAATATTAGGAATATATATTTTATGTAATAAGTTTATTGACATTAATTAATTTCTTAACACTTTAATTATGCTTGAATTAAATATTGTAGTTAACTTTCGGAGCACATTCATTTAGCCTTTAATTCAACTATTTTTTCCTAATTAAACTAATTATGTTAGTTAAATTTTAAATTAATACTATCAAAACCCTTTAATTTAATTAATGTAGAGAATCCAATTTATTGATTAAATTTTAGTAATTATAAATTTTTTTACTCTTATAATATTTTATTTTGTATTAAAACATTCTCCATTTCTCCACTGAATTTTTTATTTTTTATTCATTTGGAAATGTATGATTGCTATGATATCGAGTGTAGAAACATTTTAATTTTTTTTAACAATACTAAAATTTACTAATCTTTTATTTTGGCTTACTTAATATAAATATTATTTTGTTATTATATTTATATTATGAACTATGTTATCATTAAAATAAATATACAATTTTATTTAAAATTAAGAATGTCATGTAATGATTTAAAAAAATTTATACTTCCTACTTATATATATTTGTTTTAAAATTATTTGTCCAAGAAAAATCGGTACAATTTTGAATGAAATGTTTGAATATGAAAATTTTAATATGAAGATTCTTTTGTGCATTTAATCTTAATATAAATTTTTATAAATTTTTCATTTTCATTAAGTAAAATTAATGAAAATTTATTTTTATCTAAATTTAAGAATGTCAGCTAATGATTTAAGAAAATCTATATTTGCTACTAATAATTAAAAAACAATAATTACTCATGCAAGCAAAATTGGTACAATATTGAATAAAATGTTTAAACATGATTTTTTTAATAGGAACCTTTTTTTTAGGTAATTTAACTATTTTTTATTTTATTTTATACATAATGTATTTTCTTAAATAAAATTAATTTTTTATTTGCAATTAAGAATGTCATCCCATGATTTAAACAAATATGTATTTCCTACTTATAATTGAAATAAAAATTATTTATATGCAACCAAAATTGTTACAATTTTTGTTAAAGAGTTACAAAATATTAAGAACATATATTTAATGTAATAAGTTTACTAAGATATGTAATTTTTTTAACATACCTTTATTATTAATATTATTAATAAAAATTTAACATTTATAATTTGTAGACATTAATTATGAAATATATTCTCTCTTTTTTTCAATTAAATTAAATTTTCTAGGTAAATTTTTAATTAATATTATCCACAACCCTTAACATATTTTTTATTTTTAATTGTTATTAATGTATTCAATTAAGTCAATAAATGTTATGAAGTATAAAATTCTATTGAATTTTATAATATTTTGTTTTGTATTAAAATTTTCTTTATTTCTCCACTCTAACTTTTATTGAAAATCTTTTCACAAGACTAAAAACCAATATTCTATTATTTTTTATGTAGGTAATTTAAATATGATTGGCAAAAAATCAATTCTACATCAAGATACACATATCAATTGTGTGTTCGACCCTTCTCAGTTCTAGGGAGTGTTATCTCTCTTAGTAACATTACAAATGGTAAGAAGTTCATCATGTTTTTATAAGTCTATGTTAAAATAATGTTTCAAGTATTGAATTATATTCACTACTTATTTCTTCTCTTTTCACATGTTGATGTAGGAGCATACAATGAACATAATGATTGTCATATTCATACTAATCCTCAAGGTAAGGAAGATGATTTAGCTTTCTTAATGTTGGAGCCTATCATGTTAAATATTCTTGATAATTCTTATATGCTTGACATTGAAAAACATTCAAGTTATTATTGTAGGTATGTCACATATTTGCAAGAAGAAGATGGTCATATACTTTGATGTGTACAAGTATTCCAAGGCATGCAAGACTATGACATACATGGGATGATACATTACAACAAGAAGATAAAGTGATGATATTCATTATTTGTATAAACTTATTGTAAACCCTAACCCTAAGTGTATTTTATGTAAGTTAGGGTATTGCTATAATTTCATGTATGTATCTTAGTCAATTGTATAGCTTTGTAATATCAATCCTTAGTATCATTTAACAAATGATATTATGCTTTAGATTAAGGTTAATATGGGCTTAATTCAACCATGATTAACGGGCTGGATTAAGAGGGAATAATCAGTTGGTTTAGGCTAGCTAACCACTGATTCCTTCCTTCCCCTATATAGACCTCTTTGTGCACATGAATTGTATGCAGAATGAATAAGAATTTTTTTATCAAACTTTGAGCAAAGTTAGCTAAATTCTAATCCTCCCTTTTGGGTTGACATTGAGGAAGGAAAATCCGGGATTCAACCTTCCTCAACCTATCTTCAAACTCGACACATTTGAAGGCTGTCCAAATCTATCGAGTGTCTTCTACTTGTTTCATCAATTTCTTCACCTATACTCTAGAAAATTACTTCATTTCTTTTGCATTTGATCATGGGTGAAAGCTTCTAATACAAATTTCAATCCAACCTTCCGTTACTTTGATAAAAACCACATCACATGTTATACTCCTTCGAGCTCTATTTGAAAACAAAACTGCTTAGATAATCGAATGAAATCATTCACACGCATTGTGAGTTCAAATACTGGCACAAATATATTATCAACATCCAATGGATCAAACCAAAGTAGTATTGAAAATTTATTAAAATCATCAAAATTGGATAATGTTTCTATCAGTTATAAGAAGAAACTTACACCCATATCGTAGGGCAACGATTTGAAATTAATGAAGGTTAGCATTACAATTTCTCAAGGTTTTTACATAGTAAACATTATTAATTTTTATTATAATTATTTTCTTAGGTTGCATATGTTAATTATGCATATATCATAATTTATGTGTAAACTTATAATCAACTTAGAAGATAATAAAGTAACACTATCATCGGGTATGCCTCAATTAATGTATGTGAAATGTACAATTAATATAATAAACATAACAGCATAATGAAATTATTTTGTTTCTATGTATGATATCTAATATCTTCATAGATGATTACATAGAACACAATAGTCAAAAACCTTCTAGTATCTATTGAAAAATTTATTCCTTTATAGAAATTTATAATAATATTTATTTCAAATGTCTAATAGTAATTTTATGACATGTGTAGATTATTTTGACATTAGAGATGCAATATACACATGTGAATTTTGCAATTCATTATTCTAGCATGAGGAAAAAATGTGTAAAAGTTAATCATATTGAAATCTAAAATATTCATTATGATGTATACAAGGAAAAAGTCAACTACCAGCAATGAGAAATGCTCCTAGAGTATTACATGACCTATTAATTTTGTAATTGAAGGGCAAAATGGTAATTTCATAATTAAAGGGCAGAATGGTAATTTTATAATTAAAGGGAAGAATGGTAATTTTGTATTAAAGGGTAAAATGGTAATTTCATAATTAAAGGGAAAAATGGTAATTTTGTATGTAAAAGGGTAAAATGGTAATATATAAGTGAAAAAGGTAAAATGATAATTTTGTATGCAAAGGGAAAACGGTAATTTTGTGAGTAAAAGGATAAAATGGTAATTTTGTGAGTAAAGGGTAGAATGGTAATTTTATAAGCAAAGGGTAAAATGGTAATTTTTGTACGTAATGGGGTAAATGGTAATGTTGTAAGTAAATGGATAAAATGTTAATTTGTAAGAAAAGCGGGTATTATGGTAAATTTAGAAGAGAAGGGTAATTTTCCATCTAAAGGGTAATTTGGTAATTTTGATAATGGAGAAGGTAATTTGGTAATTTAACCAACTAATGTAAAAATTGGTAATTATGATAATGTAGAAGGGTAATTTGGTAATTTATTCAACTAAAGGGTCAATTTAGCAATTATAACAAAGGAGAAGGGTAATTCGGTAATCTAACCAACCAACTGGGAATTATGATAAGTTTAACAATTATGAAGGGTGAGTGGTGACCTAATAAGTGTGAGAGATAGTTTGGTAACCTAAATAGAGTAGGGATGTGGCTAAGAACAACTATGTTTGTGTTATGTGCCTCGTGTGTCGTGTGTTATGCCATATTGTGTACTTTATGCTTAATGATTTATCATTTATATCACAACTTAGAGTGAATATATGCTTATGTGACTCCCTTACTACATGTGGATGATGATTATTTTTGTTGTGTGTACGATGTTATGTGATGTGACCCTCTATGACATGCATACTAGGATATTTAATGCGGTAATGTGGGATGGAAGTATGAAAAAGAAAAATGGGAAAGTCAGATAACCAAGGGGAAGTAAGTTGGCTAACGTAGGTAGGAATGACCTAGATAATCCATGATCCATGAGTGGATGAATAAAAGGGGACTTAAATAAAATGAAAGAGTGAGAGAATCAAGGGTTTGCATGGGATGGTTAGAGTCCTCATGGGGGTGAACTTTACATAGGGAAAGTTGCCTTGGGGCGTGAGGAAAGTAATAGAAGTGGTGTTTGGGTGACTAGAGGCTTCGGGTGAAAAATAGTACGTGGGATAGTATAAGGGTGCATAGGAGACCGAGCTAAGGTTGGGAAGGAAACCCTAATTTGAGAAGGTGGAAAGAGAACAAGGAAATAATAAAAATAAATGAGGATGAGTGAGGTATGAAGGGACAGTTGAATCTAAGGGTCATGACGTGTGGAGTGTTAAAATAGTTTGGGTTGTGTGAGGCACAGAAGGATGGGCCACATAGGCCCAAATTAGGGTTTCTGGAGAAAACCTTAGGATAAGGTAGTGAGTGGACTTCTGGGTATAAGGTAGTGGGCCTTGACCCACACACTTAGGAGTTGGGCTCCTAGTGTGAGTAAGTGGATTAAGGGAAGGATGTCGGGGCGAGTTAGGAGGTACAGAAGTCTCAAGATATGGGACGGGCCTTCTTAGGAGGATAATTGTAGATGTAGTTAGCCATGCATGTCTAGGGTAAAATATTTCGAATAAGATACGAATAAGACACTAATCACTTAAATAGGAAGATTGTTGAGTCAGACCTAGACCGGTCCACTGGCGAATAATAATAGGTAGGAGCGTTTTACCCTACATGATTTCCGATCCACCTGCTATAGTAGTGGGGGATTCCATTCTCAAAAAACCAAACGTAATAACAATAAGACATAGGGAAGACACTAAGTACTTATATTGGAATACCATGTGAGTCGGGGTCAGACCGGTCCATTGATAAATAATAGTGGCCAGGAGTGTTTTGCCTTGGAGACCGGTCCACCAGCAAATAATAGTGGTCAGGAGCATTCTGCCTTGTATATATTCCAGTCCACCAGCAATAATAGTGGGGTTCCCACACTCACATGGATATTCATAATCCAAGATGATTGATTAATGATGGACTAATGGCTTTAAGGCCCTAAAAGTATCGAATGTTCATTATGACCTATTAATATTTGATTGACTTGTTAAGTATGTGAATGTATGAAAGTAATATTTATGTATGCACCATTAATATATGATTAACTTGTCAAATATATGAATGCATGGATCTGATTATTATGTTTACACCTGTCGTTATGTATGGGTATAGTGGTATATCATGTGTTACATTGCAAGCCTACTTTTAAGTGTGTTTTAAAGGGTTACTCAGTACCTTGGTACTAAAAGGTTCCATTCATAAGGTCCCTGCCTATTCAATGGGTAGTGTCCCTTACAGGTCGTTTTCAAGTGCTATTTAAGTGGAATCTCAGGAAAGAGTGTAAGGAACTATCCGAAAAGTCCTAGGGTTGTCCTCTTTCTCTTTTAAATTCTTATTTCAATGTATTCATTGTTTTGTAACCACCATTAATGGATTTTATTCCTGTAAATGGTTTACTACGCTACTCTCATTTAAATATGTTTGAGTTTCTCATAAATTGTATTTTTCTCTTTTAGCCTTAGCACTTGGTACTAGAACAGTAGGAGTAAACTAATTTGGTGCTAAGTGTGGCAATAATATCCCTAGAATTCACAGTTGTGTTATTCCGCTTCCGCTTATTATTTTAATAAAACAAAATTTTTTAGTAGTGAATTTTGAGGGTGTTATAAGGGGGTTGGTAGGAACTAGCATAGGGAGAAGGAAGGAGATATAAGGAAGTAGTGGAGGAGGAGAAATGAAGGAAGGAAGGAAGGAGAAGCGGTGGTGGCTAACGATGGAAGCTAGTTTGGTGGTGGAAGCACCAATGGTGGCTGTACATGAAGGAATGAGGAAAAAAAGGGAGGAAAAAGGGAAGAAAAGAGAAGAGAGGTTGGATGAGAGAGGAAGGGATGGAAGGGGAAGTGAGGTAGAGAGGAGGGGAAGAAGAAGAAGAAAAAGAGAAAAGGTAGAGGAGGGAGTGGTTGTTGTCACCTACCGGGCATAGCAGGGTGACAGGGACAAAAAAATGGGCTAGGTCTATAAGGGAAGGAGGGGACCAAAGTGGATAAGGCAGTAATGGAAAGATGGTAAGGGAAGAAGGTGGTGTAGGCATGGGTCAATGGTGGCACAGTTAAGGGGAAAGGCAGTGGAGGGGTTAAGAGGTGTTTGGTTCTAGGGTGGATACAGGGGAAGATAAAAAGGGGAAGAGGACCTTGGGAAAAAATGAGAAAGAGGGGAGCAGGCCAGCCCGTGTGGGAGAAAGAAATGAGAAGGGATGGAAAGGTGGCTAGCCCAAGGCGGGAGAGGGGGAAGGAAAAGAGAAAGACGGGGGAGAGAAAGGTGGGCATAGGCTAGCCCAATAAGAGAAGGAAGGAAGAAAGGAGAAGGGTAGGGGCTGGGTTGGCCTAGGGGAGATGGAAAGGAGGAAAAGAAGGAAGGAAAGAAAAGGAAGAAAATTAAGGTTAGGCATTAGGATAATTTAGTTTTTGAAAAAAAAATTAAATTAATTTATCTTAAATTTATGTATTTATTTAAAAGAATACCTTTGGTAAAAATTATGGGTTTGAGATTTATTTAAATAAAAGAGTAAGTTAAAATGATAAAAATAATCATATTTAATTTATTAAATAATTCCATCTATTTTTTTAACAAAAGAGTCCCAATATAATTACATTAAAATTTTAATATTAAATTATCTCAATTAAGGGTTAAATATTTAAACTTCGATTTTAAAATTTTAGGGTATTATAGTAATTATGTGCTAGAAGATTTGCTTAGAGGTAAGACATCCTTATATCTAATATGAATAATGTCTTATGTTAATTATTTTTATTTTTTATGCTTGCCATGTACTATGATGTGTATTTATTATGCTGATTTCTTAGATTGAAGCATGTTTCCATAGTTTTATTTTGGATGTTTTGGATTTTGTTTAAGTATTTTGATATTATGCATAAGTTTAGCAAAATTCAAGCATGAACTTGTTTAGTATTGATTCCTCCTATGATTTATATTTATTCATATATTGAGTATATCTTTTTATATGTTCTACAGCATAGAAGAATGAGAGGGTTAATTTGGCAAATAAAAGAGGCTTTGTTTATGTGTTGTGTGTGCATGTGGGTGTTGATTCAGCCATATTAATCAATTAGTTTTATATAATCATCCGACTATTTTTGTGATCTTGGACTAGTAGCTATAATCAGCTTGTTTCTTGAATATAAGTTAATTTGAGGAACCATCTAGCCAATATTTGTGAACAATTGATTGGTTTACCTAACCCATCGACTAGTTTGTTTGTGATTAGATTGGTCTTAGCCTTTACCTAGACACATCGGATAGTTTGACCAAATCCATCAACTAGTTTTTAAGAATAATTGATAGTTTGGACAATCTGGCTGATTGGTTTTGTGTGTCTTCATTTTGTCTCAGGTCTAGTGTGAACATATCAATAAATAGGTCCGATCAATTGATTAAATGGTTATCCATAACCTTATCTAATATTTTTTTTCCTAAGCATATCTTATACCATGTTATCATATGACCTCAATGTGCACCATGAACCATTACTATGTTTTAAGTAATTTTTTTTACTAGTATTTCACCATACTAATACTACCATTTGTGTGATCACTATGATTATGTATTCTAGTGAGTAGAGGATAATTTTTATAGGTAATGATTCTCAACTAGAGTATGTCGAGGATGATGGCGTGGACCTATAGCTAGCTATTATTTAGAGAATGAGAGTTATATTTTTGTTGGTTAAGAGTTTGGAAAACTAGCTAAATGTATTTTGTCCACTATGTTGGGATCTTTTTAATCTTTTTGGTTATTTAATTTCTTGGCTTTGGTTACTATATTTAGGTTTCATAGCACTCTCTCTCTCTCTCTTACCTATGTTATACTCATCCTCATCATTATTATTAGCATAATGTTAGAGTATGCATTCTCTTATCCATTGCTCCATTTTACCTTACATCAGGCATGGCTTAGGTACTGATCACATCTCTCTCATGGATTGGGTAGCTGTAGCAACCCCTAATTTTTCTTTAATAATGAATATGCATTTTCTTTTAAATAAAATTTTCTAGCTCCAAAAGTGGGGTGTTACATCATGTGTTACCCATGTATGAAATACCACACTCAAGCTTATAGGTGTGTGGTAGTGTGAGATTCGGAATGCAAAGGTAGTGAGTGTGGTGGTGCAAAGGTGTTCTGTGGTGGTTTGTTGATGATGTGGTGTGAGAGAATGAGGGTGATGGATGAAAGAAAGTGAGGATGGTGGACTGGCTCTATTAATGAAGGTGCTAAGATGGCGGTGTGGTTGCTATAGGTAAGATAAGAGGGGTGTATAGTGTTATTATAGCATTTTAGATGTGAAAAACTAAAGATGAAATAGGAAGTGTAAGGGTATGGGAATGCATGGTCAATTATGAGGAGAGACTAGCACTAGAGTATGCTTGTGTAGTTGGCATAGGTTGGCTGTGTGTGTAATACCCTATTTCTTAAAATCCTAATTATAATTGGTTATTATGTTTATTAGTTGTAATAATTATTTTAAGATATTTGGTAATAAATATATTTCTAGTATGTGTAATATTATTATGACTTAGTAAATATAAAATTTAATTAGGTTAAAATCTACTTGAAGATGTGTATTAAATTTTTAACTCTAGGCTAGGTCTTAACTAGTATCTATTTTTTTGAATAAAACTAACCTAATAAACTAATAAATTTCACCCAATATTTTATGCTAATTCTTTACCTATAATTTACCCTAACCTATTCCCTAATCAGTGCCAGATTTTCCTAACCATCACCCTACTCCCTACTCCCTCTACCTTAACACCTTGATCCTACACACCATCACCTACACCATATGCACCGTACCTCCCCTCTCCTTTATGTTTTCCTATCCTTGTTTTTCTCATATTTTCCCTACATGCCACCCCCTTCTTAACCACTTCTACCCTCTATTATGTGTTATGCTAAATGCTCGAGCAAACATGCAACCTTCTACCTCTCTTGAGCTCCTTCCACTACCATATTTATTTTCTACAACACACCTCCACTTACCTCCTTACTCTACCACCACCTAACAATAACCAATCCTCCACACCCTACATAGGCAGCCCCTACCAAAGCCTCTCCATCATTCACACACAACCTCCTCATAGCAAGCCTCTTCCTCATGCAACTTCCCCTTTCTTTTTCCTTTGTCTCTCCCCACCAAATCAACAACCATACAACCAGATGACCTATCCATCCTTCCCCCCCCCCTCACCTTTGGCAATCCCTGACAAAACCTCCCTAACTTGTACCTTAACCCACTAAAGCCAACATCTCCCACCTTCAGCCATTTTAGGCGAAGCTTCCCCCTTTGTACAGCACCCATTTTAGTAAATCCCTTCCACTATTATTCAACCCTTTATGCCACCTTTTATTCTCCCTTTGATGCAACTTTTCTATCTGTCATAGCCCCTACCACTAGCCATTCTTGTCATTCATGCCCGTAACACTATCTAAAACAACTGAGCTCATCACCCCTTCTTGACCGAAAGCTTCCATCTTTGATGCTAAGTTTTCTTTATCTTACTCTTTCCTTGTTTGATTGGTTAGTGAGCCTTGAATTATTTTATTACTTTTAGGATTATTATTTTGTAATATTACATGCTAGTACATATATTTTGGATGTTAAATTCCTAGGTAACTCTTGAGGACTTTGGAAAAGACTTCTTTTTGTGTAATCTGGATTACGTAAATCCAATCACTCATAAGATGGTAGTATTTATATGTTAGCATACTAGGAATTTTTAGACCTATAATCAAGCTAGGGTTTTATGATTTTCAAGTATTATGACATGCATTATAAAATGATAACATGTTGAAGGAATAATATGCATGATTGTGAAGGTTAAGTTGTATGCATGGTAACATGTCAAATGTTTTATGTCTATATGTCTAAGATTTTATTAGGGTTTCCGTTCTTATTACATTATGATTCAAATTTGATGGAAAATGCCTTATGATTGGTCATGCATGGTATTTAGGGTTACGATGATTTATACAGGAGCATATGTGCATGACTAGGGTTAGCTTATGACAAATTCTATTCATATAACCTAGGGTTAGAGATATTTCCCTACATATATTGTGATGATATTATTCTTGTTGAAATAATGTTTTATGATTTAAATGAGTATGTACATGCAGCATGAAAGATATGATAGGTGAGAGTTCTGTAATTAGGGTTTTGTGAGTGCTTGTAGCTAAATACATGAAAAGTGAAAAATATAGTTAATCGCCAAATTTTAAATATTACCTACGTGTTAAAATAATGTTGAATATTTTCCATCTTGCATGCTCATGACTAACCTCTCATAATGATAATATCTAGTATGAAAATGAATAAAATGGTGAACTAGAGTTTTGAAGGGTATTTTGGTTATGTTCACCTAATATATCTTTTCCAAATAATTGCATGCTCAGATGGCCTTAGACTTTTGATAGGTTGACCTTAGGCTTAACTTGACTTAACATAGACCTATGACCTTAGAGTTTACCTAAATAATTAGAAATAAAAGGAAAAATGGTTAAGTATGGAAAAATGAAAATTGTTATATCATATGTGACTTATATTATTACCTTATAAAATACTAATATTTAAAGTAAAAGACCTCGAGTTGGGGATGGTTACTCTCTAGGGGTAGCTACCCTAGAGGTGAGGTGTTAGCCTTGGTTACTTTGGTTCACTGGTGGGCCATTGTGCCCTAATTTAAGGCCATACTCTACTCTATAGGCGGCATATGGGCCCTATAGGAGTATTGATACTTATGGACTAGGTGACTAAGGTTGAAAGGATACCATATTACCTTGGGCATTAATATGACCAGGTTTACCACTGTGTCCCTAAGTTCAAGGTTAGGGTATTGTGTTTCCTTCAGGCACAAATATGACTAAGCATGCCATTTTGTCCTTGAGTTGATCATATCCCCCTTAAGTAAGTAAGCAAAAATGGAAATATCTATTGTGTAATAATATGAAAAAAATGGATTTTTTTTTGTTCGGTATTCACCTTAGTGCCCAAACTTGGTATTGTGTTATATTTTTTGGTTTGGTAGGTGCCTCAATGTCCTACCCTGGTGTTGTTTTAGATTATTGTTTCAGTAGTTAACTTACTGCCCTACCACTATTTTTAGAATATATTTAACTAATAAGATATGACTTTATACCTTGAAATGATGAGAAGTTAACTAGTATGTTTTAGTGTTTAGTTTAAGATTGGATGTTTTAAAAAATATTTCCATGAATATTATTTGTAGGCATGGTACATGCTTTGTGTTCAAGTATGCTTTTTGGATTATGTGTGACTATGTAAAATGCTGGTATTAAGATTTAATTAGTACAAGTACGTCATGCTGATATTACTTTTATTGATGATTACATAAGGGTCATTAAGTGGTATAAAGTGTATGAGAATAAGAAAGATAGGAGGAGTCCTATAATTTGGTTATATTATTGTACTATAACATTTATCTATAACTTCTATTATGTCTTATTCTAGTTCAACTATTTTACTTTAGTTATGGTTGGTTTTAGTTTTAGCATTTGGCCTAAGAAATGCTAGGGAGCCAAACTTATGCTACGTGTGGTGGTAAAACTGAGTAATTTGGTAATTAAAACTTCTACAAAATAAAAATTGTCACCTGGTAAATTGGGGGTTTTAGAGTGTGTGAGTTTTTCTTATGAGAGAACGGATGTATAGGTGTGTGAGTTTTGCTCATGGGTGTGTAGCAGAGGCATAATCAAGCTATGGGTGTTTTTTTCTCTAGGATTGAAGAGAACTAAAGATTAGCATTGTCATGTGGGTCTATCACAATTCGATCATGCAACATTGTCACTCTAATCTTTTTGGCTCAATGCTTATTTGATTTTTGCCTAAGAGAGGCACATTCGTGCCATTGCTTGTGCTAGCTCACTTTTCATATTGATTTAACTTTTTGTCATTCTATAATCCATCATCATCTTATTTCATATATAAATAGCTCATCCATCATATTAACACCTATCAATCCATTACAAAAATCATTAGAATAACAAAAATAATGGTTGGAAGAAAAGAAATAACAATTAAAAAACACACCAAGTCTTAGGTTACCTCCTTAAAAGCATTTGTTTAGGGTCCTTTGCTTGGCCTAAATATCCTCAACTCAATGGCTAATTTTGAAGAGCAAGTATGCTCATCTTTTCAATTGGAGAATCAATAATATAATGCTTTAGACACTGACCATTGAACGTTAAAATACTCATTTTTGCACTCCAAATTTCAATGGCATTGAAATGATACACATTTCATACTTGAAAAGAAACCGACAACCTGATCTTATTTTACCCCAAAAGAGTTTCAATATAGTGTTAAAGAATACCATATATTCACCTTCAAAAACTCCCTTTAAGTAAAGTTATTATCATGTTAAAGCATCTATTCTCATATCATATAGCTCATTGAGTTGAAGTATCCTTCTCTCTCGAAACTTTTTAAGGTAAAAGTTGAGAAACTTTACTACCCATTATATCTTATGCTCAATCTCTAATGATAAATTATAATTCTTCCCATAAACTAAACAAAAGGGTGTAGATCCAAGTAGTGTCATGAATGCTATGTGATATGCCTATAGTAAATTACGAAGCTTTAATGATAAATCCTTTTAGGATTGAATGCCTATTCAAGGATGGAATTGATTATCTCTACTTAACTACTTGTTTATGGATTATATGGAGTTGCAATCTTGTGGGTTACTCCATATTTCCTCGAAAAGACTTTCAAATTGCCACTCTATGGAGCGTGCCTTCCCATCACTTATGAACGCTCTAGGAACACAAAATCTTGGAAAGATTATGTTATTGAACAACCTCATGATTAACCTTGAATTGTTTATAGGATTTTCCTAATCTTCAGTCCACATGGATAAATAATCCACCACAACAAATATATAATTATTATTGAATAGAAATGGAAAAGGACCCATGTAGTTAATTTCATATCTTCCCTTATTATAGGCTATAAATGTTGAAAAAAAACACAAAACCACATCTTAAAAAGAAAATAAAAAAAAAAGAAAAGTTAAATAAGGTTATATATAATTGTTAATTTGTTTTTGGCTCTCATCATTAACATATTTTTAATTCCACCAAATATATTCATTAAACATGTTCTATGTTTTCCTATTCTTCATAATTCATCTACCTTTCTCAAAAAAGGGCTCCACCTAATGCAATCGCCAAAGTGCTAGGAGATAAGAAAATTTTTAAGCCTTTGTCTAGCCAACCTAAGCCTTCATTTGATCCTCTTTATTAGCCATAGGCCATTGGAACAAAAATCAAAGGACAATCCTTTTTCACCTCCAACAAAAAAGTAAAGAAAAGGAACTAGTGGATCATTTCTTGATGTAACCCCAACTTCCTCCTTGACACGTTCAATGAGACTCCTTTCCCCACCCCCATTCATGGAAAATGTTATACACATGGATGAAGTCATGAATGAATAAGAAGAGGCAACAAAGAAAGTTTAAATTCTATTAGGAAGTAGCATTATCCCCTCTTTCCTAAAAAATGGCTTACATGAGGGTAAGTGGTCCCTCAAAAATTCCCTTTAGATAAGAAGGTGTTAGCAGAGTAGTTCATGTGGATGGTCTATTAGGAGGTATTGATGTCAGAATACAAAAATTATAAAACTTACTTTCGAGGAACTCATTTTGCATGGGTGGTTCTAAAGTATCCATTAAATATGATTAACAAACCCTAACAATGCTAGATAATACCTTCTTCTACCATCTAGATTAAAGTTCTAGCCTCAAGTTGATTAAAGTGATAATGTTGAACTTGGATAATGAGATAGTCAATGATTTCCAAATAGGAACATTGCTAAGAGTTGACTTAAATCTCACCTTTCAAGTATAACTTACTTCATAATATTATATATTGTTATTTTTAATGTAACAACTTTAATAACTTGCTATGTATTTTTTGCAACATATCATTATATGAAAAAATATATTTGATTGATTTCTTCAAACTACACAACATTGCTTCTGGGTAGAAGGTGAATATGAAACACATCAAGATGATCACTCAACTCTGAAAGATGAGAAGGAACCCCTTCAAGATAATGTGTCTAAGTTAGAAACTAAGAAGATAAAATTTAAGTCTCCTTCACTTGATGTAGATTTTATAAAGGCCCAATTTGCTAGCTTGGAGGGTTGTCTAGAAAGAGAAAAGTAGGCATCTAGAGTTGAGATATAAGTGTGGTTAACACTATATTTCTAGAAGATGATCTTCATAGAAAAAAAAGCTTAACTAATCAACTAACTAATTTCACTATAGGAAAAATGGTTTGCATATACCAAGAAGGCCTAAACGTATGCTAATGCAACTAGTTCTCTTCACCAAGAGACTAAATTCCTCACTGAAAAGGTAATTGAATATAAGGCTAAGTGCATAGAAGTGGGAAAAAATCCTTAGAGGATCAACATACTGAGACTGAGTGACTCCCAAAAACGTTGATGATAGGGTCATGATTAATGATACAGAAATAATGAATCTTCAAAAATAATAGGCTAAGGTTGAGCAAGCAATTGAGTCATGGAAAAGGTATTTGAACAAGTGTATCATTGCTAACTATACACTAAAACACTCCCATGAAGTTATAGACAACTACCTAGCAAGTAGAGAGTTTCTGATGCGGGAGCAGAGTCACAGGACACATCACCAACTAAGATAGCTACGCTACTCTACGTAGATACATAAACATGGAGGAGTATGCATGGCTTCATGCAACGTTTGTTAGCTAGAGTAACATTTATGTCTAAGTACTAGTTATTGTTATTTACTTTTAGTCAATTAGTAACTAAATATTAAATAACTAGTCTTAAGGGAATCAATGCTTTTGGGAGGGAGTTATTGTTATTTACTTTTAGTCAACTAGTGACTAAATATTAACTAGCTAGTCTTAAGGGAATTAATGCTTTTGGGAGGGAGTTATACTTTTAGTCAATTAGTGACTAAATATTAACTAACTTGTCTTAAGGGAATTAATGGTTTTGGAAGGGAGTTACTGTTATTTACTTTTAGTCAATTAGTGACTAAATATTAACTAGCTATTCTTAAGGGAATTAATGCTTTTGGGAGGGAATATGCTTGTAATCTTTTGAAAAGATGCTCGGTTCCTTGGCTATATAAACCATAGGAACCCGAGTAGAAAGACACAACTTGAATAAGAAGAACAACCTTAAGCATTGCTTAAACCTGAATTCTGTGTGGATTCATCTCGTAACAAGTCGAATCTGTGTGAACGATTTGTTTCGAATCATCTCAAAATAAAACCGAATCTGTGTGAACGGTTTTGTTCTCGAAACCTTAATCTTTATTTCTGTGTGGTTTAAAGATTAATTTACCCTTCTACCTCCTGTTCCATCATCATCCACCCCTTCGAATCCCCATCATCAACCTCCATAATCCATACTCATCAAATACTCCATATAAAATCCATCTAAATCTAAAACTCTAACTGTGCACGCATCAGTTTCCTTATTACGAAAAATTAACTTTAATCTCAATGGTACGCTTATGTTGCTTCTATAGTGTATATGCTTAGTTTAAGACCATAGTAAATCATAACTAATTATAAAAGTTTGATGAATAATTGTATCACTGTGAGGATTTGGAAAACATTCCCATTAGTGAATATTATAAAGAGACTAGGACTAATGTTGATAGTTAGGAGGAAGATGAATCCTAGGGCATTCTTTTTATTATTATTATTTTAATATGTGCATGCATTCAATTTATAAAATAACTTTATGGTAGTTACTTATCCTTCTTTATATATAATCTTATTTATTTTTCCATCAGTTCCAAGGGTGAAATATTTTTTTACTGAGAAGGATCAAGAACTAGATGGTATACACTTTGAATTTTTATTTTACTTTTTTGTTAGAAAACCAAAGTAGGGTTTAATCTAATCCCTATTAGTTGATCAGATCAAATAGGCTAACCAAACCCCATAACATTGGTCTTAGTAACCTTAAAACTTTATTTGAGGAATTCATTATGAGATCCTAGGCTTAGCTGAACTAAAAAGCCACTAAGTTTGCCTTAATAACTCAGTGGCCTTAGTACATCAACCAAGGACACACCATAAGAGCCTAAGCTTAGTTTGTGAGATCACATCTGTCTTTCATCTCACCAGGTGTATCCTTCAAGCTTATTTAGTTAAATTTCATCGATCTTTCATCTCATAAGGTGTGCTCATTTTTAATTTTTACCTCTTTTAGGGCTTATGTATCCCTTGGGCTAAGTGAATATCACTAGGTGTGTCCTCCTAAAACCTCTTTGAGTGATATAAAGCCTCAAGCTTAGGGAGTGAAATATTTTTGGTACTATATCTCACAAGGTTTATCCATGTTTATCCATGTTTATAGATAGAGCTTAACTGACAACCTCTTCATGAGAGGTCTTATATGTTAGGAGGCCACTTTGTGATAGGGCTTACAGGTTGAATCGCCTCTTTATTAGAGGGCCTATAATATTAATTGTGCTAACGGCCTCTTTGTTATAGAGCTTAGATGTTAGATGGTCTCTTCATCAGAGGGCTTATAGCTAGAGTTAAGTTGGCAACCTATTTATCTGAGAGCCTACATATTGGAGCTCTAATTTTTTGTTATTTAGCAAACAAAAGAGATTTTATGAATAGATAAGCAAGGAATAAACTTCTATTCAATTTCCTTCCTTGAAAAATGAATAAGATACATGTATTTATACATAAAAAAATAATTATTAAGTAAAAATCAAACAATATTACAAATAATAAATTATTAAATATAAATCTAGTCGACCCAACTTATTCCATAACTTGTTACGGACCTTCCCTTTTAGCCAAACTAAGAGGAATTTCTCCCATTAGGTTCCTTATAGTTGTCCTTACAACCAATAATATTCCTATAATCTCATCCACCCATCCTTCCTCAAATCCATTCAATCATCATCTCAACACTCTGAATATTTCATTATTTACACATTTAGCTTGACTATTACACTATATAGAGAGAAATAAGGAACCTATTCTAGTGATTCCTAATATCCCATATAGAGGAATACTCAACATCGTTTACCTATAGATGAGCTACTAATGTGAATTGAAAATCAATTTCCTAGTTTTCACAAAATTGACTATATTTATTGTTGTCAAATTCACAACCAGTATATATTATAATTACTTGTGGAACTCCAAACTAGAATTTTTTTTGTTGGTTCTTTCCATTTGATGACCACATACAACTTGTATTTCCTTAAACTCAATTTTTTCTCTTACCAACATATAATATTTTTTAAGAAAAACTCTATCATTCACTTTTCATTGATTTGTGTTAGGCCATCTACCCCTACCCATTTTGTAAAATAACCAATAGTAACTATGATAAATCTTTTTTGGCTAACACCTACTGATGTGAAATTGTAGATACACTAAATTAAACCCTAAACACATATAAATAGTAAGTAGTGATTAGGGGTTAATCCCATGAATGTTTCAATCTAATTCCTATATCTCTATTATCATATAAATTCCATTGGTTATCAAATTAGTAAAACTAATAAATATTAATGACAGGAATAAAAACTAGCAACTAACACAATAACTAACTAATAATAATGAGATAATAGGGGTCAGAGGACATATTGAGTTTAGAGATATCAACTGATTATCGAATAAAATGTTTATGAAGAATTTTTAATGTTTAACCTATAGAAGGTTCCATGCGTCTACTTCTTAGCATCCCTTTATGCAAAAAAAACCAAAGTCTACTTATGATTTATTATCTAACCTATTAATAACCTAGTATAATATCTCTAGATTTAATTAATGGCAACATTAAGGATTAGGGAAAAGCTAACTAGAAACATAATTATAGTATGGTTTAATTTTGTAATCTAAAGATTAACAAACATAGATTAAATTAATATCTTTCTCTAGAAATTAGCTAACCAATTTCCTACTTGTGGATATATATGTTAACAATTATGGATTAACTATACTATCCTAGAATTCAATTAATATTCAAATTAACTAAGTGACTAATTTAGATAATAAACTCTTAATCTTTGGATGGTGATCATCAAACTTTTTTTATTAATATAACCAAAAATACATATAAAAATTAAGTTCAATCCACATCTCACAATTAATTATCCTGTAACCTTCAATTATTCCCCTACCCTATAGTAATCTAGACCAACATATGTATAAAACTATAAAGTGTTTTTTCTAAACATATAAAAAAGCATAAATTTAATAAACATAGAGAGAAAAAAAGTAAAAATATTAAATTAAAATAAACAAAATCATAAACTCAATTAATTAAACTAATAATGAAAATTGCATTAAAAATAATAATAAGTACAAAACAAGTAAATATGCAGAACGAAAAACACCGTATGATCTTTAATCCTTCAACTATGTAACTAACTAAATCTAACAAAAGAACTCTAATGGAATAAAAAGAATAAAAAAAAGGTAGAGTTTTGATGGCAGTGCTTCTTGACATTCTATTCATCGTAATTTATCTTATATATATATAGAAATAAGGTCATACGAAGTAGATCTAAAATATGATAATAATACGGTCCATATTGGTAAATCCAGGAAACTGTATGATGTCTCTAACACTATGAATGTGAGATGAATTGATAGAGCTTGTGGGAGGAGAACTAAGGAATTTGGGGTCATATTCCTATCTACTCATCATCTTCTCTTAAATTTTCTTCACATGACTTCTCTTTTAGGGTCTTATAGGATGGTTCATCCATATTTCCATGACTACAAGCTTGTTTTCATATTACTCTTCTTTTTCTTAGTTCACAACCTAAATTACCTTGATTTTATCTTTTCCTACAAAACTAGGATAATAAAGAAAAATCAAGAAAAATATTAAATTGTCATAATAAATATAAAAATTTAGGCTAAGATATATTAAATAATTTCATAAAATATGCACTTATCAAATACCCTCATGCTTGAACCATTAATTGCGCTCAAGAAACACAACCATAAAAAGTATGAGATGTCTTGAATATCAAGTCACATAATAGTCAATGAGAGAGATCAATAATTGACATACAAAATGCAAATATTTCATTGGGAATCAAAACATTAAAAAGTAAACATGTAAAAATAAATTTCTACTCATTTGAGGTTACATACATCACAGCCAATTCACCATCCCAATAAAATTTGTATGTCATTAATGTGACAAATATTAAGAATTAAGCCAATATATTCTCCCTCTAGGCATGTGAAGGCACTCTACTTTCATGTGTCTCAAATTTATGTTTACTCTTAAAAATTATACCAATGATGATAACCAACCATAGGCTTATCACTCTTCTCTATTTGCCACTGCTTAATAACTAAATCATACAAAAATCAAGCGGTTATTTATTTGGTTATAACAGGGCTAGGGTCAGTGGTAGGATAAATTCCAGGATTGTGGTATAATGTTTATCACTAGTGAAGCACCCAACTTTCACAATTCCAATACTTTTTTATTGTCAAATTTACCTTTTATTAAATAAAATTTTGACCTCCAATAATTACCTCCTATACTGCTAACATCTACTATATTGTTATTATGTTATTATTTTATTTTATTTTTTACTTGAGCCATGTTTTGCTGAGTAGGTGTGTTTTACACTCGATCCTACTCAACATAAAGATTTAGTGATTTTACAATCCACCCCTTGCTTTCCACATTGGTAACTCAACTACACATATTCTTTTTCATTTTTTAAAATAATTCAATTCACTACTCACCAAAGAACACTAACACACCTCCACACTTAGAGTTTCATCCACATAAAAAAAACCATTACCAAATTGTGCTCCACTAGCCATAGAATAAGAGATGGGATATTATAATGATAATTAGCTACACATATAGGTTAAATCTCAAGAAAATAAGCTTAAAATCATAATGGGGTTATGCAAAAAAAAAAGATTATAATGTGTAGGCTATTTAGCTAAGTAGTTAACAAGATGAAAATTGTTCCTTTATCATCATAATATATACAACAATGTCGTGTAATCTTGAAGAGAAGAATGACAAGCTCTAGTTTCACACACCAATGGAGAATTGTAGACAAGAATGAAAAGTATGCAAGATAAAAATTATATTCAATAAATTTCATGTTCAAGTTCTTTAGTAGTGAGATGCAGCTAAAATATTTAAATCCTTTTTTTGTCATATGCACATTATAACAAAATTTAGTCCTAACTATGCATGCACACTAAGGCTATCAAATAGAGATTTCTTTTATTGTCTATTCTTAAGATTTCATCTCATAGATTATTGATTCCTTTATTTTTTTTTTAAATAAAATAATATCAATAAACGAATAAAATATTGCAAGTCATACCAAAATGACACATAGTAAATATAGGGCAAATTTAAAGAGAAATAGAAGAAATTAACATAATAATAGAGAATAAACATAATAAACAATATAAAGATAGTACCTCCCCATGCTTATAGTAGGCAATACCCTTAATGATTGGATCATAAAAATATAAGGCAAGGGATTGGGAGGGGCTTATCAAGGATATAGATTAGGGGGAGCACAAGGATCAAATTCAAAATCATACTTTCAAATCCTCCTATCTATTTTCTTCATAGAGTGCTTTGAGTTGATGCTTGCTAATTTTCCATGTTTGACATGCCTTATTAGTTTTGAGATAATAATGTAATGATGTAGTGTAGTTCTATATTCTTAGAACTCTAATAAGCTTCTCTTCTTGTAAAGATGTGAGGTCACTAGCAATGACGACAAGAATAGTGTGATTATCCCCAAGAATCCACACTTCATTTTAATGGGTAAGGGTTTTAACTCCCCTTCTATAGCCTTTTTTTTATTGTGGGTAGGGTTTTGTCTTCAAATAAGAAATTCAACATGCTTCACCATGTTAATAGAATAAGATCTACAAGTGTGAGCACATTTCTCTATTTTCTTATCCAATTCATCATTTTCTCTTAAGAGTATATTTCTATTGGATTTATAAGAACAAATTCTACTAGATTATCACTTATTAATATAACAAGTTGTTTAGACAAAGTTTCAATTGCACCAACCTTAGAAAAAGATTCAAAATGAGCAAGATATCTCATAAAGTTGTCAATATTAAGATGAATTATTTCCCCATCAAATTCTATAGTAAGTACCCCATTATACACATCAATTTTAGTTTGAGCATTTCTTAGAAATGGTCTTCCTAATAGAATAGGAGAAGGGTGAAGGGATCCATCATCATGCATGTCTATAACATAAAAACTAGTAGAAAAAATAGGTTCATTCCTTTGAAGTAGAACATCCACTATCACCCATTCAAAATATATGATATATCTATAAGCTAATTGGATCATAAAATGGGTTTTTATAAGGGGTCATGGACTTAGGGAATTAAAAATAGATAAATGAATAACATTTATAGAGGTTCCTAAGTCTATCATGCATTTTCCATACCTTATGCTTCTAATTTTACAAGAAATGATAAAAAATACCACGATCTTTACACCAAGATGGGAGTTTTCTTTGTAAAATTGTGACACATTCTCCCCCACACTAACTTCTTCATCCCCTCTCAATTTTATCATGTAGATGCAAAAATATTTGAAAAACTTTGCATACCTAAGCACTTGCTTTATTATATCTATCAAGGGAATTTTTACCTCCACCTTCTTAAAAATTTCTAATGTCACATTTTAATGATCTTTCTTCTTACCCATAGCTAAATGAATTGGAAACTGAGCAACATATTTATAATGATTAGGAGAATTTATTTTAGTTACCTCAGGAGGTTTTTCTTTGATCTCTTCTTTTGCATTCATTTATTCTTTCTCCTCATGGTTGGTCTCTTAGTCATCTTTAAATTGTTTTGGATTGTCTAACTATTTATTGCTCTTACTAGTGATAGCACTAACATTTTCTCTTAGTTTCCTCTTTGTTTGGCTAGGTAAATTTGATGAACTATGTGCTTATAATTTACCTACAGAATTTGCCAACTAACTCACCTAACTTTCTAAGTTCTTTAACCAATTCTAGTTTTTTGTTGAAATTGAAGAGTGTTAGTGGATAAATATTTACTTGTATCCTCCAGTGAAATTCCTCCAAATGGTTATAGTACCGGTGTTTGAGTAGGATACACAAAATGGTTGTTTTTGTTTGTTTTGAACAATAAGGTAGAATCCAGGTGGTTCATTTTAACCTTGTTTATTTTGGTATGATGGTGGTCTATGATAATTCCCATACTCTAGGTTGGGATGGTCTCCCAACCCTAGGTTATATGTTGGGGCATAGGGATCATATTGTGGATTTCCTTAATGCCCACCTATCACATTAACTTACTGCACTTCTTGCAAAGGGGGGCATGCACTAGAAGTATAACCTTCACAACAACACATTACACATACTTGAGCTGACACCCTCCCTTTTACCACCTTTTCTACTAAAGAAGCCAAATTATTTAATTTTTCATTAAGTAAAAATATACTTATCTCCTTTAAAAGTTTAGATAAAGAGGTAATATTTCAAGTACGAAAATGCTGAGAATTAGACATCATATTCAATATTAGCCTCCTAGCCTCAGCTGGGTCTTATCAACTTAGGCTGCACCACTAGCAGTATCATATTACAATCCATGGACATTAGTCCTCCATAGAAATATTATATTAATAATTATTTGCTAATTTTAAGTTTAGGAAACTACCATATAGTTTCTTAAATATTTTCCAATATTCATGTAAATACTCTTCCCTATCCTACCTAATACCACATATTTCTTTTCTAATCTTTGTGGCCCTAGAAGGTGGAAAATACTTTCCCAGAAATATTCTTTTTTGTATCAACTCAAGTATTAAAAAACCCAACAATCAAGTCATATAACCACTCATTTGCAACATCAATTAAAACAAAAGAAAAAACTTTTAATTTAAGTTAAATATATACTTACTCCAACTTGTTTCATACCAGAACAAGTTATATGAAATTCCTTGATAAATTTTTTTGGATCATTAACGTAACTTGGTCTATAAGAGATATTATCTAAAAACCCTTAAAAAATATGAAGTGCATATATCATTCTGGATCTAATCTCACACTCATATTGTTCATCAAGATAATTAATACAAAGAAGATTAGGATTAAAAGTAAGAGCTTTATGTTTGTTTATCGTCATTTCTTCAATAAGCTCTTTAAAATTATCCTCAATGCTCTCTTTATATATTGATGAGCTATCACTTGAAGGAAAAGGATTAGTACAATAGTATTCCAATCATCTTCTATTTCTATTTGCCATTGGAGAGGAAGAATTAGGATCCACCGATTGAATGAGTTGATGATTATTTTCACTAGCAAATGCTTTCAAATGTGGATTCTAATTGAACATGCTTAAGAAGAGAAAATTAAGTTATAGTTAGAAGAAGAGATAAATAAAAATGATAATAGAAATAAGAATTAAAATGTCAGTCCCCGATAATGGAACTAAAACTTGATGTGCAGTCGTAAACATACTAAATTAAGCCCTAAACATACACAAACAGTAAGTAGTGAGGAGGGGTCAATCCTATGATGACTATAATCTAATTTATATATTTCTATTATGATATAATTCCTCCAATTATCAAATTATAAAAAAAAATACCTAATGATGAAAAGAATAAAAACTAGCAACTAACACAATAATTGACTAACAATAATGGGATAAAAGGGGTCAAATGACATATTGAGTTTAGAGATATAAATCAATTATCAAAATAAAATGGTTATGAAGTAATTCTAATGTTAACCTATAGAAGTTCACACACATCAGTTTCTTATCATGACCTTATGCAAATAAACCAAGGTATGCTTACAATTTATTATCTAGCTAATTAATAACCTATGATAAGATCTATATATGTAATTAGTGATAGCATTAATGATTAGGGAGCAGCTAACTAGAACTATAATTATAGTATGCTCAAATTATGTAATCTAAAGACTAATAAACAATGATTAAATTAATATAAATATTTATAAATTAACCAACCTATTTGCTACTTTTTTGTATGCATTAACAAATATGGACTAACTATACTCTCCTAGAATTTTATTAGTATTCAAATTAACCAGGGGACCAATTTAGATCATAAAATCCTAATATTGGATTAGTGATCATTGCACTTAGTTTATTAATCTAACTAAAAATACACATAACAAATCATGATTAATTATCTTGAAACCTTTTATTATCCTCCTACCCCTTACTAATATAGCCTATAATATTAATAAAACTAGAAAATGCATATTCTAAAAATATAAAAATCATAACTTTAATAAACAAAGAGAAATAAAGTTACAAAGATTCAATTAAACAAAATCACAAACTCAATAAATTAAACTAATAATTAAAATTACATTAAACATAACAATAAGTATAAAAAAATGAAAGAAAGGAAAGAAATAACTCAGGATATTGAAAAACTATAAACATGGTATGATCTTCAATCCTTCAACTATGCAATTAACTAACTAAATCTAACAAAAGAACCCTAATGGAATAAAAATAATGAAACACAATGTCTAAGCTATGGCAATGGTGACCTTTAATGTTCTATTTGATCTAATATATGTTATATATAGAGAGAGAAAGAAGGTCGTACAAATCCAATCTAGAATATGACAAAACTATGGTGCATATTATTAAATGCAGGACAACTATATTTTTTCTCTAACACTATGCATGTGAGATGAATTAATGGAGCATGTGTGAGGAGAACCAAGGAAATACATGTCATATATCCATAAATATGGGCCCCTATATTTTTTATCTACTTATCATCTTCTCTGGATTTCTCTTCATGTGATTTCTCTTTTAGGGTCTTGCATGATGGTATTTCCATATTTATATGACTCTAAGATTAATTTTCATATTGTGCTCCTTTTCCTTATTTTTCTACTCAAATTGTCTTAATTTCATTTTTTTTCTTGCAAAACCAAGCCAATAGAATAAACTTGAGGAAAAAGGTTAAATTTTCATAATAAATATAAAAATTTAGGTATATATATGTCAAATAATTCCATACACTATGCAACTATCACCTGCACTTAGTACCAACCACTTATTTGAAGTATCATTATTATGAAGCTAAGTGGTCCAAAAATATTAGCAACCCATACAAAAAATTGCCATAGACTTATGACTAATGTTATTTTGAAGTAGGTTGTGCTAGGGTATATTTTTAACATGTTTGGCATTAGTGTAATATTGCCTCAACATCTTGATGCATGTTTTTTTAATAGTACAGCTAGCATAGAGTATTTTCCATGAGAGATCTAGCATCTTGGTGTAAACCACATATTCCCAAATGAACTTCTTCGATTACTTTCTATCACACTAATCAAAACACACATATTAGCACCGACATAGTTTGTGAATATATATACACTTCTCCGTCACCTAGAAAGTATTTCATAATCCTTCTTCTCAACTCAAATACCTTATTTTTGTTCACTAAAGTCCATACATATAGGTAATATGTTTTTTCTTTCATCAATTCATTTTGCATTGATATTATTGCAATCTTGAAATGGTTGATTTAATGTTCAGCCATATTCCTCAACTGTTCTACCATACACTCAACTTTAACTATCTCATTGATAAAGAAGTACTAGATAGTGTTAATTTGGCTAGATAATTAGCCAAATTATCTTAATAAAAATTTTGGGTCAAAAATTTGATTAATAATGATGAAATTATGGTTACCGGGTCATTTTGACCTAATACATCATTTGTAAATAATTGGACACATGATGGCCTTAGACTTTTGATAGGTTAACCTTAGTATTAACTTTAGTTTTGACATAGAGAGATGAATTTAGGGTTTACTTTAATAATTGGAAATAAATGGAAAATTATTAAGTATAGAAATGAAAATTGTTATATAGTATATGATATTTGTGATCACCACATAAAATACTAATAGTTAAAGTGGAAGACCTCGAGTTTAAAAAAGATTTCTCTCTAGAATTAACTACCCTAGAGATAAGGTGTAAACATCATTAATTTGGTTTTCTATAGGTGACCTACTAGACCTATAAGTGGTATCGATACTTAAGGATTAGGTGATTGTGGTTGGAGGATACTATGATGCCTTAGTGTACTAGTATAACAAGGTGTAATGTAGTGTCCTAGGGATCTAGAGAAAGGTTATAGTGTCCCCTTTAGGTTCTAGTATGACCTAGTTTACCTCGGTGTCCCTAGTTTAATTATATTCTACCTTGAGCAATTAAAAATGGAAGTAGTTATTATGTAAGAATATAGAAAGGAATTGACTTAGATTTTTTAGTTTCATAGTTATCTTATTGCCCTAACTTTGAATTTAGAATTAATTTAGATTGTGGGTTTTTTAGTAACCTTAGTGACTTACCTTAACATTTGGGATTAATTTGATTAGTCAAATATGGCTAATTTTGTGCATCAATATGATGTGTAGTGATTTAGCATGATTGCCTATTGATTATGGGACCTTGATATTGTCTACATTATCCTATAATTATTTTATGTTGTTATGACATGTGCTTTGTGCTTTGAGCATGATTTTTGAATTATTGTGTGATTATGTGCAATTTAGTTATGCTACCACTTGTGAGGTATTGTAATTTACTCAGTACGAAGAAATTATAATAATACTATATTTGCACATAACTATGTGAAGGGAATTGAGTAGGTTGAGGTTTATAATAGTGTTAAGGCTAAGTGAAGACCTTGTGAAGAGGTCTCATTCTTAGAATGGGGTTACGGGTCTAATAATTAGTATAAACCAATGTTGTACCTTAGGGTGCTAGTTTTTGTTGTCATTGGCTATTCCTTTGGATTCTTATATCCCATGTTATATTTTGATTACTGCTGTTGTATGGAGAATATTATCTATAACTTTTAACTATGTTATTACCTCTATTTTCACTTCTTTATTTTGGATATGAGTTGATTTAATCCTTACCAATTAGCATAAGAAAGGTGAGGGAACCATACTTATACCCATTATTTTTGTAATTAATGCTTCTGCAAAATAAAAATTTTAAGTAGTAAAAATAGGGATGTTATAGCAGGGACTTGATTTTTACCTAAGTATTTGTTTGTCCTTCAACATATTTTAGTACTATCCATTTATCACTTCCTTGTATTTGAAAAGTTTTGGGACCAAACGTGGTCTTGGTTGTAAACTCTTACATTTGATATCTCTATACTATATATTTTACAAAATCTACTTTTCATGCTTTGGTCTTGTTAGTTTTTTTAGCCTTTGTCTAACATGGGATGGGTGGTGGATGTCTACATTACGTTAGGTGCTTTAGTAATATTTTAAAAATAAATTTTTTTGTTGTAAAAAATTGGGGAGTTATAGGTTGGTATTAGAGCTTTATTTTATATTTTTATTCACTTTTAAATATTGATAGCTAATACAATAGGTTATTTTAATGATTTTCTAACTATTTTGAGTGTTTAAAAGAAAATTCAAGTATATTTAAACATGCAAAATTCTAAGAATGAAAGTGGGTTGGGAATGTGTTACAACATCTATAAAATTTGTTATGCAGGCCTTAGTGCTTGATATATTTGTTGCTCTTGATTATTCCCAATCTTTAGGAATAAATGGTTTCCAACCACCATTTTGACCACATCAAGGCATTCATGGAATCAGTGCCTATATAGAAGGAGATATTCAAGATCCATGGTCATCTTCACCACCATTTCCAGCACAAATTCTGAAGAATTAGTTTAGGTAATTTGAACTATATCATCCACCAATCTTCAAGGGTTAGGAGGAACATGAAATTATTGAGAGGTGGATTAGGGATATAGAGAATACCTTCATCGCTTATCATTATCCATCAGATAAAAGGGTTAACAAGGTAGTGTACTACTTGAGGGGCTAGGTAGATATTTTGTGGAGTGACCAGCATAGAGGTGGAGATCCTACTACTCAGGGACCCTTCTTTTAGGTACTTTTAGCCAGATTCTACCCCATTCATCTCGATATGAAGAAATATTTAGAGAAACATGATGGTAGAGGAGTACTATAAAAGGTTTATACTCTTGATCGAGTTAGATAGAAAGGTGGAGGCCAACAAGGCAATGTAGACCCACCATTTCAAGTTGGGATAATAGAATAGCTACTCATAGTTGTTTGTTAGAGTTGTGCTACCTAATATGGTTATATACAAGCATACCTTAGAATCTTCTTAGAACATTCAGGGGAAGAGTGCCTACTTGGAGGTAAGAAGAATTTCTAGATTTGTCATCATGCTAGCGGAAGGAAAAAAGCCATATTCTTAAGGCAGCATTCTGCCTACATATGGTAGGAGTATGGGGCCAATACCCCAATTAGGGGGTAAGTATAGGGGAAGTTTTGAGGAGAGTCATTATCAGTGTAAGCGTTGCTAAGTAGATCCCTCAGGGGCAGATTGTGAAGGCAACAAGGTCACTTTCCATGGCTGGTATAATGAAACATAGGGCTTATGAGTGTCATGCTATAGCAAAAAGTGTTTAAAGGATCTAGTATCGAGTTTAGAGGGCTTCTATAAGAGTTATATAGTCACCAGCTAGTGCTTCTATTCATTCTTGTTAGTCTAGGGGTTAGAAACCCCACACCTTTTAGCAATGTAAGGGGTTAGGCAATGTTGTAAGAGTTTGTTTAGGTGGACAACTAAATGTGATTATCTAATCAAAGGTTGAGTGTTTGGTTGGTGTGGTAACTGGTATGATTATTATTTCTTCTTTTCCATCTTGTGTGTTAATTAAATCTTTTTCATGTCATTCCCTCTTATAATCCTCATTTATGTCTAAAGCTAATTTATCTTCTTCTTATAGCATTTCTACTTCTATTATGTTACCTTTAGGGGATAGAATTGTATATTCTAGACTTTTTAAAGGACTATCCTTAGTAGTTCATAGAGTATAATTCACTTTAGATATCATGAAACTAGAGTTGTGTGAATTCGATATGATTGTTGGTATGGAAATGTTGGGTAAGTACCAAGTGTTAATAAATTACAAGTAGGAGCATGTAGTTCTTTGAGGACCATAGGGTGTTAGAGTAATATATCAAAGGTGTGTGTCTAGCCCTTCCATGAGAATTATGTCACCTATCATTTTGAGCACCCTTGTTCGAAAAAGATATCTTTTCATCTTATGTAGTTTTTGAGATAACGAGGCCCATGAGACACTCCTAAAGTAGATCCTAGTAACTCAAGAGTATCCTAATGTGTTTCCTAATGAGATTCTGGGTATACCACTAGTTTGAGATGTTGATTTTTCCATCAACTTGTCATTGAAGATGAATCATATATTCAAATCACCCTACCTTATGGCACCCACAACAACGAAAGAGCTTAAGGAATAGCAAGAAGAATTGCTAGAGAAGGGATATATTTTATATTATCCTAGGGAGCATTGATTTTACTCATTAGGAAGAAGGATGGAAGTTTGAGGTTGTGCACTGACTATTGAGAATTAAATCATGTTACTATAAATAACTTTTATCCTCTACCTCAGATTGATTATCTACTTGATCAACTCAAAGGATATATAGAATTTTGCGAGATAAATCTTCGTTTAAGCTACCATCAGTTTAGGATCGCCAAATAAGATATTTTAAAGATGGAATTTTAGACTGAATAAGACTATTATGAATTCATAATGACACCTTTTGGACTCACTAATGAGCTAGCATCATTTATGGCTCTCATGAACCATATCTTTAGGAAAAATTCTCCTCTACTTTAGCATTTGCGAGGATCAAGAACAACATCTAAGATAGACCTTAGTTTTGCTAAAAATGAATAGGTTTTATGCCAAATTTTCAAAGTGTGAGTATCAGCTAGATCAAGTAGTTTTCATTGGGCATGTAATCTCAAAGGATGGAGTGTTAGTGGACATTACAACCTTTAGACAATTTCCAAGTAACCAACACCAAAATTTTTTAAGGAGGTGTATAGTTATTTAGAATTGGTTGGTTATTACTCCAGATGTGTAGTAAAATTCTCCCAGATAGCTTACACATTGAAGATTTTGTTGAAATGTAGTGAAATCTTTGAGGATATGAAGAGGCATTTCACTTCATCTCTAGTGCTTATGTTATTTGGTGGATCAGATGACTTTAAGTTGTATAGTAATTCTTCTAAGCATAGATTAGGTGTGTTGATGGAGCTTGCACAAACAAAACTATCTGGCACATGATTTGGAGCTTATTGTGGTGGTGTTCTCATGAAGATTTAGAGGCATAACCTCTATGGTGTTTAGTGCAACTTTTACATCAATCATAAGAGTCTCAAGTATAATTTCCAAACAAGGGGAGTTAAATTTGAGGCAACAGTAATGGTTAGAATTAGATAAGGATTATAACTTCTAGTTGACCAACCATGAGGGTAAGGCCAACGTAATGGCAGAGGCTCTTTACAAAAATAAATCACAGTCCTTGACCACAATTGTGTTGTCTGATCATTTATGTTAGAAGCTCAAGGACATGGAGATTAAGTTGATCGCCACTAGTAGTTTGGAGAGGAGGATGAGTGCCCTCACCTTTTCACCTTCAAAATTTGATAGGATTAGGGTGTGGTATTTTAGGGGGTAGAGTCGAGGGAGTTTAGATCTATGAAGACAAAAGTATTAGATATTGTGTTATGTGGTGTGTACAACAAGGATGTGTTGTGCTCAAGAGCAAGCTAATTGAGGAAGGTCGTTGTGCTCCTTATTCAATCCATTATAGAGGACATAAGTTATGTAAGGACTGAAAGAAGGTATATTGGTGGCCATATATGAAAAGGGAGGTAGAATAGTTGGTCGCTTGATGTTCGACTTATCAGAAGTTCAAGATTGATCAAAAAAGATCAGAAAGGTTAGTAAAATAACTAGGGGTTATAGAGTGAAAATGAGAATGCATATCCATTGATTTATAGGTTGATCTTCCAAGGACCCATAGAGGTTTTGTTTCCGTTTGGGTTATTATGGGTCATATGGCTAAGTTAGTATTGTTTATGCCAATGACATCAACATAGAGTATAGACCAGTTTGTCAATCATTACAGGAAGCACATAGTGAGACTCTATGGGGTCCCTATAAACATTGTTTCAAATTAAGATTCTGGATTTTTGCCACACTTTTGGCAAAAGTTATAGGTATGGGACTCAATTGAAGATGAATATGACTTTCACCCAACTATAGATAGTTAAACAAAGAGAACCATTCAGACCATAGAGGACATAATTTATCCATGCATGATGGACTTTGGAGGCAATTTATAGGACCGCATATACTTGATCAATTCCTCATACAAGAATAGTTACCTTATGAGTACCGGGTTGGAAATTTTTGAACCTTGATAAGGAAGGAAGTGTTGTAGCTTCTTATGTTGAAGTGATATTAGTGAGACGATTTTTTGTTGTAGCGATCAATGTCAATCTTATAAGAACTTGGGGTTACTCACCAAATGTTATGTTTTTGACTAGCTAACCTTATGAATAAAATATAAGAGAATTAAATGTTAAGATTAGATAATAGAAATAAAAAAAATAGCTAATCAAGTGAAATTCAATATAATGAAGGATTGGGAGTGGGTTTTCACCACAACTTTTGTGCTTAATGATGAAGTGTTTTGGCTCTTAACATTAGTTTAAATGAAAAGATGTGAATTAGCCTAAGCTAATCTAAAGCCTCTTTCAAGGTTTAAAGATTATGACTAATCAATCCTAATTAATTGGATTTTTTGTAATTAAGATTAAATTAAACACATTATGATTTTCAAGTATTATGACATGCATGATAAAATGATAACTTATTGAATGGATGATTCGAACAATTGTTGAATGTTAAGCTACGTGCATGGTAATATGTAATCTGCATGTCTAGGGTTTTGTTAGAAATTTCATTCTTGTAAATTTATGATTTAAATTCCATGGTAAATGCCTCATGATTTCTATCGCATGGTAGTCAAGGTTATGATGATTCACATGGAAACAAATACGCATGATTAAGGTTAACTTATGATTTTTCTATTCGCATGACCTAGCATTAGAGATATTTTCCTATATGTATTGTGATGATAATTTTTATATTTAAATGATGTATTATGCTTTAAATAGGTACATACATGCTACATGGAAGATGTGATACGTGAAAGTTGAATGATTAGGGTTTTTTTTTGTGCAACCCACTAAATGCATAAAAAAGTGAAAAATATAGTTAATCACAAAGAATGCGAAGATTACTTACATGCAAAAATAATGTGATAAATTGTTTTTTAAACTTTTCATGAAAAGTTTCTTATAATAATGATGTTTTGTACCAAAATGAATAAAATTGCAAAACTAAGGTTTTGAACGACATTTTGGTAATTTTAACCAAATGTATCTTTTATGAATCATCAAATGTTTAGATGACCTTATAATTTTTATAGGTTAACCCTAATGTTTAATGGTCTTGACATACACTAATGACCTTAGAGTTCACCTTAATAATTGGAAATAAAAGGGAAAAAGGTTAAGGATATAAATGGAAATTTCTATACATTATATGACATTTATGATCACCTCATAAAATATTAATACTTAAAGTAAGTTAGAAATGGTTGCTCTCTATTATTAGCTATTGTTGAGATGAGGTGTTATCCCTTGTTTGATTTGGTTTGTTCGTGTATTGTTGTCCCCCAGTGAGGCCTTTTACTACTCAATAGGTGACCTACGGACCCTATGGTATTGATACTTAAAGAGTAGGTGACCGAGGTAGGAGGACACTATGTAGCCTTTGTGTGCTAGTATGATTATATGTACCATTATGTCTCTGGGTTCAAGATTAAGGGTATTGTGTCGCCTTCGAGTGCTAATATGACTAGGTGTACCTCAGTGTCCATGGGTTAATTGTATCCTCCCCCCTAGTAAGTAAAAATAGAAGTATTTGTTATGTAAGAAAATGAAAAAAAAAATGATTTATTGTTTTGGTATTCAGCTTAGTACCCTACCTTGATAATTGAAATTATTTTAGATGTGTTGGTTGGTAGTGGTCATAGTTCCTTACCTCATTATTTGGTATTGTTTTCAAACTTGTTACTTCAGTAGTCGCCTTAGTGCCATACCTTGGTATTTTGAATTATTCTAGATGTATTGGTTCAGTAGATGCCTTAGTGATCTACCTTAGTAATGTTTTGTATTAGTTAGTTCAATATACACCTCAGTGCCCTAGCCTGGTATTATTTTGGATTTGTTGTTTTGATAGTTACCTTAGTGCCCTACCTTAGATTTTTGGAATTTATTTAACTAATCAAATATATCTATAATACCTTGAAATGATGAAAAGTTAACTAGCATTTCTTACTCTTGAGCTTGAGATTGGATGTTTATATGCGCTTTTCCATAAATATTGCCTGTGGAGGCACTTGCCTTGTGCTCAAGTATTCTTTTAGACTTTGCGTGAATATGTACAATGTGGGTATGCTATCTCTTGTGAGGTATTTTGATTTTCTCAATACTAGGAAATTGTATTAATACTACTTTTGTAGATGAATACGTGAAGTCCATGGAGTGGCATGAAGCATATAATAGTGGGAATAATAAGTAGATCCATTCAAAAGAGGTCCCATTTTTAGAATGGGTCTTTGGGTCTAAGAGTTACAGAAAACTAACGGTATACCTTATGTGATAGTTTTTGGTTATAATCGATTTTTGTTTGAATCTTATGCCCCCTTTATGTCTTTTAGTTAGCTTGCAATGTTGATAATATTTATCCATAACTTCTACCTCTGTATGGTATTCTACATTCATCTGATGTACTTTAGCTATGGTTTGTTTTCACCTTAGTACTTGGCATAAGAAAGGCAAGGGATATGGACCTAAGCTAAGTGTGGTAGTAACACCCAGTAATTTTGTAATTAATGCTTCTGCAAATGAAATTTTTAAGTAAATTTGGGGGGTTTTACATCACCCTTGAAGTCTCAATGAAATACTCATTAAGTAACTCGACCATACTTAAATAGTCACATTCGATGATGATTGAGTAGAGTTCTTTCCTAATAGTTATTTCCATGGTAAGAAATTTAGTATGAAATTATAATTTTAATGCTAAAGGCTCATTTGGTATGGGGTAATAGGAGTGGAAAAAGGTGTCCCTATTTTACATCTTTTATATCATGTAGTAAAAAAGAAATACATATTTTCAATGAAATTCCAATTTTAATTCAAATTCAAATTTAAAATGGGTATTCTACTAAAAAAGAGTTAGTTCATTATAAATAAATTGTATAAGAATTGTAAAATATGATAGTAATTTTTCTACCCTTGTACCCCCATACTAAGTCTATGTTTGGAGTTACTTATGAAAATTAGTTATTCATCATAATCACTTATTCAAAAAAAATTAGCCTAAAAAAATTTTAAAATAAGTAATTATAATAGATAACTATTTTTCATAAGTAAATCCAAATAAGCCATAAATGATTAGAAAAAGTGAATCATTGTGAGCTCATTTGTAATCAGACCAACAACCAATAACATGACCTCTATTATTTCTTAGTATACCACCTAAATTTGCAACAAAGTCCCTAAATGAAGCTATAACACCCCTATTTTTCATTACTAAAATATTTTATTTTTATAATATTACCGAAGTATAAAATACCAAAAGCATAACTAAAAAAATAGAGAGACATTGCCCTTAATATAGGGTAGATATCTAATACTCATCCCATATTAGATACAAGGCTAAAAAAACTAACTAAAATAATAAACAAGAACTAGAGTGTAAAATTTGCATAATATAGAGATATCAAATGTAAGAATTTACAGCCAAGACCACACTGAGGCCCCAAAACATTTGAAATACAAGATAAAGATAAATAAATAACACCAAAATACATTAGAAGAATAACCAAATAATAGGGAAAAACTAATCACTTCCCTTAAAGACCTATAAAATGAATCTCCATATGTCCATGCTCATTACCCCCTAGCCTAGCATAAGATGGAATGACTACCATCCACCCTTAAAAACCTACACATGGTCCTCTACTCATGAGATGGAATACGTGACCAAAAAAATTGGCACATCAGTATACTACGTACTGAGTAAGCCTAGTTACCTCCTTAATATGAGTCATGATTCATGTAAAGCCAATATAAGATAAGAAAGTCATGCTTGAACATAGAATCATGCTCACATATTAAAAATAAATTGACATGTGCTACTATGATTATAGAATGCATTAGGATTTCATGCATGCCAAATTAGACAAATCACAAGTCATCTTTCTTATTATTACAATTAAGATATAAGGTATAATGACATATAACCAAGTAAAGCAATTTTATTTATGCAATTTACTGGATCTATATTCCACATATACGTAATTCATAGGTTATTTATTTATAGTCCTATTTCATTTTTTATAAAGGTTTGGATTAACTCCTCATGGTCTCTCAATACCATGGAAGTGACAACAAAAATTGTATTCAAAGCTAAGAGAACCCCCAATGGACATAAAGTCTAGCTAAAGTAAAATAACTACCAAGGTTGACCTTGCCCTCATGGTAGGTCATCTCTAATTCATAATCTTTGACATTTTCAAACCATCAATTCCATATCAAATTTAACTCCTATTGTGTGAAAATATACATGAGGTTCTTATAATCAATGTAAAACATGCATTGAACACCATAGAGGTAATACATCCAAATCTTTAAAGCGAACACCACCGCGATAAGCTCCAAATCATGTGTTAGATATTTCTCATCATGCTATTTCATCTAATATGAGCTTTAAGCCACTACTCTCATGTGCTGCATCAACACACAACCTAATCCATGCTTAGAAACTTTGTTATACTCCTCAAAATTATCCAATCCACTCAATAATGTGAGCACTAGATCTGAAGTCCAATGCCTCTACAATTTTTTAGGGGCTTCACTACACTTTTCATCCTATTCAAATTATTTATCCCTCTTCATCAAATTAGTCAATGGGTGAGCTATCTTAGAGAAGTTTACAACAAATCTACAGTAATAACTTTAATACCCTGTTTCTGGAAACTCTAATTATAACTAGTAATTATGTGTATTAGTTGTAATAATTATTTTATGATATTTGGTAATGATTATATTGTCAATATTTGTATTATTATTATTATTACTTGTTAGATATAAAATTTAATTAGGTTAAAACTTGCTAGAGGATGTGTATTCAATTTTTTAACTTAGGATGGAATGTAATCGGTATCTACTTCATCAAGTAAACTCTAAATTCGATAACCTTGTAAATTTTACCTAGATATTCCTACTCGATTATCCAACTAGATAGATTATGCCTATCCTACTAGAATCCCTTGAATTTTCCCTCCTTTCCCATCCCACAAGTTTTCTCTAGTCCTACTCTTGTGTGACATCACCCTACACCACAACCTTCACAATACCTCTCTCTCCCCCATGTTGTCCTCTCCCTATTTTGCTCCACGTCTCCATGCATGCCATCATCTTCATAACCCTTCTCCTCTCCCTTTTTCATCATGCCTTATCCCCTGCATTTCATCTTTATCTTGAACACCCTAACATAAAAATCCCATCATTCACCATTACAATCACTCCATTTCATCACCATTTTTTATCTTGCAACACACCTCTCCACCAACCTCCTTTCCTTACCACCAACCACTACCACTATTCCCTCACTTCCTACACAAGTATCTCCTACCAAAACTAGCCCAAAACCCATGAAGAACCTCAACAAATTAAACCCATCTCCCTTTTCCATCCGCACAAAACTTCTCCCTCCTCATTTGGCTTTGATTGTTTCTACACAAACCACCACCACACCACCAGCCAATCCTATCATTCTGCCTCCTCCTCCTCTTCTTTTTGGCCAAACTAAATAAATCACTACCTCTTCATCTTTGGACAACCTTGCCCAAGCTTCCCCCTTTTTTCTACACCATTACCCATCGAAGCTCCTCCCTTTATATTTGATTCTTTAGTACCACCTTATCCTTCCCTTCTTTCACATTTGATGGCCATTATGCCCTTCCCTGTACTGGCCATTTCTAACATTCTTAGCCCCCTTTCACTGGCTAAGTCCACCGATCCACCTCCCTTTCTCGGCACCAACTATCGATAGCCTACCTCTGTTGTTGCGCAAGCTTCCTTAAGCTATATTTTCCTTATTTCAACCGGTTAGTAACCTTTGAGTTGTTTTACTAAATTTGGGTTATTTTGTGTAATATTAGACGCTAATACATATGTGTTTAGATGTTAAATTCCTTATTAATTCTTTAGGACCATGGAGATGACTTCTTTTTGCAAACTTAGATTAGATAAATCTAATCACTCATAAGATGGTATAATTCATATGCGAGCATGCCAGGATTTTTTAGGCCTAGAATCATTCTAGGATTTTATACTTTTCTAGTATCATAGAATATAAATGATAACATATAGAATGGATGATATATATTATTGTTGAAAGTTTAGTTGTATGCATGGTAATATGTTGTATGATTTTCATCAGCATGTCTGGGGATTTTTTAGGATTTTCATTCTTGTCAAGTTATAATTCAAATTCCATGATAAAGGCCTCATGATTGCTAATATATGGTAGATAAGGTTGCGATGACTCTCTTGGAAGCATACACGCATAATTAGGGTTAGTTTATAATAAGTTATATTCACATGACCTAGGGTTAGAGATATCCCCCTGCATGTAATGTGATGATAATATTCCTATTTAAATAATGTATTAGGCTTTAAATGTATATGTACATGATGTATAGAAGATGTGATACATGAAAGTTGCATGACTATGGTTTTGTGGTAGTAATCCACAAAATGCATGAAAACTTAAAAATACAATTAATCGCCAAAATAAAAAAATTACCTTTGTGCTAAAATAATATAAAATATTTCATTTTTTCCTACTCATAACAAATATTTCATAATGATAATTTTTGGTGTGGAAATGAATAAAATTGTGAAACTAGGGTTTTGAATGGCATTTTTTAATCTTAACCTAATGTATCTTTTACAAATAGTTAGATGCTAGGATAGCCTTATACTTTTGATATGTTGACCTCATCATTAACTTGGTTGGTCATAGACCTATGAACTTAGGGTTTACCTCAATAGTTGGAAATAAAAGGGGGGGAAAGGTTAAGTATGAAAAATAAAACCTGTTGTGTCATATGTAACATATGTGATCAACTCATATAAATATTAATACTTAAAGTGAAAGACCTCAAGTTGGGAATGGTTTGCTTTCAAGGATTAGCTACCCTATAGTTAAGGTGTTAGCCCTCATTTGTTTTGGTTCGTTGGTGTGTCATTGTTCTCTAGTAAAGGCCCTGCTCTACTCGATAGGTGACCAAAGTTAGAGGATACTATATAGCTTTTGTGCACCAATATGACTAGGCGTACCATTGTGTCCCTAGGTTTGAGGTAAGGGTGTTGTGTTGCCTTCAAGTACAAATATGATCAGGTGTACCTCAATGTCTCTACATTGATTGTATCCTCCTCAGGTAAAAATGGTAATATCTTTTGTGTAAGAAAATAAAAATAAATGACGTGTTAGTCTGGTAGTCACCTTAGTGCCCAACCTTGGTATTATTTTGGATTTGTTGTTTCAGTAGACTCTTCAGTGCCCTACCTTGGTGTTGTTTTGGAATTATCAGTTCGGTAGTCACCTTAGGGCCCTACTTGGTATTGTTTTGGAATTGCTAGTTCAATAGTTACCTCAGTGCTCTACCTAGGTATTGTTTTGGATTTGTTGGTTCGGTAGATTCCTTAGTGCCCTACCCTAGTATTTTTTTTAGATTATCAATTTGGTAGCATAATCAGTGCCTTACCATTATGTTCAAAATCTAATTAAGCAATCAGATATGTTTCTTACACCTTGAAATAATAATAAGTTGACTACATTGATTTTTTTGTTGAGATTGAGATTGGATGTTTGTATATGTTGCCCCATGAATATTATTTTTTGTTATGGTATTTGCTTTCTACTCAAGTAAGCTTTTTGGATTATATGAGACTGTGAAATGTGGGTATGTTAACTCTTGTGATTTATTATGATTTACTCAATACGAGAAATTACTACTAATACTAATTTTTTTAGATGACTAAATAAGTGCTATGAAGTGGCATGAAGCATATAAGAATGGGAAGGATAAGTGGTGTCCGTATGAAGAATTTTATTTTTCAGAGTGGGTCTTCATGTCTAAGAGTTAAGGCAAAATGATGTCGTACCTTTTGAGTGTAAGTTTTTGGTCATAACCAGTTTTCCTTTTGATTCTTATGTCCCTTGTTGTATTTTAGTCATCTTGTTGTAGTAATGACATTTATCCATAACTTTAATCTATGTATGGCATTCTATTTTTGCTGATTTATTTTGGTTATGTTTGTTTTAGCCTTAGCACTTGGGATAAGAAAGGAAAGGGAGTTGGACTTATGCTAAGTGTGGCAGTAACACCTAGTAATTTGGTAATTAATGCTTCTACAAAATGAAATTTTTAAGTAGGTAAATTTGGGGTATTACAATAACCTAACAATCATAATAAAAATATGCACCTCTTTAACAGATGTTAGTGCTGGCCACTCGAAAACTACCCGAATCTTGGAAGGATCTATTGATACACCATCCTTTGAAATCACATGCCCAATGAAAGTTACTTGATGTGGCCAAAACTCATACTTTTGAAATTTTGGTGCATAATTGGTGTGCTCTCAACAATGCTAAGGTTTGTCTCACATGTTCTTTTTGCTCCTCACAACTACTAGAGTACATAAGAATGTCGTTATTAATCACCATAAAAATTAATCAAAAAAATTGGCTAAAGATCTGGTTCATGAAAGCCGTGAATGTTCATAGTGCATTCATGAGCCTAAAAGGCATCATTGGGAAGTCATAATGGTTGTATCTTTTTCATATTGCTGTCTTTATTATATCTTCCTCAGTTATCCTTAACCGATGGTAGACCGACTAAATTTCAATATTGGTAAACACTATAGTTCCTCTAAGTTCATCAAATAGATCATCGATTTGATGTAGGGGATGATGGTTCTTTACCTTAACTTGATTAAAACCTCAATAGTTGATAAAGTCTCAAACATCCATCCTTTTTTCTCACGAATAAAATCGGTGCTCCCTAGGGTGATACAATTAGTAAAATGTATCCCTTCTCTAGAAATTATTCTAGTTGAGCCTCAAGCTCTATCATCTCTATAGGTGTCATACGATATGGTGCTTTAGATACCAACTCATTCTCTAGCAAAAAGTCAATCGTGAACTCAAAATCTTAAATTGGTGGTATACTTGGAATCTCATCAGGAAACACATCAGAATACTCTTGAATTATAGGAACTACTCTAGCATCATCTAATCGTCCTCGGTATCTCAAACAATGAAGAAGAAGAGCATATATGCTTTATGGACATGGACACTCAAAACAATAGTCAACAAAACCCACACAAAAGGGTTAGACTCACACCTCTGATATAAGACTCTAATATCCTTCCAATGATCACATCAAAATCACAAAACATAACTTCCATGAGATCTAAAGGGAATTCTACTCCGTGAACTACTAAGGATACCCTATTAAAAAGTCCAAAACATACCATCTATCCAAATAAGGAAACACAACATAAGTAAAAATACTATAGGAAGGAGAAAAATCAATTCTAGTTACAAATATGGATGACACAAAGATATATGATGCAGTATAATCAAATAACACAAATGCTTAAAAGGAAAAAAAAATATTAAGTATGCTAGTAACCACAATGGTCTGACACTCTGCTTCAAATTAGTTATCATGTTAAAGTGCCTGCCTTAAGGAACTCCTTCGACACTACCTAACTCCTAACCCTAAAGAAAGGTGTAAGATTTCTAACCCTTGGGACAACAAGCATTAGTTATAATACTCCATCATTTTGTAAATCTGTGAATGGAAAATTATACCATTTTTTGGTATTTGATTTTGATTTGGAACTATGATTGGGTTGGAGGTAAAGTTAGATTTAAAATGAGGCTTGAAAACTAAATTAAGCAAGTTTCTAGGTGGGCTGAATAAATGGTTCCATGAACTAATCAACTAGTTCATCATTATAGCAAAATGGTTTTTACTTGACTAAATAGATCAAATAGTCAGTAGAAAAGTTGAATGGTAGCCTAAACCAATTGACTAGTTTGGCGAGCTAAGTATATTTTTGAAACTCAATTTTTTAGGAAAATTTTGTATACTAAAATATAACCTTGGTAACCTATTACAAATTTGTTCCTAAAAGATTCTTAACATTTCTCATGATGTTTTTGGCCTGAAAATACTACCTCATATCAATCAAATGAGTTGAATGGGACTATTGAGGGGGGAGATGACCTTAGTTGTGTCTTATTTTACCTCTCTCCTCTACACATTTCTAGGATCATTAATTCAATTTCAAATCAATTATGCATATGTAGGAAGTTCATTCCACGTAGACCTTCCATTTTCCCTCTTGTGTATTGCAATGCTCTACGAATCAACTTGCACTCCTCTAGAATCACCATTTGAGCTTTGAAGGATAGGTTAGCATATATTTGAAAAAATCTTTCCATTCAACTCAAATTCAAATGCTAAGATTTATGGCTTTCAATATGTTACTGGGCACACTTATTTTTTGTATTGATTTGTTGGTTATAAATAGCCCAATCACCCCTTTTATTCACCTTTCTTTCAACCATCAAAATACTCTAACTCTCTAGCACTAGCCTTCTCCCACTTCACTTTGAGCCTTAAATTTGAATTCTTTTTGCTCTTCTGATCCTTTCTCTAGCTCTCGCTTGTTATAATTATTAAACAAGAAAGGGGTAGATTTAGGAAAACAGTTGAGTGATTCAGCAGAATTATCCTATGTTTTCCTTTAGGTGAGGTGTGTTAATTTTTCCCTTTCAATTTCACGTTCATATTTCTAAAATTTATTAACAGATTTCTAAGTTAAATTTTTTTTTTAAGGTTTTGAAAGTTGAAGATTTCAAATGTTGAGTTTTCTTATTTGAGAATTTTTTGTCTGCATCAAGTAAGTCATTCTTACTTATGAAATGTATTATGATTAAGCTTGCATGTTATGGGGCTCTTAAGTTTGATGCTATATGTTGTTATGAGTATATATCCTTAAAGAAGTGGTATTAAATGGCTAGACTATGGAATTTTAGAGAAATGCATGAATCTTGAATGAAGAGAAGTTGTGATGATTAATGGTGAAATATGTAATTATTGTAAGCTAGAAATGTGTTATATGATGTTAGAACATATTTCAATGTGGTATGATAATGAATGATAAGCATGATCTACATGAAAATGACTTTTTGGCATTTTTGGAGGGTAAACCGATTGATTGCTTAGGTTAAACCAATCGACTAGTTCCTAGAACGGTCGATTGGTCGACCTAACCCATCAATTGGTAGACCTGTAGGGACCTTGGTCTTGCTCTCTACTTAAACCCATCATCTAGTTGGGAAAAATTGATCAACCAGTCTATGATTAATCAACTGGTTTTTCCAAAATGATTGACTAGTTGGTGCAACCAATCAACTAATTGGGCCAGACCGATCCAATGGTTCGACTGGTTTGTGTGATTTTGTTCTTCTCAACTTGGATATACTTTCAGGTTGTGCATGGGATTGTTATATTACTATTTAATGGATAAAATACATATATCACCATGGATTAATGACCTAATAAATAGATTAAGTGGACCATGATTCATGACATACTCAATGGGTGGTGTAAAAGCTTAATGGGTGAACCACAAATGAAATGTGATGGTTCTTGAGAAATTGGGTGGTGAAATTTGAAATGTGTTTGGATGGACTAATATAATGGGTATAGTTAATATTGAACAATAATAAATGGAAATTTCCCACATGGTTGGGGATGGAAATGATTAATATGGAAGAAATATGCAAATGTCTTACTTACTCTTGGTATGGGCCTTGTGTGATAACGTAACCTCAAGAATAATGTACTAATAATGTAAAGTAAAAGACAATCGAGCCATGTATGGGTCTAGGTTACCCATTTCTCGATTAGCTATTGGGGGTTAATCTTTCTTTCGGTGTTAATCGGTGCCTTAAGGCTTTGCGTTTATATAGGATCCTAGTAGATTCTAGCACCTTACATATTCTAGACAATGATAATTTAATAAGGGGTATTGATACTAAAGGGTTTGATTACCTAGGCGGTTAGCTTTGGTTTGGACTTATGTCCATTATGATTGGATTTGTCCTGAACTTATGTCCATTTTGGTTAGCTTTGGCCCATACTTATGTCCATTATGGATATTACCTTTAGGTGGTACAAAATCCATGGCTTGATGATGAATAATTAGATAGTGATTGGAAGGAATGGTTGGATGATGATAATGATAAAAATTTGAAATGAATAATTAGATAATGGTTTGAATGAATAATTTGGTAACGATTGGAACAAATGACCTATTGATGATCTATATAAGCATATGGATAAGAAATGGAATAAGTAATTGGAATGAGAAAAAAATAAGGTTGTGTTAGAATTAGAAGATAAAGAAAAGAATTGGAAAAGAGATATAATGGCCATAAGGAAATAACTTAATTTATTGAGCAAGTTGGAAAATGAACCCTAGTGTGCATTTTGATAACCTGCTTAGTATAAAGTATGTGACTACCTATGATATTTTACTATGAAAATGGGAATGATACATTCTAAGTTACCTAAGTTATACATGATAATAACTCCTGATGTGCTACTTGATCATGATGGAGTAGGTACACTTAATTATATGGCTTTGGTGTGATGCATGTTAAGTATGATTTTCATAACATAATAGAACCTTGCATGCTTGTGACTTTCGTTGAGGAGTAACTTGGCTTACTTAGTACGTAGCATACTGATGTACTCATTTGCTTGGTCACCTGATTATTCCCAAGAGTAGAGGGTCGTGTGTCAGTATTTGGGGATGGCTAGTAGTAGGCTTACCTCATATTAGGTTTGGATCTTCAAAGCATGGACATTCGAAGGATTTGTGTAGTCTGTAACATACCATGGTTCTGGGTCCATTCCCTAACTTTTTTTCTTCTAGGATAGCCTCGTACTCTTAGCTAATCATTTTCCCTATATTTTACTATGTCAGGGACTGTTAAGGCCCTACGTTATAAAATTTTCTTTTTAATATTTTTGTAACTTGATCGTGCACATTATACTTTGAATTGGTCAATTTGGTTTATCAGCCATGTATCTAATATGGGACGGGTGGCTGACATCTATCATGTGTTAGTTACGGCAGTAGCATCCCATTTTCCTAAATATGTTTAATATTTACCGTTTCCACACCATTTTAAAATAAACAATTTTTATAGTGAAAAATGGGAGTGTTACATGGCTGGCAACACTAGCTAGTGATGGCTAGACTCTTGGAGTCTATTGTAGATGCTAAAATAATATGGTACTCTAAGCCCAACCCAGGGTCCTTAGAGAAATATTGCCTCCAACACCGCACTCACAAGCCTTATGTCTCGTCATACCATAACCATGACATTTTATCTTGTTACCTTCACAATCCACCCCTAGGTGATATGCTCCGCAAAGCTTATAATGATAATGTCCCTCCTCAAAATGTCTCCCATGTTGACATCCTAATATCAGTGCTGACCTTATACACCTTCCATATATAGATGGAATGTTTCCTACAAAATATGCATTCTTCCTTCTACTAGGATGTTGACGACTCTCAAACTTCCCCTTACCCCCACTAGGCAATCTTGGCCTGAATAACCCAAGAATACTCCAAGGCTTACTTATATATACCGACCATTTCTAGTGGGCCAACTCCTAGTACCTCATCCCTAGGCTCAACTTGAAATTGTTAACCTGCATCACTTCATTAACCTCCACCTTTGAAGTACACTAGAAAAACTCTATGAATCCCATATAGTACTACTACACGGTCATGCTTCCTTGATAAAGTGCCATAAACTCATCATACTTCCTCATACGGAGAAGAGTAGGGTAAAATATATCTTGAATAACCTCAAGGAAGGGTTCCCAAGTAGCATATTCTTTATCCATAACAACAAACACCCCTCCACCAAATATAAGCTTAGTTTTTGAAGTAGTATGCCAACATGTCAACCCTCTTATCTAACAAACAACTACAAGCAACGAAGGTCTTCTCTATGTCCCTAATCCACCTCTCCATAACATCAAGGTCCTCCTAACCCTCAAATATTAGTAGATGATGGTGTCTAATTCTCTTGAGCCAATCTTCTAAAATAAGTGCTAGTACTAGCAGCATAGACAACCATGGAGCTTGAGTATACCCTTCCATATAATCACAGACAATCTCCATAAATGCTCTGATGCTCTATAAACAAAGGTTGGTGGCCATCAATTCCTAAAGACTAAGACTAGTTAGGTGTAGCAAATTTATCAAGCACTAAGGATAGATAATAAAATCATGCAGATGCTATCAATAACACATTCCCAACCCACTCTCACTTAGGGACTATTCTAGGTTTAAAAACGCTTAAGATTTTGGTTAAAAAATCAAAATAGTTGGAAAATTGTTAAAATAACCTATGGTATCAACTAAAAATACTTAAAAGTGATGAAGATTATAAAATAAAGTTCTGATACCAACCTATAATACCTCCATTTCTTTCTGCCAAAAAGTTTTATTTTCTAAAACATTGTGAAAGCAAAAAATATGAAAAGCACACTTACAAAAAATAGGGTGTCACTGCCTATCTAACATAAGATAGACATCTACCATATGTCTCATGCTTGATATAAGGCTAAGAAAACCAGCCACACTAAAACATAAGAATTGGAGTGCACAAAATACATAATATAGAGATACTAAATGTAAGCATTTACAACCAAGACCACACTAAGCCCTCAAAATATTTGAAATATAAGAAAGAGATATATAGATAGTACTACAATAGATGAGAATGACAACTAAAAACTAGGGTAAAGCCAGTCTTTGGTCCCTCAAGGACCTAAAAAAGAATCTCCAGATGTCCACCCTCATTACCTCTAGCCGTGAAGGTAGGCCAACTATTAGTTATCCTAAAAAAACTATGCATGATCATCTATTCATGGAATTAAGCAAAAGAACTAAACAAATTGGCACATCAGTATGGTATGTACTAAGCTAATTTACCTTTGTAATGGGAGTCATGATACATACAAGGCTAAGACGATATGAAATTCATGCTAGAACTTAGGATCATGCCCACATAGTATAACTAAATTTGCATGTGCTATTATGATCCTAGAATGCATTAGGATTTCATGCTATGCCAACTTAAAAAATTCACATGTCATCATGCTTATTATCACAATTCAGATATCAAGGTTAGAAATATATAACTAAGTAAAGAAATTTTATTTATACAACTCACTAGATCTATATTCCACATTTACATAATTCATTAGGTTATTTATTTATATTTTTTTCATTTTAAGAAATGAACTAGATTACCGCCCCAAGGTCTCTCAATGGCATTGAAGTCACAAAAAAATAACAATGGGTATAAAGTTTAACTCAAGTTAAACCATCTATGGACATAAAGTTCAGCCATAGCCAAATAAACCACTTATGTGACTAAATCCTTTAATATCGATACCCCCTAGTACATTAGTAGTGTCTAGAGTAAGTAAGGCACTACGATAAACTAGAATTCTAGTTGAAGGAAGAGTAGAAGGTACCATAAACATCTAGTAGCTAATTGAGGATTGAATAATCTAGACCTGTGTAATGCTCGGTCATCTTCTACTTTAAGTGATTAATACTTTATTCACTAAGGTCATGTACCCTAAAAGGCTCACATAACAAACCAAAGAAATTAGATTCACATAATCATTCTAATTAAACCATTATGACCATTCCTAAAATTTGATAATACTTAACCAAGTTTGACCTATCCATTGAGTTAACCTACTTATACCAAGAAAATGGATTATATTTTGAAATAGTTGCATCATAGCATATTTACTCCAATTTTTCCATTAAAATCTTCAAAAGATAATTAATGATAATAACATGAATTATAGACTAATTAATCCATCCAATAGACTAGTTAATTCATACTAAGATATGTGTTCTCATCATTAAAGAATCATGTCATAGAATAAGACCATGTCTCGAACCATACTAAAGTTAGAAGAAGCAAATAACACTCTTGCCAAACTAGTCCATCAACTTTGATAAATCAGTTGATTGATTTATTGCAACTAAACTATAGATTTATTTGTCAAAAGCAATCAATCAGTAGTCAAACCAGTTGATTGTTCTAAGACTAGTAGATTGGTTTAACACCCCCATTTTTCACAAATCATTACAGAAATATAAGACAACCTTATAAAAAAAATTGGTTGTTATCACCTCATCTAACACAAGATAGGCACCTTAATGCCTACTTTACATAAAAAAATAAGGCTAACTATCCAACAAACCGAGCACAAAGGAAAACTAGAGTGTGAAAGAAAACATGTAAAGGTTTGAAAGTCAAAGTGTACAACCCAAGAAAATGTATGCCTAAAAATACATACATAAGGTAAACTAAATGAAAACATTAACTATAGAAAATCCATTACAAAAGAGGATGCTTTGTTCATTTAAGGACCAAAAAAATAAAGTCTCCCAAAATTCCTACACTCAGTAACCCAACTCCACTAAAGAAAAGGATGTTCCACTCATTAGCCATACTCGATTACCTACACAAGACTTCCTTCTCGTAGGAATGAGTAGGGTATTGCAACAATAATCCCATCAGTGTGCATGCATACTAAGCAAAGATATCTACTGCTAATATAGATCAAGATACAGGTAAGACCTAAATAACATACACATCACATGATATACCAAAAGTACATGCAATACTCCTACTATGTCATTCACATACCATCACACTACTTGGATCCATCAAAACATGCTTAATCATAATCATATTAGTATACAAGACTAATGTATTTATAAGGAACATGGATTACTTAGATTATCCACAAAATAGTGTTTGGAGTGTAACTTGTAGGGTAATGTGCAAATAAATATACATATGTGGCTTTTAAACTATAGATTCTTACAGTAGGTACATAATTTTACTAAAATAGATCATGCAATAATTCATGGAAACATGATTAAACAACTAAAATATACCACAACAAGGCATTCAAGGGAAACATATAATCGCACATGTTGCATGCATATATATTTATACACAATGATAAGTATGCCACATTATACATTCATAGGAACACATGATTTGTAGACCATTTAGGGAAGGTAAATGTGGGTCACATAATATACTTATTAGCCATCGGTTATTATATTTGGTTGGAATGATAGTATCATTCCCACTACGTTAACTTAATAAGCAATGAACATGACTATAAACTAATTTGTAACTTAAGTAATGTGTGAGTTCTTAAATAGTCAAGAGGTTAAGCCAAGTATCATTTTAGTGAAATAATCATATCAAGATTGAGCATAAAATAGGACTAGGCTAATTTAATATATTTTTAGGATTCATTTTGATTATTACATTATGTTAGGTGAACATAGAAATCCATTAAAAAAATATTAATCAATAGATGGGATCATTCCCCATGGTCTCTCAATGCCTTTGAAAGTCAAATAAAAAAAAATTAACATAAACTCCTAGCACATGCCAAAGTAACCTAGTGGACATAAGTCCTAGCTCTTGCCAAAGTAGCTCTCCTTTGATGACCTGACCATTTAGTATCGATACTCTCTAGTACATCATCGATGTCTAGAGTAGGAAAGACAACAAGACCAACGAGGACCCTACCTGAAGGCATCCAAAGGTAAAACACCCAAAGGCACACTTACACCCAGTAACTAATTGAGGATTGAATGATCCAGATCCATAACGATTCTCATTCCACTTTAAGTGGTTAGTATCTTATTAGATCTAGATCTCATAACACACCGAAGTCCATAGATAATACCATACAAAGTAAAAATCATTTAAATTCAAAAGCAACCATATATGGTTCTTACATTATTTAGGGTTCCTATTAAGGGTATCTTAAGCAATTACACCGAACGGTGGCATTATAGAGTGTTAATATCATCCACAATGTTCAAGCCAACATTTCATTTCCATTTGATTCTCTTGTTTGCAACTCAAATCTAGGTCAAACCTAGGGCTAAAGTCAAAGCCATATTTTCATTATTTAACCATATTATTACTTTACATTAAAAAGTATTAGAAGTTAATCCTTAAGGCCAAAGAGGAAGGTCCAATTGGAGGTCAAATAGAATGTAATCCTAACTCCTATTATTTATTCATTTATCTCAGTAGCCAAGTGAAGGTCAACTGAAGGCTATCATATAGGTTTATATTATATTCTTCCATTCATGCTAAGTCATTTAAACTTATAAGGTTCAATATTTTTGTGCCATCAAATAAGATGTTAGAAATCTATTAGCCATCATGATGATTCATTATATAGATACTAGCCATAGGAATAATCCATTTTTAGCCATCTAATCACCTACTCATGTCATGGTTAAGAGAATGTCCTAATTGCTAGGTTAAGGTTAATATCGGTTAACTAGGATAAATTTTCTCTTTACTAACTTTAGTCCATCAACTAACTCAATTAATCCGGGTAAAATAATAGATACTAACACCTTACATGCATAGGGAAACTCAAGTATCACACTTGGAGAGAAATAAGCAAAAAATGCAAACATGGATGAGACCAATCCATGGGTTTCCAAGAACCAATCAATCAGTCATATAACAAGTCGATTGGTCCCATGAACCAGTCATTGGGTTTGAGCACAGCCAAACCTTCCCAGTGGTAGTGAACCAACTGATTATTCAACCCTATCGTTCAACTATTCTAAAGAAACCAATTGATTGATTTGATTAAATTAGTCGATGGGTTTAAGCAGAGGCTAAGACTACTGGGGTAATAGGTTAGCCAATCAATTGGTTGGCTCAACCGATCTACTATTCTAAGAACTAGTCAATGGGTTTAATTTGAAACAAAGACCACTAAATTTATAGGCTCGATAGTCGATGGGTCTACTAGACTAGTCAACCATATAAGGGACCAATCAATAGGTCATGGAGACCATGCAATCAGTTGGAGCAAAAATAGCCCCTACAAAACAATTAAATTCCACAATCTTTACTCAATCAATCCAAACATCAATCAAAGGTCATTCAAGGTTCTTAACAAGAAATAGTCATGGATTGACTTGTAAAATACTAAAATCATGCTAAGAATTTTCATAAAATCATGCTTTCACTTTATGAACTTATAATAGCTTGGAAATCATACATCATATTATCTTCATGCTAAGCCATAATGCACAAAAATTATACATCATATTACACATGTCAATGTTGTTGAGTTGCTTAGAATATCAAGGTCAGCTACTAATCCAAATCATACCCATGAGGCATATGCACATTAAATCTCAAGTTAGACATCCTACCATTCTTTCATTATCTAATATTAACAAGTTCACGCATACTTTCATCACTAATACTCATTCTTTCACATAAGTACAAAACACACACTACACCCACCCACACCATTTTCCAATAAAATAGGGAAGATAATGGTTTGCCTAAAAAGAACTTTGTAAAATCCACCAAAGGAGAAAAAGTCTTTGAAACTCCCAACCCCTTTTAACACTTGAAAACCTTTTAGGAAAGCAAGATTAAAACTTAGTAAACTGTTAAAATCATACAAAAATCAAATAAAATCAAATAATGAGGATAGAAATTCCTTGAGAAGTAAATAGAAAACCTAAAAGACACAAGTTATTCCCTCACTCTTTTCCCAAATATAACCCTAACTTGTTTAAGAACAAAACATGAAAGAGTTAAAGGAAAGAAATATCATAATCAAAGGCCTAAGGAAGAAATTATAGGTGGAGTAAATATGAAGAATTGTAGGGAAGTTTGGAGGTTAGGGAATGAGGGAGAAAATTAAAGGCGTTTTATTAGAATTGTTGAGGTTTATAGATAGAGACCCCAAACCCTATCCCGAATCTAAGATTTCAAGTGCACACTTTGAAGGCTCAAGGTTGCCCTTTATATATTTGAGCTCAAATGTTGAAAAATAAAATATTCTAGGGAAATGTACCCCCAAAATTTCGAACATAGGAAGGGAGTACAAACAAGAAGGACAAGGAATCTAAGTCAACAATAATTAGTGGTTATAGGGATGAATCACTCACTCAAGAATCTCATAGAAAAAAGAGAAATAAAGAAGGAGATAAGGAGTTGAAGTTATGAAAGTGACTTATAAGAAATTAGCCCTCCACGAATTCGTTGAAAATCAATGAAATAAGTTAGGAATGCTCAAAATCTTTGTAAAAATTATAAACAAACTTCTTAGGCATAATCAGGATGCTACAAAAAAATTAGGGGAAGATTCTTAGTGAAAATCAAGCCCAAATAAAAGTAGGGTCAGTCGAACCAATCGATTGGTACCCCAAACCAGTCAATTAATTTGTCAAGTTTTAAAACTCAAATTTAAGGAATAAACCAATTAATGGGTTCAAATAGAAAGCAACCCAAATTCACCAATACAAACAGTCGATAGGCGAGGCTAAACATTTAACTATTTTAAGAAAAAGTCGATCGGTGTGGCCAGACTAGTAGATCGATCTGCACACAGAGAGCATATACATGAATTTTTAAACATGATTAAAGCTCCAAATCCATGACATTACCATGAAATAAAAATAAGATTAAGCATGCCCATATACCAAGTCATACTATATTTTCAGATAATCAACAACATATTCCCCTAAAATCATATTTTCTCAAAATACTTATATCTCTAAACATGAGTCATTGAAATACTAACATTATCATATAATCATGCAAAGATCAAAAATTTACAACCTACACTAACTAACATGCTCATTCATTACACATTTCAAAGGTAAAAATGAATTACCTAGCAAGCTTAGCAAAAACCTCACCAAGTATGGCAAAACCTCAAGTGAAAAATCCCAACTCACGAACACCTTAAAGGAAAGATTATAATAAGATCTTTCTTAAAATCAAAAAAATTAAAATATGTGAATTTATTAAAGAAAATAAAATAAATACCAACTCCAAAGAAGTCTCCAAGAAACCCAACTAAAAACCTCAAACTTTTCTCTAAATCCAACTATATATTGCTTAGAGTTAAAATAAGTTAGAAATGAAAGGCACAAAAAGGAAAAGGAGAGGAACACGAGTAAAGGAAAACATGGTATTTTTGTAGCTAAAAGGAATTGAAGAAGAAATAGGGATAAGGTTGTCTATACATAAATGATCGACTAAGAAGAGAAGTAAAGAGGCGAAATAGATAAAAACCCTAATTGTCCTACTCAAAATCATATCATATAAGGTGGATTTATCAAGAAATTAGCTTACTTTTTTCTTAGGGCTCAAATGGTATATGTGAGAAAATACATGTTAAGATTTCTCATAAAAAGGTTGAGCATGAGAAGGGGTTAGAGTAGATTAACATGGAAAACAAATTTCCTAGGTGTACAGTGGTTATCTGGAATGGATTATTTGTCTAGACCTGCACAGAAAAGATAGAAAGAAGAAGACAAGCTAATGAAGTCATCCTTCCCCTTTTTTTTTTTTGTCAATTTTGGCCTATGAATCCATTCAATGCAAAGAGAAAAGATGGGATAAATGATCAAAAGAGTAAAATATTACTCATAAAACATATCGAAGTTAGATTTCCAAAGTTTCAAATTGTTAGAAAAATTTTTCAAAAAAGATCATGTTCAAAAATCACACAGCTTGACAAATCAGAAGATTAATTTGGTCTACCAATCAACTATTTTGCAGACCATTTGAGGTTTCCTAGACTAGTTCATTGGTTCTATCAAACCAAACCCTAGTTTAAAACGATAAACCAGTTAATCGGTTCATAAAACCATCCAACTAGTATGCTTGATACACTCATTTCCTCTTAAATGTTCCAAACTTTTCCAATTCCTTAACAAATAAAATCCAAAATATATGTATAAATCAAGATAAAGCATCATAAAACCTCATTAAATACAAGAATTTCACACTTTATAAATCTCAAATTTATAGGTTATTACAGAAGCATTAATGTTGGCCTTCAAATATTCTTGTGGTGGAGATCCATGATATAATAACTAGGGGCATCGGTTTATTTTTATAAGAATCAACATTGTGTGTATCCTTTGTATTCTTACAAATATGGCAAAATATGGAAAAAACATCTCTTATGGTGCCAAGAACGGCAATCCTTTTATGTGATGTGTATTGGAAGCACACACAATAAGAAAAATAAGTATTTTACATAAACCTCACGAGAATTGAATCAAAATAATAAAGACTTTGATGAACTTGAGGTGTAGGGTTTCAGTTTAGGGGTTTTGGTTGTCATAATTTGGGTTAGGGTTTTAATGCTCACTTTATGGGTATATTAATGATGGATTAATGAATAATGATTGGGGTTAATTATGGTAGGTAAGATTGTGGTTAATATGGTTATTGGTGTTGGTGGACTTCGTTGGTAAAGTAAAAGAGTTAGGGTTGGGCTTTCAAGATGTTAGAGATGAAGATGTCATTCAGTTTTTGTAGGGATATAGATGTACTTGAATTTGATTGTGAAGGGATATGGATGTGTTCAATTGAAAAAAAAAATAACTCTCTCAAACCCATACAAAAATTGAGAAGAGAAATCGATTAGGAGTCACATAGAAATCACAATGAAGAAGAACTCATAAGAGATCAATTTGAAGATTCAAACTTGTATTCAATTGTGCTTGATGATTCTCTAACATTTTTTCATGGTTGTTTTAAATACTTGAATTGCACCTTCTCAAACCTAAACTCTCAATGAGAGAGATGTTAAAATTATAGAAAATAGATCACACCCAAGAGCGTGCTATAATCAACAACACACATGCACAAAAAGATAGAAATTTGACGAGATAAACTTTCAGTCTAAATCTTCTAACTAACTCATGTGACATTCATGTGGTTCATTAAAAATTAGCTTAATGACCACTAAGACCCTCGTTGGTCTATAATTAAACAAGTAAACACCTTATTAGATCCAAATGAGGGCCCAAATCTTCTACCAATGCTAAAAATGGATTCTAATATGAAATAAGCAAATCAATGGCTTGTAGAATATGTAGGACATGCCCCCACATCATTATGTTTAAAAATGAATTTATTCCTTAGCTTTCGTATACCCTAAAGGACACAACACCACCATGAGATCATAATAGCATTATCTTTCAATATGAACTAGGATATAAATAGGTTTTTTGATATCTTAATTCCTCTCAAGTCTAATTGTTAGAGGAATACCGAACTATATCATTCTAGAAATAGTACAATTAATGAATAGATGAGAAGAATATTCCTCCGCATTCTAACAGAGAAGACAATCCTTGATGAATGAATCTACCTTGGAAGCCATATTACTTCTCATGTTAATAGATTTAGTTAAGACTCCATAGATAGAGATGTATTCCAGGCGTGTTATCTCCATGTTCCTAATGTTTATTCCACAACATGTGGGGAATAGAATGAGAGGAAAGGATTGGAGGACGATGGCATGGAATTATATAATGTCTTGTATGCTGATTTAGCAGTAAACAAACCTCGGGGTTGAGGTCTCCATATCAAAAAATCAGCTTCATAAGACCTTTTTTTTTTTTTTAAATATCCATTCGTAGAATATGGAAAGCCTCCACAGGTGGAAAACAATACTGCATCAACTCACTGTTCCATCGTGTTAGTTCTATCAGCAGTAACTCCGAAACATAATAAATGAAGTTAAGAGCATGCAAATGGCCTTGTACTCTAAAAGATGGTAATGTTGGCACCCAAGGATCATTCCAAATGTGCACGCAACCACCGTTAACAATATGCTCGTAAAGATTTCCAAATAGGAAATGTTGTTTCGTTAACGTTGGTATCCTCAAATTGTTCTCGATGATATACTTATTCTTAAGCAATCCAAACGACGAGATGAATCTCAATACCAACTTGGCAATCAATAATTGATTGATGAAATGCTAATAGTTGATTCCACGTCTTCCGACAGATTTTGGTTGAGATATGAAATTCTAATTGGTAAGAATTAAATGTTCCCTATCATCCAATGACCACCAAAATCTTCGCTAATGATTTTGTAACCCCAAGGAAACATGTAGTACATAGATAAAGACAATGAAAACTAGTTAAGGACACGTCTACCAGTGTAAAGATAAAAACTTGCTGTTCGTGGAGGCAATCCTTGATTCACTACTAACAAGATGCTCAAAAGTCTTCTTTTGAGACTTTGACTGCAAACTATGATGGCCTAATTACTTTCTGACTTGTCCATAAAAGATATTCCGAGCATAGAAATGATAGTAGATGAAATTACCTGAAATATTACTGTTGACGAGCACAGATGATTTATCGTAAGTTTTTTGGCCTGATCAGAAAGAGTGAACTGTTTAAATTTCTTTACCAGTATTCAACTTATACTCAGTAGCCTTGTGAAAGATCGGCAGATCATTTGCAAACATATAGTGATTGATAGTAATTCCTACTCGATATATTAAATCATTGACTATAGTATGAAAGTATAGTATCTATTTATTATTCATTCATAAATAAAAGTCATATACTAAACCGCATCTAGTAGTGCAATTACCCTTTCCACGCTTCCGTACCACCAGCCATTCACACCTAAATTAGGACTCGTGGACAAACGTCAGAAGTCGACCATATTTCCAAGCCTGAGCTGTTTCTCCAGAGGCAGATAATCTTTCAAGGAAATGCAGGTGTCGTGCATCGCATGCATTATAATATCAGCCCTTTCCATTTCGCTCCGGTCTATGGGCTCGAGACCAGCCGGTTCATCACCCTTCCTTCCGCACACAATCCAGCTATAAAAGCGTTCAGTTGATGTGAACAGATGTGAAACTAAAGACTCGGCAACTGCAACCCAACTCGGGCTTGAAAGAAGAGAGGGCAGTGTGAGCGGGAGGTCATTTAATACTGCAGAAGGATCTAAAATCAAGAGAGGCATATATCTGCAGCAGCTACCACATAGCAATCCGAGAAACTGCAGCACCTGCGAAATTAACAAGATCCTGGCAAATGAGAAAGGAAAAGTGATAAACAGAACATAGGACAATTATGTCGGTTCTCTATCTATGTTACTGTGTATTAAAAGTGTACTAGTAGTTTTTAGATTAAAAAAGAAAAGTCGTTTATGAAAAGTCTAAACTAATTTCCACTAATACCTTAAAACGTTTTCTATTACTTTTTATATATTAATTGCTATATTATTTATCAAATTATGGTATATTGGAATATTAATGTCAAAACTTCTAACAATGTAAAAACTATGAAAAACATTTTGATATGGAAAGAATATTATTCTATCCTATCATCACAAGCAGAATGGCGTTGAGCTCATCAACAAAGCGATATTTCATTTGCAACAAGGACAATCTATTACCGTGGACGGATATCTTGTTATGCAGCTGATTTCTAAAGCGTCAATAATCCACAGCCTTTTGACAGTTCCGTCTACAGATTGCAACGCTGCTACGACTTCAACAAGTACATTCCACAAACCTGCAAAACCAGATTTTCACATCACTGTTATATATATATATATATGTATATATGATTGTGTGTGTAAGTACCATAATATTAAATATCAGTCATGTTATAGCATAACAGCCGCTATTTAGCGGTTTTTAGGTCATTCGTAACGTTAAATTACTGATACGCTATGCTTTTAAATTTTTACATTTATCGACCAATAAATTGAAACATATCACCGATAAATCGGTTCAAAATTCTTAAATCTAATGAAAAAAACATGCATGATAAGAAATATTTTATTCATTTACGATATATATATACATATAGATATTGGGCCAAGTTACTACTGAAGAATAATAATATATTGTTGTTTATTATCTTTACATGAACTACAAAATAACGTGTTTTTACAATCTAAGTTAAATTTAGGGTTATTACTAGGCAATAAAATCAGTCATATTATGGCGAACGATAAATTTTGTGTAGCGGTCGTCGCGGCGTAAAGTTTTATTTTTAATTCACCATATACTCTAATTTTTATTTATTGATCATTTGAATATAAATATTCAATAAACTAGCATTTTATATTATAATAGAAGTATTTAAGCGAGTCATTATATGCCAAATTATACTAATAATCCTAAATTTGACTTAGAATGAAAATAGACATATTATTTAGTAGGACATGTAAAGATAATAAATAACAATCCTTTATTATTGTTCAACAGTAACTAAGTTTGAGATATATACAATAAATGAATAAGAAAAAATGATCATGCATGATTTTATTTTTATTTTTTAAAAAGAACTCTCAATAAATAGCCAATTTATTAGCAATATTTATCGATTATCAATAATACCAATTTATCGACGATTTACTGGCAATTTATCAACAATTTATCAATTAATAAGTGTGAAATTTCTAAACTGTAGCATATCAGTAATCTCGTGTTGCTACAATCCAAAAACCGCTATGCTACAACGGAACTGCTATTTAATTGTATGGTTATTAGGAAATTTTAGCACATAATGACTCACTTAAATAATTCTAATATAATATTTATATTCAAATGATCAATTAATAATAATTATGTGAAACAAAAATAAGAATTTATGTCACGATGGCCGCAACACATTATTTATCATTTGCAACGCTCCAATACCGCGACATCGCCACCGCGATTTTATTACATGGTAAGTACATTCCACAAAGTTCGATAAAGATAGTTAGGAATTTGGTACAACTTGTATAGCCTATATAAAGGCTTAAATCCAAACATACTATGCCATGTATGCCTTGAATTCGAATTTGCACAATAATATTCTCTTTGGGAGATTTTATTCCAATTTTACTTGTAAGTTTTGAACCTTTTTAAGAAAAGTGAATGCAGGTGATCAGTATTCAACTTCTAGTTTGAATGCCTTCTTGTGTGACTCAAGAGTGTGTTCATCCATATCCTATCATAAATGCAATCACCATCCACTTCCAAATTAAACATCATCCACACATATCACCAATGAATATGGCCAAGCTCGTTGCAGATATCTCATTCACTTAGGACCATTAAGCTTGATTGAGGACTTATGCAGACTAGTGAGCCGACCATGACTTTGTGAAGGACTATTGCCAACAGTTAGCCATCTTCTCTACATCTTGAGTAAACAAGCAACATTATTATCAACTGAATGGAAAGTTCTACCCTCAAATGTCTTTCACAAAGGCATCCAATATATCTATGGGCTAGGATTTTCTTCAAAAGCGCACATCGCAACAAGTCTCTAATGGGTGTATGCCTCAACATCTCAACACTAACAAACAGCTTGCAAAAATTGGAATATAGTTCCTGCTTGTAGTTGAAAGGCATAAATATATTAACCAGTCAATCAACAACTGGATCAAGCCCATGGAATATGCGTAGGGTGATCTATCCACCACATACTATCATCTCATATCCGATGAAACAAGTACCACACATCAGAACCTTTCTTCATCTTAGACCTCTCGATAGACAAAAATATTCTAGACCAAGTTAAAACCACTCAAAAGCCTATCTAGGCCTTCCTCTTCACCATCAAAATCTGGAAAGATAATCTTGAGATCAACATGAGGGAATTGTGGTAGCTGAAATGCAGTGGGAAATAGATATAGAATTAGAGCATCTCTGAATTGTAGCAGCAAAACCAAAACTAGTAGTAAGTGGACTAGATTCTTTAGGACCTTTTAGCTTATCCAATGTGCGAACAAGTTAAATGAGTTCATGAAGTCTAGTTTCCAGCTTGTTGAACCGAGCAATAATAGCCTTAATGTGCTGATCAACTTTGTATTCCAAGGCTGGAAAATCCTCATTGCAATATCTTGACAACAAGAATAAATAATGAAAATAAAATACTGACTTTTTTCTAGGTGACTGTTTCTGTTTGTCTTCAATCAACCTTTTTTTTTCTTAACCAAATTGAAAACAGAATACAAGGAGTTTAAGGGGGGGGGGGGGGGAAACTCCGTGGGGAACACTAACTGAAGGCAGCTTAACCTGTTGATCCAATGAATGGTGGTTGGTGCAAGGAACAAAGAAGGGCAGCAAAGTCTTATGTGAGGAGAAGCTATGATTAGCAATAGGGAATCGGGGTTGCAGGGCTTGGATTGATGACGGTGTTGGACATGCAATGGTGGTAGAGGCAAGAAGGCGAGGCTGGAGTAGTGACTGCTGCAACAACACTAATGAGGGATGGACTCCCAGATCTAATAGTGTCCACTATGTGTTGCAGGAGCATCTCTAAAAAAATTTCAATCTTCTTCTTCACATGATGAAGAACAAGAATTAGTATACTTGGAGATGGAACCAACTGTGCTTGAAAATTCTTATGCTTCTAATGTTTTGCCAAGGAATTCTTGCAGGTATTGTACATGTTTGTAAGAAATTCATGGAGTTCATGATGGTTAAAGATTTTTGATGTACAAGGCAATGATAATGGATTACAAGGATTACAAAGTGCAAGGAAGAACAAAGCTACAAGACTACAGAGTTTAATTACATATGATTATATCTATATATTGCATTATTAAGTTGTGTAGCTTTGTTATTGTTGGTGTATACTTTTCAATACTTGTAAATTGTCATTGTAACCTTTAATATATGTAATGTGTTGTGCCTTGAGAAGGTTATTTCATTAATAAGACTGATTAGTGGGCTTATTAATGAAATGGCCTGCATGGCTGCATGCATATATATACCTTGTACTCAAAGGATTTCAACACATTCCAACTTACATGAAAAGAGTTCATTCGTGACTTAGAGAGGGGGCCACACAAGAGGTGTGATCTTCTTCTCTTCTCCTTCAATTGAGAACATTGAGAAGTAGTAAGAGTTTTCTATTGAGAAATAGAAGGTTTCTCATTAGAAAGAGTTAGATCATGGTATAGATGTAATTCACCCTATCAAGCATTTGAGACAACATAAAAGTTCAAGTGGTTAATCGAGTTTGGATGATGCCTTTGTAGCTTGTAATCCTTCAAAAAAATATCCTAGATTTTTGTAGAAGATTGTTGAAGATAATCTTCTACATCACTATGGTAATGTGTGAAGGTTGTTTGGCGGTTGCCAATGTATGACGAACTTTGCAGTGGACACACGGTGTGGAGAAAAAGGGGGGGGGGGGGTTTGACACTGACGGTGGTGGTGAAGTTGGTAATCACTAGAGCAGATTAGGGTTAGGGTTGTACTCATTGTAGTTGGTGACTAGGGTTGGAGTTGCAGACTTGAATTATTATTATTTGTTATCAAATAATCAAAAATTCTACAGCGTCCAATAGAAGGCTGATAGTAAATTTGAACTCTGATAAGGTTCAGTATAAACTGATATTATTCAATTGTAAAAAAATAATGAACTATATACAGACATAAACCTAGGTAAATAATAAAATATACCAAGAACTAAATACTTAAAGGCTAAGTAAAAATCAATGGTATCTAATTGCTAACACTCCTAGATCTATAAGATATATGAAAAGGTACATATACAAGTATGTGCCCTGTTTTCTAATGGGCCAACAAACTCGGATTATTGACCCTAATATGGGATAAAGTGTAGATTGCACCACATGTCAACCTAAACCCTTAGACAAAACAATAAATCACAAACCCTAATTATAAACCATGCAAATCAACAACTAATTTTAACCATAAATCGTAAACCCTAATTCTAAACCATAAATTTTAAACTATATCTTTACCTATAAACTCCAAAAACTAAAACTAAACTAAAACCCTGTAACGAATTCTATACCCTAAATTCAAATGTTGAACTCTCAATCTAAATTCTAAAGGCCAAACTCTAATCCTTAATACCAATATTAAATCTTGATCTCTAAGCGCTAAGCCTAAACCCTATTCTTAAATCCTAAACTCTAATTGCAATACTCCATATTATTATGATATTTCTAGAGTTCTTTTTTTTTTTTTTTGATCTTTTGAAACCTTTTGGTAATCCAAAAGTTCCTACTTTTAGAAGTTGAGTAATTTCACTTGATGAACTAATGAAAACCTCTTAGTAGTTATCCAAGGAGCTTTAGAAATCTCTCTCTCTAATTTTAAAGGTGTTCTTAGATATCACATTGGCGTATTTTCGCTTAAAGGGAAAAATGGTCATTTAAAAAATTAAAGGGATTTTATTTGGAATTAATACGAGCTCATGAATGGTATTTGACTAACCCAATGTGTGGCATGGCTACCTATTCTGTCATTTTTGTTGTTTTGTTAAATATTATTCTTTTCCTAATTAATTATGAAACAAAATATCTATGAGGCTTTTATAAACAAAAAATGGAAAATTAATTTTGTTTCTCTACCATGGGGGTTAACCCCTTCTCTCTATCTCTTTTATTTTATTTTATTTTTTTTAATCTTTGAATAATAATTAGAGAGTATTTTTATTTGGTAAATAGCAAATTATATTTTGCAACATTTTGCCACTAAGGTAACTCTCTACTTTCATAAGATTCTCTCTTCTTCATTAATATTTGAATCTGAGATACTCCTATGGTTATGTACATCTCTTCTATTATGTTAATTACTTAAATAACCATAATTATCATACACATCATCATTTATCTACCTATTTTATTTTTCACCAAAAATCAAAAAGGAGGGAAGTGAGCATAGAAACTCACATTGGATACCATGGGTCATGACCCCCTAACTTTCTCTTCTCTTATTTTTTTAGTATTAGTTTTTATTATATTATTGGTAGAAAATATCTAATCGGATCTAGCCCATTGAACCTACAAATAACTCTTATTCTTACATGAAAAATCCTATTGTTTTCTATTATTCCTATGTGATGAATTCACATGCTCATATTCTCCTTCACATCTTCAACCTCAAATCCTTAAATATATACGCATGGAAGAGCTGAGAACCTACATGGTAGAATCATGGATTCTAGGTTCAGATTTTATCGGTCTTAGATAAGTAAATATACTTTCCTACGTAAATAAAGGCAACATTAAAAATAAGAAAGATTTATGCCTAAACTACAACAATATGTTCCTTAAATCAAGGAACTAGATATAATACAAAATCTGTTCCTTAATTTAAGGAACTAAAAATACTGTAGGAATAATATCCCAGAGGGCTAGTTTGATTTTCTATAGTCCTCAAACTAGTCAACATATGGTCATCAAGCCAAGTCTGGAACTTAGTTTAGTGAAGTTAGGGCAAATACTAATCATTGTGAGGAAATATACTCCTAGAAATCATGATGGAGCATGTCGTAGAGGATATAACATTGTCTTCTATCTTCTCCCTGATGAAATGTCGGTCAATTTCAATATGTTTTTTTGTATCATGGTGGATAGGGTTCTTAAAAATAGCTATAGCTGAATGGTTGTCATATAATATCTTTACAGGAACTAAGATCTTTACTCCGAGTTCATTCAATAGCTTTTTCAACCAAATTCCTTGACAAATTCCCCATGCCATGGCTTGAAACTCAGCCTCAGCATTGTTGTGGATCACCATTGGTTGCTTCTTACTAGGCCATGTCACCAAATCAATAGGTGACCCAGCCCAATCTACATCAGTGTAAATTTCCATCAAGTGATCCAAGGTTTTCTTGAACATTTGTCCGTTTCCAAGATCTCCTTAATGTATCTAAGTATATGATACATTGCCTCCAAGTGAGCTTTAGAATGATTGCTTAGAAATTGACTCACAATACTCACAACAAAACTTATATCTAAACGAATACGAGTTAAGTAGATCAATTTCCCTACTAAGTGCAGTATAGTTCTTTATCTACAACCATTTCTTCAATTCAAGCCTTCAACATTGTGTTACGGTCCATCAGAGTGTCTATCAGCCTACACCCATTCATATCAATTTCTTTAAGGAGGCTTAGGACATTTTCACTAGAAAGTGAGATTCCTTTCTTTGATCTAGCAGCCTCTATTCCCAAAAAGTACCTTAGGTATCCTAATTCTTTGATTTCAAACTCTTTAGATAGCCGAAGCTTGAGCTCAATTCTTCTTGAGAGCTATGTCATCCACATACACTATCAATATAGTAACTCTACTAATATAGTAACCCTACCAATATAGTATCTCTATCATCAATTAAGTGTTTGATCAGCATGAGATTACAAATAGCCATGTCCCTTTAGTACCTTTGTGAATCTACCAAACCATGCATGGGGTAATTGTTTGAGTCCTAAAAGAGCCTTGCGTAGTCCACACACTTTGCCTCTTGTGTAATTAGTTTCAAATCCAAATGGAATATCCATATACACTTCCTCCACTAAGTCTCCATTTAGGAATGCATTTTTTAGATCAAGATGGAACAATGCTAGTCTTGATTCATAACAATAGATAACAAGAAATGTGTTGTATTGAGCATTGCTACAAGAGTAGAAGTTTTTTGGTAGTCAATCCCATATGACAGAGTATATGATTTGGATTTTATTAAGAGCTATCACACAAGCTCAAAATCTATTAGACAAATTTGAATAAGACATGTAGTTATATAGGGGATGATGAGTACATGAGCTAACTCCTTTCTTTCGAGTAATAGGAAGGTCTAAATCTGGATAATGATTTGTCTCCTTATCAATATCAGAAATTGAATTAGTTTCTTCCACACCCTGTGCACTTTCAAGGCTAGTTGAGCCCAGAGTAGACTTTTGGTTTTGCTGATGTTGAGCACGTTGTCAGGGTTGCCTTATCATGGTGTAGATTCTTATAGGCTCATTGGCAAGCTGGAGGTGATTTGGGTATACAATTGGTGATAAGGTTGGGGAATCCAGTGGCTCACTAGTTGAGGTTGGAGCATTTTGTGGCTCATGGATGTTAGAACTCCTTCGTAACCTCTGAGGACTTATAGATCTAGATACCCTTGAGCTAGAGGGACACGTAATCATACAATCAAATATCAGTACCGAAATTGCGTATCGGCCGCAATTTCGCAGTTTTAGAGTCAGCCGCGACACGAAATTCCGAAATTGCGGCCGTTTCAGAAAATCACACATTTATCGCCGCGATATCGGCGAAATTTCGGATATCGACCGATATTTTACCGATATTGGCCGATATTTACCGATATTTGTTGTGTAAAATAATTAAAAAATCACGCCGTGACAACTATGATATAGAAAATATCATTCGCGACACTCCGATACTGCAACACCGCGTAACCGCGATTTTATTGTATGCACATAATCATAGGATCAATAAGAGAATTCCACTCTCAATTCTGCAATTCATGTGTGTTAGTCTCCCCTTGGATTGCAGAATTGAAGAAGAATGACTGATTTTCAAAGAAAGTGAAAATCATGGTGTGATAGAAATTTTTGGTATTAGGAGAAAAACATTTATACCCTTTTTGTTTGGTGCGTACCATGTGAATAAACACTTGAGTGCACGTTCATCAAGTTTTTGTGGATCCAAACAATTGATATCATATTGATATTAGGATAGTATTCAAGGAGTGTTTGTATTTGAGGAAGCTTAAGGGCATTCTATTTATTAAATAAATGGTAGTGAGAACAACTTCTCCCTATAACCTTTTAGGAACATTGGACAGGAAGAGTAAAGAGTACGCAACTTCAAGTACATGGTGATTTTTGTGTCCAACCACACATTTTTGTTGAGATGTGTCAATGCAGGAACTTTGATGGATAATCCCATTATATTACAGAAAGCGCCCAAGAGAGGAATTTAAAAAAATCTCGGGCATTATCAAAAACATATTGATGTGAAACTAGGTCTTAATCACAGTACGAATTTAGGAAAGAAACTGGGAAGAAAATTGAGAAACTGAGAGAAAAATTATTCTAATAATTTTATTCATTCAACAATACTAATTATAATGACAAGCCTAAGACCCTTTATAGAGCCTAAAGCTCTTAAAAGATAAATAATATCTTAATAAGATGAAATTTATCATATCTAACTAATAAATAAGATATATCACATCTAACTAACTAATAAGATAGGAAAAGATAAAAGATATGAATAATTTATATTTTATTCCTACGAAATACTTGTTCCGATAAAAATCTTTCCTAAAAACATCATTCTCTCCCATCAGTAGAGAACTCGACTCCAGTAAGTAAAATCAAAGAAAATCCTCAAGCAATGTTGCAGCCATATCGCAAAGATCACCTTCATGGAGCCAAGCAGCATCACAGTCAGGCTGATTCTTTCTAGTGACCCAAAAACAATGAAAACATCCTCGGGAAGAAGCAACATACTCAACTTCAACAATGGAAGCAACTTCTTCCTTAGGCAGCTAAATAGATAGCAACATCAGCTCCTTCAAACCTAGAGGCACACTAGATGGCAAAATAGGAGGCTCAAAGTTACTTTTGTAGGGTGACAAATCACTACATTGAAAACAAGACTAATCAAGCATGTACGGTCCTCCTTTTTTTTCTTCAAATCTCATACAGGACCATGGATCGTGCATGTAATTTTTGAAAAAATCTTTTAAAAAAATTCAAGACACACGCATACCATGACAAAGTCACCTTCATTAAAACCCTTATCTCTGCGACACACATCAACAGTAAATTTATAATCCACACTACTCAATATAATCTTACGTCCAATCTCGTCATTCAATGAATAGATATGAAACAAATGCAAACACCTACACATGTGAGGATAAGGGGACAAACTCAAAAAGAGTACGAGAAGTATAACCATAAATAATTTCAAAAGGACGCTTTCGCATGGACATATTAGATGCATGATTATAAACAAACTCAGTTGTGGGTAACACTAAAATCCAAGTACAAGGCCAATCTTTCATAAAACAACAAAGAAGGTCACCTAAACCTTGATTTACTATCTCGATCTGGCCATCAATTTGCTGATGATGGGCAATAGAAAACTTCAACTCGGTTTTACTGAGAGTCCAAAATGTCCTCCAAAACCAACAGACAAATCTAGAATATTTATCGAACACTATAAAAGAAGGAATACCATGATTCGACTACCTCACAAAAATCAATCTAGCGACATAAGCAGCATCAGAAGACTTACTACCTGGTATGAAACGGGCCATCTTAGAGAACCTATCAACCACAACAAGAATTGAATCATGTCCTCTAGATATCTCAGGGATAACTAGAATAAAATCCATGCTAATATACTTCATCGGGAACAGGTAAAGGAGTATATAAACCTATATTTTGTTCCCTAGTTTAGATAACTAACAAGTAAAACACTAGGATACGACTCGCTTAACATTATGTTGCCAAGATGGCTAGTAGAATCAATCACATACCAAGAGTATAGTACGATCCATGCTAAAGTGACCAGCAAGACCGACAGCATGTAATTCCCAAATAAGAAAGTCCCCATAAGAGGATCGGGGAATGCAGAATCTAAAAGCTCTAAAAAGATAGCCATCATGAACCACAGTCAATGAATTTCTTATGATGGCCACTAAAGACTTCTCACTTGGTAGATATGACCAAAATCAGGGCAAGAAGTGTAATCATCCTTTATTTTATCAAAGTTAGTGACCTCAATACTCAATTATTGAAGGATAGTAACCTATCCTGATAAGAGAATCAGCCACCCTATTTTCGCATTGGAACGATGTTTAAGGAAAAAAGTCTAGTCTCCTCAGAACTCAAGACATTTAGCATACTTCTTGGAGAGTTCTTTAGTGAGAAGCTCAAGACGTCTAAACAAAAGTACAACATCCATCTTAAGGATTTGTATATTGTGGTTAGTTCCTTCCATCATTGGCAGTATTAACTTTTACCTAAGATTCTAACTTTCGAAACAAATTTTGGTTCGAGCCGCTCCATAATGATTCTATCTTACTCGAAGTCGGTAGAAATTCCCTGAGCAAACAATAAAGCCCAGGAAAAGAACATAAGACAACAGGAAGGAGCATTTCTCAAGGTTAGCATAGAGCTTAGCTTCTCGAAGGGCAGCAAAGACTCGTCGAAGGTGATTCAGGTGTTCACCTTTGGGCTTACTATAGACTAGAATGTCATCGAAATAGACTAAGAGAAATTTTCTTATGAATGGTTGTAAGATATGGGTCATAAACCTTAAAATATGCTACTTAAAGAGTCAATCTTGTGTCTTAAAAATTGTTTTTCACTCATCTCTTGGTCTAATACAAATCTGGCGGTACCCGCTTCATAAACCAATCTTAAAGTAATAACTAGAGCCAACTAGAGTGCCTAACATGTCCTCTAGCATACTTAATAGTAATTTTATTTATGGCTCTATAGTCTAAACACATTCTCCAAGATCCATCTTTCTTAGGAGTTAATAAGGCAAGTATTGTACAAGGGCTCATGCTATGTTTCACAAATTCCTTACTAAGAAGTTACTCAACTTGTTTATTAAATTCAGCACGCTCTATAGGATTCATCCTATAATGAGGAAGGTTAGGTAACTGGGACCCGAGAATAAGATCAATGGCATATTGAATATTTGAATGTCTCTCATAGGTTGTAGCTCCTTAGGTAACTTCTCGGAATTATATCAAAAAATTTACCCAATAACCTTTGAACCTCAGTAGAAATTGGTAAAGTAGAATTTGGAGAAACCTCCTAAGCAAATATGGCTAGCATGAAGTTGTTTCGTCTACTTTCTTGATTGAAAGCACTAGGGGTGATTATTTGAATTCTATTATTAACATATTCCTTAAAGGTATAATCAGATTTAAGAGGTGAAGAATCTAATGGCTTTGTAAGAGTAAGAATGATATGCTTTCCTTGAAAGAAGAAATAATGAATATTGGGCCTAAAATCATAAAGCCAAGGTCTGCCTAGGAGAAAGTGGGCTACATCCATTGAAAGCACATCAAAATAGATCTCTTCCTCATAATGTGGCCCTAAATGGAATGGAACTAGACATCTTTGGTTAATGGGAAGAGTAGTCTTATTGACCCAAGCTATCATGAAAGGATTAGGATGATGCTCAAACTTAAGGTTTAGCCTTTTTATGGCACCTTAAGATACGATGTTAAGGGTACTACTGCCATCTATACCCAAATTAGAAATTTTTTCATTACACCTAAAGTAAGTGCAAAAAGATGGAAGTTCACTTTTACTCTTCAAGATGGGTACCTTTCAAGAGAACGCATCAAACCAAATTATAGTGCTCACCTAGTGGAGGGTCAATAGCCCTAACAAGGCTACAATGTTGGGGATCATCCTCTTCTAATTCCTTATTATCACCTGAATAATTACATGGTTCCACTATAAGATCATCAATAGGAGACTCATCAAACTTATGCTCTAAGACCATAGTACGATGAGGACAACCGGATGCAATATGCCCTCTGCCATGACACTAGATGGAATTAGCAATTAAATGTTGTTGGATTAACTACTTGGAGTAAAACTAGCATTATTAAATTGGAAAGTAATCTTAGAGGTAACCTTAGAGGATGTAGAAGTGAGAGACTTATTTTGACGGAAATCATTCGAATAAATGCATGGATATTGAATGGAGGAGAGTTTAAGACGCTTCTCAAATTCACGAGCCAGCTTGAAAGCTTCTTGTACACGAATAGGGCCATGAAGCTTAACATCTTCCCTAATAGACTCCTTAAGGCCATTAACGTATCGAAATAGGATAACCTCAATGGGTTCAAGGTAGTCACACCAAACAAAAGAGTCCTCAAATTTCTAGGTATACTCAAAGAAACTAGAGAAAAACTGTTTAAGATTATACATTTGCTCTAGGAGTTGATTTCAATAAAAGGTAGGGAGATATTTTTCCTTTAGATTTTCTTTCATGACAGCCCATTGTCGAATAGGTAGCTCTCCTCAACGATCCATTTGGATCTGAAACATTTTCCAATACCGCTTAATAGCTCCAAAGAGCTTTGTCTTAGTGAAATGAACTCTCTTTATTTCACACATATTATAGAATTTAAAGTAATCTTCCATTTCTTCTAACCAATCAGTGAAAAGGTTTGGGACAAGAGTTTCGTCGTAAGATTTTACACCAATTTTAATACTGGCTTCGTATCTAGGATAAGACTAACTATCATTGAAATTAGGGGGTCTGAGTGACCTTGAGACATGAAAGTCCTATGATGTGGACAAATGTAACCAAAAACTTGCTTATGGGAGCCAAGGATACTACGATTTGAGTTGGCTAAATTGGATGGAAGCACTATGTGTTGTCTAATTGAGGGTTAAATTCATCTATGGGATGCTTTTCCATCGTTCTTTCCACATTTTTAGCTAACTTACGCACCAATTGTTCTAATTGATCAACACAGGAAGGGTGAGACTGCTCCATTAACTCGAGACTTTTAAAAGATTTTTTTTAAATAAAATAAAATAATATACAAACTTTTATGGGGAGATACAAGGAATCACTACACATGTACGATAGCATTTGTGTGGAAACCCACAAATCTTTTTCTACTACGTAGTATTCCAGGTAAAAAGGTGGAATAGAAGTTCGCTTACCTCAAACCTTTCAGCAGTTTCGGCCTTTATGACAAAGACTTTCATAGGATAGCACTCACTCAGTTTTGATAGAAGATAACTATTTTTTTAAATGATAAGACACAAAGATGAAAGATAGACACTAACAAATAAAAATAAAAGTGATAAATTATGTCAGATAATAAAAAAGATAAACCTATCCTATGAATGTCGCACACATAAAAATATCAAATAAAGGACTAAATCAGATAAAAAAAAGAATCTTTTTTTTTAATAAAAATAAGAACCTAGGAAGATATGCTAAATAAAACAAATAATTCAAGAAGAATTCAAGTATCAAGGATGTTACCTTCCAAAAGCTTAAAAATCCTATTGAACCTCCAACTTTGACTACAAGACTAAAGTTGCTGAAATTTAACTCAAAATAAGAAACTGCAATTTTTTTACCCAAAAAAAAAAGAAAAAAATATACACTAAGCTCTATCTTTCGTCCGCACACGAAGGAAGTGATCAAGGCACAAAGCCAACCAATAGTGACTATAACAATGGAGGTGGACACCGGTAAGCATGGGCAAGGCTGTAGTGATGGGCAAGTGCTAGAACACCGATAAGCTCAGTGACCAGTAAAGGCCAACGTGGTGCAAACAATCTGCGATTCTTGGGCAAAATTTAAAACAAAATCAAACAATTCTTACTAACCTAATGAATTTCTCTCCCTCTCACATACTCAAATCTCTCTCTCACCTAGATTTGAAGTTAAATTGATGTATCTAGAGTCTTAATTGCTCCAATTTCTTCGATTTTTCTCGATTGACGAACTTGGGATAGGGTTCTTGCAATTGAAGTAAAATCAAGGCTTAAATTAGGCAAATTGGGGTTCAATTGGAGTATGTAGGGGTCAAATTGCACATTTTATGGCGCCAAGTGCTTTCAGATTAAATGTGATTTGTGGTTAATTTGAAGGAAACCAAGGCTAGGGCTTTGCAATTTGGGTGTTTTCTATTTGATTTTCGCAATAGAAGGCAGAGTTTACTATTAACTCGAATTTTAGTTGTAATTTGTATGACATTAGAAGGCAGAGTCTACTAGGGCTCTAATACCAAGCTGAAGCAAGGTTGAAAGAATTAAAGAAGATATTAAAAACTTCAGAAAAAACCAAGAAGAGAATTAAAGATTTGAGAGGAAATTATTCTAATAAGTTTATTTATTCAACGATACTAACTATAATGACAAGCCTAAGACCATTTCTATAGCCTAAGGGTCTCAAAAGATAACCAACATCTAAATAAAATGAGATATATCATATCTAACTAATAAATAAAGTATATCATACCGAACTAACTAATATGATAAATTATATCTAACTAATAAGATAGAAAAAGATAAAAGATGAAAAGATAAATGATAGGAAAGTTTTATTTTTTATTCCTATGAAAATACTTCTTCCTATAAAAATTTTCATATCTACATCAAGTAGGTTATCCCATCATAACTCGCTTCCTGCTTCCCTTGCAAAGAACTTTGGAAAATACTTCATGCAAAATGGTTACAAGTTTGGTTCCTAGCACCCAACTTCATATCTCATCTAGGGACTTATCTAGATCCATCAAGAATTTAAAGATGCATTTATATTTATCATATGAGATCTAGTTGTTGCCAATACCGAGTAAGTGTTGTAAGTACGTGGTGAAATAATATTCTCCTTGCCTCAAATCACGAAGAACACTCTCCACATGGACAAGTTTGGAAGTGTTATTATTGTTGGAGAAGGTGTCACAAGTAGCATCCCATATTTCTTTAGTTATAGTGTAGAGGAGAAAGTTCTCACTAATAATGGATGCCATTAAACTGATCAATCATGGCATTTTTGAATTTTGGATGGGTTTCACAAAAGGTAATAATCTCAACTTCATACATTGATATACATCATCATATGATTCTAATTACAAAATAAGTTGTATTTGGATAATGTGATTGCCTAGTTAGGTCTCACCCTTATTTTTGGAATTTTTTCTTCCGGTATGTTTTCTTTTATGGAAGGTGTCTAATCATGGAAAAGTAAATGAGTAAAGGAGATTTGAGAGGTATGTGGCATTAGTGGGGTCATACTATTCTTTTGGAAAGTTTATTCTTGGAAAGAAGGGTCCATTAATATGGTGGATTGTATATTTGTGTAACCACACTCGATAAGGCACTTTGACTTAAATTGAAACATACAATAGACTTTAAGGTCCTTTAGATTTAACCTCATGAAGTTGAGGATCAACATTCACCTTTCGTTTAGTTTCCATGGATCTTAATTATTATTGCTATTTCACCATGTTAGAATTATACCAGTAAAGGACTAGATGAGTGAGGAAGTGATCCTCTTTGTACATTGATGAGGTGCACTGGAGTGACCCTCCTATGGTAGATGGTTTGTATAGTCTTTGAACTTTGGTATGCCATGTGACCCCTTAGTTGGTTTACTTATATATATAATTAAATATCTATGAGCACATAAGTAAAGAAGTAAGAACTAAACATCTTATTTTTTATAGCTGGAGTTCTCATATGTGATCATGTGTTGTATATATATCTTTGCTTATGCATAATATACTATCTTCTTATACCTTGTTACTTAATTGTTTCCCTAACTAATTTGTTATTGTTTTAAACAGTTGTAACAATACGTTACAATGGGGGGCATATGGCCTTGAACAGGTTGTTTGTATGTTGACACATGTGGCCCATATGAGTATCGCGAGTGACTGACCTTGATGGTCCATAGCTTTAAAGAACTTTCTTTTTTTTCTATTAATAATGTAATCATACGAGTCTACTATATGTTTTAAGACTATTGATAACAAACCTTTTTGATTTAATAATGGATTTATACTATGTTTACGGTAGATATTGGTTTTCAATATAGTCTGAGTAGCTAGTGTTGGCCACAGTGAAGTCAACTTGCATTAGTTGTAGTAGTAACACCCTAGTTGCCAATTCTACATCCGCAAATTTAAGTGTTTTGGTCTTTTTAAAATTTGAGGTGTTACACTAATACCCAGTACTAAGTTGCAAAAAAATTCTAAACTCAAACTCAAAGCTCTAATTCTAAGACTAAAACATAAATAATAACTTTAAATCTTTAAGTCTTTAATCCTTGCATTCTGAACCCTAACCCTAAGAGCCATGATCTTAACACTTATGCTTAATCCAAAGACAAATAAAGCCTGAAACCTATAAAAACCTAAGCACTAAACTAATGACCCTAAAATAAAACACGATTAACATCAATGGTCTAAATAAGAACAAAATTAAATTATATATGGCATAAGAAAACCAAAGAGCCCTTCTAATATCCCTACTCCTCTTGCACAAACCATTCATCAGCACAACTCACCAACACCATCGTCACCACTCACTGCCAACACCAACACCACTACCACCGTCACGATATCCATATTATTACAGTCACTTGTCATGGATATAGATAAAGGATGCTAGGAAGGATGGTTAGGGTCAGTAGAAGAGATGGGATTCAAGTTCTTTCTTCCATTTGTGGAGGAGCAAATAGGGAGGAATACGGGAGAAGGGTTGACAAACTCCTTCCCAGAATGGAGCCAGCAGCTTGAGTGGTGGGAGGCATGCACACACAAGCATGAAAGAGAGGTGATGGCAGAGAGAGAGAAGTCGAAGGATTAACACCAAGTTAGCTATCAAGCTTGCATGTTATCAAGGACCATGCATCTTATTTATAAGTTATTAAAAACTAATGGGCTAAGAACATAACTAAGGCCTGGTACTAATTTGTGAAAACGAAGGATTGCTATTTATTGATGGGCAGAGTCTGTAAGTATATCCCTAACAAATACCAACACGTTAACCACTACCTTCGTACCACTACTAATGTCATTGTTTATCAAGGCTATCATACCCTCCACCACCTCATCTCCATCACTTTGACCCATTGTAGGCGCCAAACCCTCCGCACTACCACTCATGGCACCACCACCACCTACTCATCATCACTTAAAAAAATAAGACAAAATACCCATCAATAACTTACCTCGTGAATCGGAATTTAGTAGGAAAGTTTTTATTTTCTCAAGCTCCGTCATTGGTAAGGAGTTGAACTTCACCAGATGTGCTCTAGCTTTAATTTTCTTCACTACCATAGTAAAATGTTGATCCCGCTGAAGTAAACCACCCTCTGAAATCTGCAAAAGTGAGAAAAATGTCAAATAATTAGCAATTACATGTAATTTCAAAGGCCAACCATTTTGCATAATCACTTTGTAGCTGCTAGAATCTTTTGAAAGCATCTTTATTGTTTAAGCAATAAATATGCATGAATGGAATGAAAATGAATGGAATAAAATGGGATGAACAGCATACATGCAGAAAATCCAACAACCAAGCCCGCTGTGCCTTCCCCAAGCATCTAATACATGCAGTCCACTCTCCATCATGATGAATCTTCTCCTTCCCTGACGAGGTAGGACTGGACAATTCAGGCAACATACAAAAAAGGACTTCCATACATTTACTCAGGGTAGCAATATAATCAGATGAATTTACAGAAGGTTCATCAAGACAGTAACATAGGCCACTCCAACATGAAATCCTAAGAAGACTTTTCTCGTCAGAACTGTATTTCTGGTATGATGATTTTGCAGAAGACAAGTATTCAGCAATATCAGAAAACAGTCTTTCAAGCCTGGAAGTGGAGAATATCTGTGTCAGATTTGACAGATGAGAAAGCATAGAGCACTGTGTATGGAGATCAAGTGCTCCAAATCTAGACAATTCAGATAGCTCATCCAGAAAGGATAGCAGCGGGTCAAAGTTTTTAGCATGAACAAATAAAAATTTGAGACATTCTTCACGAAGGTTTCCTTTAAGCTGAAATGAGTTTCGTAGTAGCATATCAGCAATTTGAGCATCATATCTCATGCAGCGTCTCATAATAGCTCCCCAGTCCAAACTTGGCAACCTGGGAGCTCGTGAAAGGCATCTCAATACTGTAGCTACTGTATCAACCTTAGTGTTGCAAATCTGGAGATCAGAAAATAAAGACATCAGACACCAAGCTTTACGTAGCTAATTCATAAGAGATAAAGAACCCAGCAGCAAGTGTCCCCCCCTTCTTTTCCCACACAGCCTCCCACCCCCCCAACCCACACTGAGACCAAATTAAAAGTAAAATTAATAATAATAATAACAACAACAACAACAATAATATCAGTTAGCACATATTAAGACCTTACATGGGAATCTAATTGCATTAGCCACAAAGACAGCTTCATTACAGTACTGTCTTCAGGAACACCTTTGGAGAGGGACTGAGCATCACCAATACTGTGCCTGCTAGAATAGTTTTGAAGGCCTTTGCACCACAAACGATGTCTCAGAAATGAAAGTGCCCAGGCAGCGTATGATTGCAGTTGATGGTCATCACAATTTTTAGCAACAAGAAATGCATCTTGCATCAATGATATCAGCAATGGCTCAAGACATGAACTTGCAAGTATAGGTCCCATGACACGAGCAGATTCCTGGTCAGATGAAGCATATACTCACATATTGATATGATAGCACAATAAGACATGTCAAAACTTATTTTGCACATTATATAGCAAACTAATTATTGTAACCAAACATACACTTATCTCATCAAGAGACCGGAATGAATTGATTGATGGGCAGTAATGGACCATAGTCCCAGCACAGGCGCCCATTGTATTTATGACTCCAAGCATCCCACCAAAATGAACAAGGGGTGGGTATTCTCTAGAATAGGTTTCCCGAAATGATTCAAGTAGCTGCCTTACAGGTACAGATTCTAAGGAAAATATGCCTTCATTCAAGACACAGCCAATCAGGCTTCCTGCTCCAACACATGATGCCATTAGTAGACTCTGATGGATGCTGCCAGATGTTTGGCTAGAAAGCAATGCATAAATTAGCTCCCTGTAACAGACCACCATGTGATCTAACTCACCATCATGCACTAGTTCTACCTTTTGGCAAAAACACACAACAGACGGAAGTGCAAGACAAGCCCCCAAAGATAATAATATAAGTCCACTTCTGGAGCCCGAATCACATATTTGCAGAAGGTTATTTGCATCTTCAATCCAAGATTTGAACAGGGATTTTATATCACACACAGCATCCTGAGAACCAGATCTGAAAAGTGCACCAACAGAGCCCCCTAACCCTAAGAGGAGTCCTGCAACACCCCAAATATCAATATCCACTTCATCAGAGCTACAAAACATCAAGTCAGAACTTATCTGCCCGTAGCTAACACTGGAACCAGGGGGGATATATTGTGAAAGACTCCGTAGAATATCATATTCACCCTGCGTAAGCTCAGAAATCATCAAACACAAAACCCTAACAATTTTTCCAAGCGCATCTGCTTCCTGCTGTGCAAAGATTTCCTTGTCTGTCATATCAACAATTGCTTCCCTAGTGAAAAGAGCTTGACATGAAAATCCCAATCCAACACCACACGCACCTTTTACAAGGCTCTGTCTACTTACACATGCAACCTGAAAGCAATAGGATATATAATTCAGACTAGCATGCCAAATCCACATTGTTTATTGCACTATCTATTCCTACGCAATCTCAATCCTCTAACCACTAATCATAATTGGTGCAATTCATATTGTTAGTCGCGGGAGGAACAAAAAATAACACACCCTTTGTCCCACTCTGCTTGCCTGTTATTCCTTTTCACCCGTCTCAAAAATATGGCCTTAATAATTAAGGTTATTATATATTTCTGATGATGATGATGATAATAATAATAATAATAATAATAATAATAATAATAAACATCAGATAAGGAATACAACTAGAAATTCATGTGTCACCATAACTAATGTTAATTTTAGTATTTTCTTAATCTTGATGATTTTCAAGCCCTTACAAATATCATAGAACAAAGGGAGTAATTGAGGTGGGGTAGAAAAGAGACTAGTCAGAATTAGAGATGGAAAATGTTAGGATCTTGATTCTTGATCTAGCCGCATCAGGATTGTGTACATTAAATTAGGGGTTCGGTGGTGGTGGTGGTTACAGGTGATGGTTGTTGGCATCTACTTAAGGAGGCATGAAGAGTAGGGTTGGAGAATTAATCTATTTGATTAATTCCCAGCTTATGATATTAATGAGGCTCTAAGAACCTTTTGTATGTGTTACGTCTTCTAAGCCTAAGCCCTTTAAGTAAATAAAAAATTCAGGTAATATCTTCCCAAGATCCACTAAATCTCTTCTAAATAGTCTCCTAACAAAATCAGGCCACTAACTTACTAATATTAACTGGATATCACTAGATATTATTATTAAGCTAAGAGCCTAAGAATACTAAACTCAAGGCCCAAGCAGAAACAAAAATTAAGCCCCAGGGCTGAGAATCTCAGCATAAATTCTCAGCTCCTAACAGAAAATGGGTCATTTATGCTAATTTCGATTCGGATGATTTCAAATCATTTTGTTAACGATATATACTAGGTAGGCCTGCTCAATGGTTTGGGCTTGTCATGCCAACTAGTAACCCAACCCATGAAATTAAGTTATAATATAGATGGGCTGAATTATTATTTTGTGTGGGCTATTATGAATTGAAATCATGTATAAACTATTTAAACGTGGGTTTGTATGGGTTTATTCATGGCTGGCCATGGGTTGCCATGGTTGTATTATCTTCTGAAATTATTTTCAACTATTATCTTCCGAAATTATTTTCAACTCAGGTATCCTATTCTCTCTCATTTTCTCCTTTGATAATTTTCTTATATTTAAATTTCCTATATTATATTGATCTCATCGTATGGAAGTGAGAATATGATTAATAAGCCTTATTATAAAAGTCTCACTACTTTACAAAATTTTGTTAACAAATGGTAGAAATTTGTTTTGAAGTAAAATGTTATCTTTAAGAATCACTAATCAGCTTAGAGATCAAGTTTGATATTGACTGATTCAAGCACAACTAGTGTTCAGTTCAAGTCAGTTTAGATATAAGTCCCTGTCTAGTTTGACTAACTTCATGTTAATTTTAGGTTGGCTAGGGTTGTCTCAAATTTTAAATTAATATTGATATGTTATTGACAAATCAAACTCAGAAACGGCTCAAATTATTTTGTTTGGATAATCAATTCTATGGCAACTTAGTCAATTCTAGTGGAACTCGGCCCAAAAAAATGACAAAGTTTTCACGCATAAGATCATTATATGGTTAGCTGGCTTCCTATCGCCAAAATTAAGCTACCAAGGTGGGGGTTAGGTTACCACCAATATTAAGCTACCGAGTTGCGGTTTTGATGCAAATGATCATGCGTTGATGCTGGCTATGAACTTAAACTGGTTGAGGGTTTGCAAATCTTCCGTAGTATTTAAATGATGTCGTCTCTTTGATGACTACTAAGACTATGAGAAGACGACAAAGAGCTCGGGTAAGAACTAATAATGAGAGCAAAATTTTTATACTTTATTATCAAGTGTATTTTAAATAAGCATACTAGACTTAAAAGTTCCTAAAAAAGAGACATCCAATGTTTTCAAGAAGCTTAGATACGTCAGTTTTACAGTCAATGTAGTCAAGCTTGGTTAGAAAGAGGGATGAGAATCACCATATGATGCAGGCTAAACTCTTAGCCTAAGGTTTTCACATAAAACCTTACTTTAATTCTTATTAACCCAGTCCTAAAATATAAAGTACAACCTAAGGCCATATATATAGGGCAATCTATTACCAAAACATTACTTAATAAAATAAAATCTAAATGGAATAATATCAAACCAAATAAAATAAAATAAACTAATTTCTATATAATACTCTTAGATACAGGACCTATGGAAAAGGTGTATCCATGTGAATTCGAACCTCTTTTCTTATAGTTTAGTTTCAAACCTATGAGCCCTACAACAACGCAGTTGTAGAATGCATAACAATGTTCAATTTTGGTATTAATAAAATTACTCAATAACCAAAAATGCAAGCATTCATATTTGAAGTAAATTAACTATGAATCAAATAATAAGTACACAACCATCACTTAATTTTTCTCAAGCAGAGAGATACATAGTGGTAAATAATTGGCTAGCTCTTCCTGAATTACGTTAAGGTTAACAAAGGAAGTCATAGCTATTGTATTTCTCACTTTTGATCCTATCCTATCCAATACGTTGAATTGTAAGTCTTGCCAAGTTAAGCATAGGATAACCACAAAATTACTCCTAGCTTCACTTTCCATAAAATGCAAGAAGTTATCACATTTTTTGTTCAATAAGAAGTGCCATAAAATTCAACTAAAATGTATTGAGCATGTGTTGGGCCTTCCTATATTCTATTGAAAGAATCTATAGTGTCATATATTAATTTATGTGCTCATAATGAAATTATATGCACCCTTTAGACACCCCCCACCCCCCCCCACCCCCCAAAAGAAAAAAAAAATAGGGGACATAAGGAATCCTTCCAATAACATAACAAATCATGGGTATCAAACTTATCATTTGAAATTCCATAAACCAAACAATGCAAAACACGATCAGTTACTTTGTGCATGCACAAGTTGAGGGAGATGGAGCTTGTTTGCTTTAAGCAAGATGAGAGTGAGAGAATGATTAAGGTGAATGTCATACTTCAGAATTCAGCATAATTAAACATCAAATCAACGAATTTATGTCTTCACCATATTGCCAAGCTTAAGCTTAATAAGTATAGGCGGTAATCTGGTCAGGCAAGTCGGCTTCAGGTCAGGTTATAACAGGCCAGGTCATTTTCGGGTTAGTTTATTTGTGGGTCATTTTTCTTTGCGGGTCGATTGTGGTTTGGGTCGGGATGGGTCATTTTGGATTCGAGTCCTTTCGAGTCATTTTATTATTCAGGTTGGGTTGGGTTCAGATTTAGGTCGTTGCAGATCCAGGTTATATTGGGTTAATTTACCGGGTCAGGTGAGGTTGGGTTTGGGTTAAGATAGTTCGGGTTCGGATTATTTAGGATTACCTTGTTGGGTCAGGTTGGGTCTAGGGATATAAACGGAGCAAATTTTACCAGAAACCAGATGGATTTTATTCGTTGGATACTTAATGAATATGGATAAATAGATATAGATGATATAAAGAAATTCCCATTAGGTATGGGATATCCGTATTCATATCCATATCTGTACCCGTTTATCAGATATATAGTTACCCTTTTACCCTTTATTTTAAAATAAATATAGTATAAATTAAGGTTAAAAGTGTCATTTGGCTTAACTCTAAATGGATGTATATGTCAAGTAATGGATTTATCCGCTGGATAATATCCATTAACGGGCAAACAGATTATCCGTTGAGCAACAGATATCCAACGGATACGGTTATGGATATATTAGTGGATACCTATTCTAGGTATGAGTACGAATTTAGGTACGGACCACCATATTGGGTACAGGTATGGACATACCCGCCCTAAACCCACCCTGTTTACTTCTCTATCAGGTCGGATTTGGGCCAAGTAAGCTCATATTCAGGTGATTTCATGTTTGAGTTAATTTAACAAGTCAAGTTTGGGTTAACTTGACAAATAAGGTCTTATTAAGTTTTGATAGGTCAAATTTGGTTCAGGCCGAATTAATCCTAGATCGAATCACTTTGGATTTTGTTCAAATTAAACATTAACTACCATAATTAATCTAACTCATTAACCTCGTAGGCAAGCATTAAGTTTAACTTCATGTAAACATGTGATTAATGATATATTATTAATTGTTATTTGTTTATTATTATGATTTTTTAATGTTGTGTTTTTATGCAAAAAAAATAAGTAAAATTAGAATGTTATTGATGAATAAGTAAGTTCACAATAAAGTAAGAAAAATAAGTAAAATTTCAATAATAATATATTTTTAAAAGTTTTAAATAAATAATAAAATGTGTATTTTTTTTTATTATCATAACTAGTTAATATCAAATTTAGTTTTGTCGGGTCAGGTTGATAGTGGGTCGGGTTGAAAGTGGGTTATGGGTTGGGTTGGTTAGGTAGGGTAAAAGTCGGGTCAAGTCGGGTCACTTACATTCAGGTCATTGTCTGGTCGGGTGGGTCAAGTTAATGAATTTATCAGGTTAAGTCGGGTCGGATTTTGTGTGGGTCGGGTTAATTTTTGTTAGCTCTACTGATAAGTAAACATTGAGAAACAAACTCAGACACAGGCAAATTAAGTCATATAGAAAGATGGGAGGGAGACATACAATCACAAAAAGGGGAAAAAACTGAATTAGAAACGAAACATGTTATCCTCTATAAAATCATCTATACTATAATCTAAAGCAAGGTTGCTAAGATGCTCACCTCAAGAAGTCCATCGATGATTTTACCTTTCTGCGTGTGATCGGTCACATGTAGACAGCTTGAAATAGAGCCAAGGGATATTGCAGCTGACCACTGTCGATACTCATGCTCATATTGGAACAGCCAGTCAAGCAGGAACTTTGAAGCAGTTGCTTTAACAGCATGAACTGATGGAGGCAAGACCTGCAAAATTATGTATTCTCAAGGGAAGCATGAGAAAAAAGGCACCACATATTTATACAGTGAAAAATGTCCACAGCCCAAGCGTCCGCTTGAAATATTTAAACGATTGAAATTTCTCAACTTCTATTATGAAACTCTAAAATTAAAAAATGATTAACTATTTATAGGCTAATACTCCAAAATTTACTTTAACTAGCTCTTTTAAGTCCCATCTCAGAAATTACATTGAACAATCAACTCAATATAACTTAGGTTAATAAAGAAAACCTTCTAGAAACCAGTTCTGCATGTGAGAAAAGTAGAAATTTGGGCTGCAATAAAATTTGAGAAGCTATCATCAACACCAATACAAATCAAAAGCTCGCAGAGTTCACAGAACATAATATAAAATCCACTGGAAATTGCCTAGGAATGTAATGTCTGGTATTTTGTGCATCCTCTCTGATGTTTGCCAATTATAGAACCTTTAAACTAGATTCCAAGTCCCATCTCTCTTCAACTGAGGCTAGTGAAACCTCTGTCACAACTGCAATGGTCTTATTCCCCCCCCCCCAGCCACTATGAACCAAGCAGATTTGATAAAAATGGGAAACAAATTAGGTCATGCAAGGAGATGTTGATTTAGGATCAATTTCCATCGAAAATAAAAACAAGAAAAGAGGAGATAAAAGAGTAAAAATATGATTAATAGGAACTTCCTCGGATCATATATTCACAATCAACAGAACTCTTAGAATTAGAAAAATAAGATTTTGAGGATAAAATATTCACTCAAGTTTGAAAGAGAGGAAACTATGGGCAACCAAATATGTTCTTCATTCCATGAAATCTTAAAACTTATAAAGAGTTGTGTTAAGTCTCTTGAGTTACAAATGACCAATCTAACCCTCTATGGAATGAATTAGATACTAACTAAAACAAAAAATATAGGACTGACTTGGTTATATAACAAACTAGTTGTTACCTATAAAGACTAACTTAGCTAGTTTGATTCTAACCACAAAGCAATCAGCCCTTTGACTTACAAGTTGAGAGGCTATAACAAAGCTATAGCATACAGATGCCCTTAAGTAAAAATAATCATGCTGAAATCTCATAAAACTTGCTGCAAACACTCTTCTGAAATCAGACATGCTATGGTACTCCGCTGCCCTTGAATTTCTGTGCCAAAAATTGTTCCCTAATCTAGCCAAAACTAGCTGCTACAGTAGCTGTGTGCTGGGGGGCTTCACAAAAGGAGGTGGCTTGTAATTGGCTTGCATGGCTATCAACCAGATTGAATTCTCTTGCATGAACTGTCATAGCTCTTCAAATAATTCATATAATTTTATCCAAATAATTCATACTGGGATGTATTTGAAACACTTAGGAATTGTTTCTTTAATTGAGATATTTCCATTTAGTATCTTGGAAACCTCCATAGCTGTTGCTACTTGCCCCAATTCATGCTTCAAATAAATTAGTCCTAAAGGACTTAAAAACCATGAATAAAAATAATACATAAAGCGGTTGAAGAGGAAAAACACTTAAAGGATTGGAGATGAAGTGTTGATGTTTGGTGGCTGTCTTAGAATTTTTTTGATGCTTAAAGGCCCTCCATGAAGCAAGGATTATACATTTGTCACTACATGACCTTCATTGAATGAATTTGAGCTTGAGTAAGGATTTTTGAAATGGCTTCAAGATAACCACTACTTCATAATTTTTTATAACAAAAAATAATATGAAGGTGGATGCTTCTTAAGTTGTTAGAATTGAGATTCTACCTACAATTGATCTAATCGTAGAATCGAACTGTAGGATCGATCCTACAAAAACCATAAAAATATGAAACTCATATGCTATAAATAACAGATTTTAAGCTAAGAGAACACAAAATTAACATTCTTAAGCTCCCATATACCCACTAATTGAGTTGTAGCAACTTATAATCAGAAAAAATTGGTGAAGTCATTTATATATTAGGAACTATATTAAATTAACGTAAAAAATAAATTGTCAAATGAAACATGAGAAGTACAATGAGATTATAGGTAAAGGTAACATATGACTAATTGTGTCCATAATACACAAAAACACACACAAAGAATGAAGAAAGCATATGATAATGAAGGCAATGATGAAAAGAGAATATTTTATATCATTTAAAAAAATAAGACCCCAAAAAAATTATATTACAAATTATGATAAACCAAAATAAAGAAGAAAAGAGAAGAAATTTTGGCTATAGGGACACAAGTTAAGTTAATATCTCAACAATGTGTACACTATTAGATAAAGCTTGTTTGCATCATTAATCTAACATGACCATAGAAAATAAGAAAAAATATTAATTTTGAATTCAATAGAATTTAATAATTAATAATATTATAAAATTTCATATATTAATTTCACCATTTAGATGAAAATCACATTTTTTGTCAACATTTTACTTCAATAATCAACTTCATTGTTTTAGTGTTATCTTGATCATATTTTCTTTACTTCAACTCATTTTAAAAGCACATTGCAAAATAATATAGGGTTGAGAATCAAAGAATAAAGAAAGAAACATATGTAGAATAAGAGGTGAAATAGATTTTGAAATAAATTGATAAAAATTATAGTTATAATGCAAAATTGTAGGATTTTACCTAGGATCATAAGATTCTAGTATAGGATCGTAAGAATCCATAACTATTCGACTACTTTAAGATTCTACCTAGGATCATGGGCCATTTTATAATTTTTGAATTGTTGGATCGAATTTTGGATTTTAATAACCATGATTTTAAATATCAAGATCTCTAATTTTAAAGATCAAGATCTCTAATTACATAACTAATTACTATGCATTATCAAGCCATCATGAATGTACTCACTTAAGTCCCTTCATTCTGCTGCATTTTATTACATGTCCTGTTCCAGATCCTTCCATAAAGCCAACGTAGTTATTCTTGGGTATTTTGTTGAGGTCACATTCTCCCTTTTCGTTTTGCCATATTTTCATCCATGGTAGATCACAAGAGAATTAGGGAAAGAGAGTGAGGGTGACATGTATGCTTGTGAGATGAGAGACAGAAGGGTACAGGCTGTTTTGAGTGTGAGACTGAGATATATCATTTCAAGTAGCTGAAAACTAACTACATTGTGCATTCCTCAACTGGTATTTAAGAGGCCCTATATATAAATATTACAAGCCTAGAGTTACCATAAAAGATATTCTTTAATATGGTAATTCGAATCACTATAACTACTAACTAGCTACTATATAATGTTCATTAATATATCATAAACTATATCTTAGCATGATATAATTACAAAACTAACAGAAGTGTGCTAGGCACTTATTAACATAATAACTGTACTATGGAAGAAAGAGCAATAATGGAAATCAGCTAATATGATATGCCATCGTTGACAAGGCTAAGAAATATAGCCTTGTTCGGCAAAGCTAAGAGGCATGGCCAGGGCACCCCCATAAATCATTACACTCCTCAAAGAAAAATAAGCATGTCATCAAGCGGATAGTTGAGGCAGTGTTGATTGAAGTTTGTCATAGTTATCCACAAACATTTCTCCAAGACATGTTTCCAACTGATCAATAATTCTGCCATGATGCCATAGAAGAATTTGTTTGCCTTCAAGCGTGGCCAAGAAGGGTGCATCCTAACATATAGCCAGGGCTTCCTAGATACCACAACAAGGTCATGACTCATCACATGGAACAATGAATAAACAACTAAGAAAATGCACTCCGCACCCTAACAAAAACACCCTCGCAGATCCTTGAGCAACTTAACGGTTGCGACAAGTGGATATGTGCTGGTCGCTCAGAGCATGGTGGTGGGTCTGACGGTGGTGCTGCTAGGAAGGTGTTACTTCCAGTGAGCTTGATCATGTACAGATGGCCCTATCTCAAGCATGTGGACTGGACATCAAGTGGACTTCTAAAGCCTTCACATCAACTGGTTTTTGGCCTTGAGCCCATGGACAAGCATTGACTAATATGCTGCAACAAGCACCGATACACACTGATATTTACTAATATGCACCATATCTGAGTCTGTAGATATTGGCTCAGGACATGTGCTGACAATAGCTTTTCAACGTAGGTATTGCCTGCAACTCACTAATTAGCTCATTTCCATTTCTACTTAATCAGAAAATTGATGTAATATTCTAGATGTTTTCAACTCTAGCTACTTCCAGTTTAAAGAGGTGGACAAGTTTCTTCAAATCTTCAAGCATCTGGGTGAGGTCAATCATAGCAGACAACTTTGATACCAATTATTAGGAGCCATATTCAAAATGTTGCCAGTCCTCAAGTAATCATTCTTAGGTATTTTGTTGAGGTAATTTATGCAACTTTCTGTTCTTTTGCCCAAGGTCACAAGAAAATTCAGGAATGAGAACATGCAAGGTGACGCATGAGAGATGGAGATCAAAGGCCTGTGTGATGAGAGAGAGAGAGAGAGAGAGAGGACTAGGAGCTGCAGATTTGATGTGTAAGGCAAGCAATAAAATAGCGGTCGCAGTCGCGATTGCGGTTGCAGTCGCAGTTACTGTTGTGGTCGCGATATCGGAGTATCACGAACGATATTTTATATGTTGCGATTGAAGCGGCGTGTATATTTTTTTTCACAATAAATATTAGCAAATACAAGTAAATATCGCTAAAATATCGACAAAATATCGGCAAATATCAGTCAATAACCGATATATCTTCGATAAATACGTGAAATTCTAAATCCGTCGCGTATCGCCAATTTCACGTATCGGCTAACCTAAAATCCGATAAATATCGGCTGATATTGCGTATCAGGACCAATATTTAATTGTATCGTGTGAGGAATTAACTATATTGTCAATTCCTCAAACTAAGGCGGCCTCTATATAGAGATAATAACTCATGGTAAAGTGTATTATTACTACTAGTAACAATGTAATTTCCCTCGATAATATCTTAGACTATATATTACCAATAAATAATCATTACCAAATTAACATAGATATGCTAGGCACATATTGCCATTACATTTAATTATTAAACTAACATAATGATATGAAAAGGTGGAAATAATAGAAATTGGTCCGTACAATATTATGTCTTTCTCAACAAGGCTAAGAAAAAAGAAAGGCTAAAAGGCATGGCCCATAACAAAATCTTACCCAAATATTTCCAAAAACTTTTTCCAGTTTATCTGCTTAAGAGAAAAACGTAGGACACTGATCATCGAAAAACATGCATGCACTTGGAATATTTTGACATCTTGATGAAAATTACATTATAGGTTACTTTTAAGTAACTTTCTACCACTGAGGTCTTGCATAATTTGCCGCTTCACAAAGTTGATTTTCCTATTCTACTCTTAATGTTAGAGATTACAGCTATAAGAAAACATAGCCTTCCAGAATACCACTTTGTGCTATATATATTAGAATATTAGGATATATATGATAGTATGTACCTGAATTATTATATTTTTATCTGCTTATAGTATCTTTATATTTAGCTTTATATTGTATCTTGTTCGAGAAGTATATTTCTGTTGTCAATGTTGAAATTTTTGGGTTATAAACAGTAGCCATATTGTATTTTATCTGCCCATAGTGGTATTTTTGTATTCAGCTTCATATTGTACTCCCTACCTATCTAAAACTCTGTCCTTTTAGCAGATTGCACAACCATTCACCAACTAATAACAGTGACTTTAATATTCCAATTATACAATAGCAATTACTATGCAAAATATGAAAGAGAATATATAAGGGTAAAAATGGAAATTGATTTTGGCTTTTTTCCAAAATGACATTTTTTTATATAAAAAAATTGCTCCTAAAAAGACTATGTTAGCTATGAGGGGAGTGGTATCCTAAATGTTTGATCGAGTAAACGTACATGGTCTATATTACTATCCTTAGATATCTATGTTAGTATATTTGTATGCATGTAATTATAACTTGAAGTTCCTAAAGGGGTATATTAAGTTTATCATAGTATTTAGTGTCTAGATGTGATCTTCATAAACGATATGATAATATGAATGGTATATCGTGTAAATATTTGACATGAATAGGTAATAATCTATCTGGCAAAATAAGTGCATCAAGAAGACATATGTCATGAACCATCATAAATGTTATGAACCAGATATATAATTACACAAAATTTAACAAGGAGACAACATGCATTGAACAAGCATCCTACTGCACCATCCAGTGAGAACCATATTGCAAGATCCAATATTCTCATTTCATGCTTTAGCATACATCTCTATTATGTTAAATGCGTGACAGGAAAAGCAACAGACCTAGATAATTCCATTGCAGGAAAGCCAATAGAAATCTGCAGAGCCTTACCATGCAGAGAGCAGCAATAGCTAGTGCCATATTTTCAGCTGATCTGGGAATCGAGACTTGTGCCATTTGTAACAAGACCTGCATAATATGAGTAACAATATGAGCCCCTATTAGGCAGAAGTTTTTATAAATGGCTACACAAATACAGGAGAACCTTGAGAATGTTGTTCGCAGCTTTAAGAGTATTATCCAAGGTAACAGATGACGATTTCAGTTCAAATAATCTGCTACATGCCATCATCCAACGTTGCATCAAGGGCTTCCAAGACTCCAGTGAAATAAGGGCAATGACAATGTTTCTTGAGAGATCTAAAGATAGTGAGATTTCTTTGACTGTGTTGACATACTGAGCAAGAGCATCCTCTGCGTTCTGTTTTCTCAAGTAGAACATTTTTAACAATATAAAAGCAGTAAGAGAAAGAATCATTAAAAATAACATGAATAACCTTACTTTCAATTCCCCTTTGCTATCAACTTGTTTAGGAGGGAATGGGAGCCTTAAAAGAGCTGCACCAGGCAGTTCACTAGCATATTTGGTTTTAACTGCAAGGAGAAAGCGTATTCATCAAATAAATAGTTCTCTCTCTTAACATTAAAAAATTCAAATAAAGCAAACATCCACAAGCTAATCTACAAACCAAATTCACGCAAATTTGAATATGCTAACCTGATTCATATTTGACAATCTTGCATAACATTGACATACTTCATGCTGCACTTTATCTTTTACAGACACTAATGTGACATGACTTAAATCTAAGCCATGCATGTCTTGGGAGGAGAATCCAAATACTACCTAAATTTTGTATACTCATGATGTTGTTGAACTTTGATGTAGTATAATGGGAAAAGAATGCAACTATTTTCATATTCCGTACTCATGATGTGAAATGTTCAACAAATCCATCTCAAAGGTCTCACATATTTTTGGGAAGCTTTTTCCATTAACAATTGATTAGCATACATTGATTGGCAATAATAATTATTATTAATTGAATTATTATGATTTTTACTAATAATTAAAAATAATTATTACTAATATAATTATTAGAATAATAGTTTGTAATAATTAATAAAAATATTTAATTAATATAATAAGTGTGAATAAATCTTTATGCAATAAATAATTATTACATATTAAATAATTTAGGAAGAATAATATTAAACACAATTAGGAATAAATAATTCATAAGAATAACATTAATCATAACTAATAATAATTAATATCATTAAATAATACTAATAAGAACAACACTTACTTATAATAATTATTATTATTTTTTAATATTAAATAGCAATGATCAAACTTATATTAAAGGATATTATTATCAATTATTCTAATTGAATAATAAATAACAATGTTTAATTAAAATTATTAATAATATTTTGTCATTAATATTTCAAATACTATTACTATAATTAATATTATAATAATTAGGATATTCATAATTAATAATAAAATAATAAATTTATTGTTACCTCCTCTATTTCTACAAGGTAGTTTTTTAAGAGGAAAATTTTGTTTTAGAAGAATGTTTTATAGAGAAGTTAATGCTTAGTTTCTATTGTTACCCTTACTTTTTATCTTTCTTTTTTCTAAGCTTCAATTGTTATGCTGTTTTTAATGAAAGGTGTAATTATAATATTATAAGTATATTTATTACCATCTAAATAGTATGTAAATTACTAAACGGAATTTTTTTTAGAAAGAAATGGAGTATTATTATTAGGCTTGATCTCTAATTAGGTATGATTTCATCTTATTAGTGTTGATGTGATAAAGTGATAAGTCCTGAAAATAAATTGAGAATATAGCTTAAAATACTTGACAAATAACGACATGTAAATAAAGTAAAAAAAATTAATGTGCAATAAAAAGAAACCTTAAAAATATTTTGAGACACCTTAAAAATGAATAACTTCCAAACAATGTGGGGAAGGTAGAGTATATACAAATCATAGCTCCAAACCTATGCATGACCAAAAACATATCCCATTTTGACCAAGAATACAGTTGTTCTCTACCTGGTCCCTTTTATTTACATAGTCAAAATCATAACGGTAAATACCTGATGAGAAAATCGCTCGAGGAAATATTTCTAGCAATTTCTCAATTTTGTTTCCTGATAGTTTTCTTTCCTTCACAAACCTTCTCCTGATGCTAAGGTAATATCAAAAATCCAGTCAGCACAACAAAATAAGGTTGGTTCTATGGAAAGCTTAACTAGAAAGAGAATTTCTTTGTGCACCTGTGCTCATATGCCATAATTTTAGCTGCAAGTTCTTCAATAGCCACAAGAATATCAAGATTAGTCTCAGAAACCAACAGCTCCAAAATCTTGCCCTTCAAATCCGGAATACTGTTTTGAATTTGCACCACCTGTAAGATAACATATAACAGGAATGTAGGAGAGAAAGGATAACTCCTTAAAAAGGACAGAGCAGAAACACCATCATACACATAAAGTTCCAGTTAAATTTCTGGAAGTTTAAGCCTACAAGTGACGATCACATTGCTGTTCGCCTGGATGTTGCAGACTAGCAGTAATATGCTAATAATCTCACAAACTTCCCAAATTTCACCTGGAACTAACCTCAAAATGACTTAAGGCCTCAAAAGCAGATTTCTTTGCCTTTATCCATGTAGAAGTAGAATGGCCCGACTGTCCAATGCCCCACAAAATTTGCAGGATCTTTTTTGAAGCTTCAGGATATGCTTCAGCATCCATTGCGCCCCATCTTAAGAGCTGGCACAAACTGCAGCAAAAGCATATGAATAAAGGCAAATAAGCGGATAAAAATCTGCAGCTTCCAGCCTTCCACACATACAACCAAGCAAAAGCTTAAGTAATGTAGTCAAGAAATCAATAAATCAATGAAATGCAGTCAAAAACTGCTCTAAATGCAGTCAATAAATTAATCATATAATCTTGCACGTGCGCAATTATTGTTCATATAGAATGTTAGTAGCTGATAGAATCCTAAATCGGTAAAAGTATAAAACCTAAATACCATCTAATGATAGACAAAAGCTCCTTTATTAGAGAAATTATACTGTCATAAGTCCACCTCCACTTTTTAGTTGTATGCAAAGTGAGAGCGGTATATTCTTTCCCAATCCATGTGCCAACAATCTCACCTAGTTCAATGAGTACAGGCAAATGATTTCTAGAATCACGTGTATGACTTGAAACCTGAAATCATGAGTTTTATAAATCATAATCCTCAAAAAGTTCTAAGTGAAAGATACCCCACAAGCAAAATCCTTTCATGTTCACTGTCACCTTAAATTGTCATCTAGCTGCATGAAATATGAACAGCAGCAGCAAATGAGCACCCCTACCCCCCCCCCTTGTAGTTAAGATTTTTTACTTCACCAAAATTAGCACATTGCCAAATGAAAACAGCTGGAATTGAAATGGGATGCAGGGAATTCAAGATGAGTTCTTGGAATGCCCAGATTGGCCAGAAAATACCTTTATTTCACAATGAAACAAAATCACAGTAGGGCTTGCACACTGAAAATTTACAATATTATTTCAATTGAAAGCCACCAAAGAGTAAAAAATAAAAAAAATAAAGCCATCTGATGTGCCAACAAATTAAGCTACCAGTGCAAATACAAGGTTGAACAGAAAAAAAAAAAAAAAAAAAATGGCTATCAATTTCCTGAGGAGTCAATCAATGTGAAACCTCCATCCTTATTTAACATAATAAAAACAGCAGAAAAGGCATATATTATCACTGCAACAATTCGTTTCAGTATAACAGCCTCAAATGCTGCATCCACTACAACGGAGTACCTAGTTTCATTCAGAATGTAAAAATACACCATGGTAACCATAGGCATGCAGAGAAGAAAGCAAGCCATCCTTACCCGTATGAAACAATGGGATCATCCAAATATTCCAGCACATGCTTCACAATAACACTCCAACCAGTATAAAAGTCTGATAAAAAATATACCAATTTAATATCGGCATTAAAAGCATTAAAATTGGCAAGACGTCACCAAACATGATTCATACATAAATCATTCCAAACAAATAAGAATGTATGAGTACTGTGCAAGCAATAAGTTACTCTAAATGAAGTGCCATAAGCAAACAAATACACAGAAAAAATAATAGCGAATTTTCTCTATTGGTCTGTCCATCTGAAACCTAAATTCAGTCATACTTACCCACTATAAAAAATATATATATATAATTTAGTTCAGTCTGCTTGTTCATTCTATACAGGCACTCTCCATAAGTACAACAAAAAAAAAGAAAAAAAAGAAAGAAAGAAAGAAAGAAAGAAAGAAAGAGAGGAAACATATATTTATAAAACTGAAATGAGTAGGCAATCTAAAATGGCAACATCATCCTCATATATCCACAGTAGAGAATGTAGATTGAACAATTAGTACCACTTGAGAGACATGGCACAGAAGAATCACAGCTTTTCTGTTGACGAAAAAGGGAAAAAAAAAAAGGAAAAAGATGGAGGTGATGCAGTCAGCAATGGGAATGACAATCATACACTGCACCTAAGAAACAACAAATATTGTGCAAGAATTGACTTTCTACATAGGATACATCTCCTTACATTGTGAATATATCCCTCTGCTCTTCTATAGGGGCAGATCTGACATGTGAAACTCATTGACATTGTGGTGATATAACTGACTCCACAAAATTGTCAAGCATGTCGGTGAAAAAGATAATAAACTTCACCCAGTTCAGTAACCTAATTTGATGAATCAAAGGCAGATGAGGGACTCTAAACATCTTGAACTGTTAGGCAGCACTTCAGAATGTCAAAATTCTCACAAAGGAGCAAGCCAAGGATCAGCAATTAGCCAGCAGGACCTTGATATTTTAATGGGCTTCAAGTACACACTTTATTTCATATTTAGAAAACATTAGAGCAAAATCAGAATAGAAACATGTCAACATACCAACTACATCAGCTTCACAGAGATGCGCAAGACTTTGGAATCCCAAAACTTTTATTCTAGGATCACGGCTCTCAATGCAAGCCTAGTTATTCAATAGGAAGTATTAAACATGGCCCCAAAAAAATCTGAAAAGGAATTATTATACATAGGACTAAAAACAATACAAAAGAATAGAACATGAAAGAAGATATTTACTGAAACAGATAGAATGAGATCCACGCCCCTGTCTGGATTCGTTCTGCAAACATCCCGAATAGATGCACCCATGCTTGTAGCAATAATTGGCTCAGGAAAAACATCAGTTAATTTACCAGGCACTAAGACAGCCTAAACAACCGAAGAAAAGGAAACTTAAGACTAATAGAGTAAATTGCAGAAAGAATGCAACAATTCAAACTCTAGGAAAGCATTCTGTACCCGGGGGCAATGCAGGGGGCACAAACTCAAAACAAAAACAGAAAAAGCTTCAGGCCAGCCAGATTGCGTTAATAATGTCTTTGATCATTGAGGAAAATATGTTCCATTCAACAATAACAAGACAAAAATGGACAGAATATTTCAAGTTTTCTTTCCTTCAACAAAACATAAATGGTGAAGCATACGAATAACCTATATTGGAACACTTTACATCAATAGGTTACTGGGACTTTCAAATTGAAACACTTGACATATATATATATATATATATATATATATATATTTCAGATCAGTTTTGTTCCTTCTTTTAATGTAATATTGGAACCCTCAGAGAGTAAACAAGAAAGAGATTTGTGTCTTTTTTTTCATGTCTTATTTCACTTATTTCAGATCTTATAATTTAAGAGATGTTTGTCAGGATTGATTCATCTCTCTTGTATCCCCGTTGATTCTTTTAATAATGTATTGATCATATTTCAAAATCTTTGAGTTCTTGCACTTTTCTTGCTCCATTCTTGTAATCTTAAATTCATTTGATTCCTAGACACCGGTGAAATTCCAACTAGTGTCAGAGCTTGGTTCCAGTTTGTTACAATTGCAAAATTTGATTCCCTAGTGAACTTTAGCTTGTGAAAATGGAAGATGTTGTCTATCTTGATACAAAACAATTTGGAAAATGCTTTAAGAATTAAGGTAAAAAAGCCGGCATCTTTGACTAGATGATCAATTGATAAGAAATGGCTCTAATTAAGGCTGGGATTAGTAAAGAGGATGATGCAACAATGGTTATATTTTTAAGTGGATTAAATCAGGAAATTGTTGATAAGGTGGACCTATATCCTTATGGGACATTAGAAGAAATGGTAGGTATTGCTATTAAAATAGAAGGACAGATTAAAAGGAATAGGCAACTTAAACCACCTGGACTTGCATTCAAGAACACTTTTAAGAAGAATTTTGGGGGTAATAGTTTTGGTAATTGGAAAATTAATGGTAAACCAAAATTTAAGAGTCAGAATCCTGAATCTAATGTTGGGTATAAAAATGATAAGGGTAAAGCGGTGGCGTCTAGCAGTAGTAATGTCTCCACTAGAGCCAGAGATATTAAATGTTTTTCAATGTGGAGGTCCTGGTCATATAGCATCTGAGTGTCCTAACAGACAAAATATATTAATTAGGGAATAAGGTGATATTAATTCTAAATCTGAGAATGAGGATGTCTCTAATTTTAAGGAATTGTATCATAGTTGTTGTAATGCTGCCCAAGGGAAATATTACATTTTTGAGGGGTATATATTTCGGGGAAAATAGGTTGTGTGTGCCTAATTGTTCTTATAGAGAATTATTAGTTGAGGAAGCTCATACTGGTGGTTTAATCACGCATTTTGGGTTTCAAAAGACATTAGATGTTCTAACTGATCATTTTTATTGGTCACATGCAAAAAGATGTTTTAAGGTATTGTGTGAATTGTGTCTTATAAACATGCAAAATCCACTACTCAACCTTTTGGGTCATATACTTCTCTACCCGTGCCTACCCAGCCATGGGCTAATTAAGGTATTGTGTGAATTGTGTCTTATAAACATGCAAAATCCACTACTCAACCTTTTGGGTCATATACTTCTCTACCCGTGCCTACCCAGCCATGGGCTGATTAAGGTATTGTGTGAATTGTGTCTTATAAACATGCAAAATCCACTGCTCAACCTTTTGGGTCATATACTTCTCTACCCGTGCCTACCCAGCCATGGGCTGATATTTCTTTAGATTTAATTTTAGGACTACCTACGACTAGTAAGGCTAAAAATTCAATACTAGTTGTGGTTGATAGATTTAGCAAAATGGCACACTTCCGTGTAATAAATCTAATGATGTAGTTGTAGTGGTACACTAATTTTTTGCAAATGTGGTCAAACTGCAGAGTACCTAAAACCATTGTGTTTGATAGGGTTGTTAAATTTTTGAGTCATTTTTGGAAGGTATTATGGGAAAAGTTAGGTGCTAAATTTTTGTTTTCCACTACATGCCACCCTCAGACTAATGGACAAACCAAAGTGGTGAATAGAACTCTAGGAAATATGTTAAGAGCTATACAAAATCTTAAGCAATGGGAATCAGTAGAACCACAAGTAGAGTTTGCTTATAATAGGGCTGTACATTCAACAAGAAGGAAACCCCCCTTTGAGATTGTCTATGGCTTTAATCCTTTAAACCCTCTTCACTTAATTCCACATCCTATTTCTGAGTTACAAAATTTTGAAGCTAATTTTTGTGCCACGAAAATGAAAGAGTTGCATGAATCGAAAATGCAAGAGTTGCATGAATATGTTAGTAAACAAATCTCTCATAAAGTACAACAAATGGCTAATTCTACTAATAAACGCAAAAAAAAAAAAATTATATTCCAACCTGGCGATTTAGTGTGGGTTCATTTGAGAAAGGAAAAGTTTCCCAGTCTTAGGAAGTCTAAGTTAGACCCAAGGGGTGACGGATTTACCTACTAAATTCGGTAAATGCCAATGACTCTTTTCATGTCTCTGATTTGTACACTTTTGCTGGCATATGTAAGGTTTCAGGGACAAAAAATCTTCAAGAAGCGGGGAATGATGTGTATCTACCTAATTTTTCCTATTACTTAATTAACTCTCCAATCAATTGTGACATATTAACGACATTTAACTATTTTTCTTTTTATGTGAATGACTAGGAAAATCATGAAGCAAATGTAGTAGATGATTGCGATAATTTGGAAATTAATTTTGTTGTTTGTTGGATTTTCTAGTATTAGATAATTGTAATCCCAAATGATGTGATCGTTGGGCAGATATACTAGTAGAATTAAGTGTTGGCACACATAGACAGCCACCCGTCCTATACCGAATTAGTTGGACTGTTGCCTATGCAGCCCTTAATTCCTACACTTGGAAAAATATTATAGCTTATGGGAATTAGGATAATTGTAACATTTTTTGTGTTATTTTCTTTTATTATTTTCCTTGTAATTAGGCTATTTGTAATGGCTATTATACAGCTCATCGATATGTCACTTGGTCCATGTAATTAGGGGAGGGGGAGAATTGTAAGTGGGCTGGACAATATTAGGCCCAAGCTTGTTCGGCCTTATTCCCGAACCATCCTTGCGTAGGATTTGTTTGCCATGGGTATATAAGGCCACATTTTCTACTGTAGGCCACTTTCGACATCTGATGAATAAAAATTTTCTCTATTATTTCTCTCTCGCTCGCTCGCTGAAATCTCTCTCTCACTCACGTAGCTCTCTCGCTCAATCTATTCTCCTTCTCTCTTTTCTGTTCTAAATCTCTCAGACGCCTTTGAATTATTCTCTGTGCGCTAAGATCTTGGATCTTCCCTTAATATTTTATCATTAGTTGATCTAAGTTGATTCGTTTAAACCATATCTGATATTATCTAGCGATTTTCTTGAGTTTATTTGAAATTCCATCTTGGAGTCTTCATCAAGCAATGTTGCAATGTGGCCATAGCAATACACAAATTTGCGGTAATAACCAATTAAACCTAAGAATCCCCTCAAATCCCACAAGTTCTTAGATACCAATCATTGCTCCATAGTTGCTAGTTTAGAAGAGTCTGTTGCCACCCCCTTATCATTGGCTACATAGACACTTCTTTTGGTTCACATACAATGAGTGCTCCTTTAAGGCCATAAAGACCAACCTAAGGTGTTAATGTGTTCTTCTAAGGAGGGTTAAAATGAGAATGTCATCAAAGAATACTACAACAAACCACCGGAGATAAGAGTGAAATCCTTAAGGCTCACCTGTATTTGAAAATATTCTGACTTCAAGTCTAGCTTTGAAAAAATCACAGCCCCATGGAGTTCATCTAATAACTCGTCGATCATCGGAATGGGAAACATATCCGACACTGTAACCTTGTCGCGTATCCTATAATCTACACAGAACTTCCAACTACTATATTTTTTCTTCACCAACAGCACAAGACTAGAGAAAAGACTAGCTTGGTTGAATTATTCATGCTGCCAACACCTCTTTGACCATCTTTTCTATCTCATCCATCTGAATACAGAGGTAGCGATAAGGCCGCACATTGATTGGTGCGGATCCTAGCTTAAGTATGATGTGGCAGTCTAGCTGTGGGAGTGGGATTAGCCCCTTAGGCTCTGTCAGTACCTCCTCAAACTGTTGTATCACTCCTTGAATTTCCACCAGAATCTCCTTGATTGGTTCGCTGCTATGTGGTTCCCCTTCTAGCCTACATCTTTCAATCAAGATTCCCTCTCTCTCCCTTGAAAAAACTCTAACCAATGCTTTTAAGGAGACTTGTGCCTTATAAAGGCTTGGGTCTCTTTGCAAAGCAATGGTGGTATTACCCGATGCAAATTTCATCTTCAACTATTTCCAATTAATTTGCATCATCCCTAATTTCTCTGGCCATTGCATTCCTAATATCAGGTCTGCCCCTCCTAATTCCAAACGAAAAATATCCTCAACAATCTCAATTCCTTATATTGTCAGTCGTAGCCCCTTACATATTCCTCTATTTGCAATAAGCTTCTCATTCCCATAAGAACACCATATGTTGCGGTTGCCATCACTGGCAAACACAAAATTGTCTCTCCATAATCAATCAACACTGTCACTGGTTCAACACCCAATTTCCCTAGCAACTTCATGGTTTTGGCGGGGTGAAGCCCACAACTGAGTTCATGGACAACTCGAATACCTCAATAATCTATTCTTGAGTTTCCTCTTGCTCTTCCTTATCCCCCCCACCTCTATGGCTTCTTCTGGTGGTGTGACCTCATCCGATAGGAAGATATGTAGTGCACAACTCTTATAGATATTCCCTAACCCATATTTTTCTTCACATTTAAAACAGAGCCCCTTCTCTTTTCGGCGTTGGATTTCTGCCTCGGGCAATCATCGGCTTCCTAAGCTTCGCCGGACAATGACTGACCACTCTGAGTCATTAATTAGGGCGAGTGATTATTACCGGTTGGGCTAAATTGTAGATGCAGGCAGCCCAAATGGGACTAGACTCACGGGGATGGGTTTAGGGCTTTATTGCTGAAGTTTAAATTACCGACACCCTTAGTTTAGACCCGTATCCTCTTGACCCGATTCGCTCAACCTGGATAACTCGGTTCTTATCTTTAACCATCTGGATCATCTCCATTATCTCACTCAATCCATAGGGTCGCATCATCAAAAATTCTACTTTCATGGCTGGCTTCAAGCAATTCAAAAAAAGCACTCTCCAATACTTCCTTGGGTAAGCTTCCTTGCATGGGTACCGCAAGCATCTCGAACTCCTCCACTGATTGTATATTGAATGCCAAGAATTTCTCACATAATGTCCCTTCATGCCTTGATCGAAATCAAGCCAACACCACTTCCTTTTAAAGGTTCACCATGAGTTGAATCGGCCCACTTCCTCCACATATTAGCACCATGCGAGAGCCTTACCCTCCATAGCCACCATTGATGCCTCAAGCTTCTCTAGTTCAATCAAGTAGTTGATTGCAAAATACCTCTAGATCCTAAAAAACAATTCATCAGGATCTACTCCTCCAAAATTGGGAAACTCCAGTTGCCGCAATGGCCTATATTCTTATCTGTGCCCTCCATCTTGTGTTTGCATCCTTTAGTTCACCTAAACTTCATTTCTCTACCTCAAAACTAACACACTACATTCTCCTTCTATTATCACCTGCTCCAATCTCGTGACAACCCCATATAGCCCGTCCAGTGTCTTCTCCACATTCCCAAGCTTGGTATCCATTCCCGGAATGCGTTAGATGTCTTCTCTCCAAGCATCCAGCTCCCCTTGTACTACTCCAAGTTTCTCCTCTAACACCTCTACCTTTTATGTGCCATCTTCCCCAAGACCTAACTGCTATGATACCAATGTGATAGAACTCACAGTCTTCACAAGTAATTCCCTAAATTAAGTGATCATGACACACAAATAGCCAAGTAATAGAAAAGAAAAATAACATAGGAGCAATAGTGGGAAGTGGAGATGTAAATATATTAGTCATGAAAGGAAAACGTCTAAATACAACAGGAATTTGAGGACTTGTGGCCTCCTAGTTCTCTATTCTCCCCCCTCTTCTCAAGGGAATGATAGCTTATCACTTTTGGGTAAAAAAGACATCAAAGTTCCTTCAAAAGCGTTTTTATTGACATAGGATGTGCAAAGGATTTCAATCCATTGTAGGAAGATGCGCTACATGTCAAAAAAGCAAGAGTTTCTTCCACATAGGTTTGTATGTTCCACTACCCATGCCAAACAAACCCTGGGAGGGGGTGAGTATAAACTTTGTACTAGGTTAGCCTAGAACTCAAAAAGGCAATGATTTGATCATGGTGATTGTTGATAGATTCTCAACGATGACTCACTTCATTCCTTGCCACAAGACGGATGATGCTACACACACTATTTACTTTAAAGGGGCAGGGAGACAACATGGTGTTCCTAAAAGCATTATGTTGGATAAAGATGTGAAGTTCCTAAGCTCCTCTATAAAGACGTTATAGCACTTGATGGGGACAGAGTTGATATTTAACACTTATCATCAGCCACAAATGGATGGAGAAACCGAGGTGACAAATAAGACTTTTGGTACTTTGCTAAGAGGATTGGTGAGTAAAAGTACAACATATTGGGATGTCCAATTGGCACAAACAGAGTTTGTAGATAATATAAGTATCAAAATCTACAGGCTCAAGTCCTATATAGCATAAATCCTTATATGTCAATTGATATGATATCATTAAAGAAGGGAGATCTAAGGAATTAAGAAGAAAAAAGAGGGTGGAGTTCTTTCAAAAGCAACATGAGAAACATTGAGAAAGCCAATGCCGCATATCAAGCTAGGGGAAACAAATGAAGAAGCAAACATGTGTTTGCTCTAGAAGATTTGGTTCGATTTCACTTGAGAAATGAGAGGTTCCCTCGTCTAAGGAAGAATAAGTTAATGTCAACGGTGGAAGGTCCTTTCAAGATCCTAGGAATGTTAGGGGCCAGTGCATATGAGCTTTAGGAAAGTTTGGGAATAGTGCATATGAGGTTGAGTTACCAAAGTCATATGGAGGAGTTTTAGGAATGTTCAATATTGGTGATCTTTCTCTATACATGTAATACCCTAAAATTTTCTAACCTAATTTTTGATTGATTAGCCTTGTAATCTTTCCCTAACCTCTTGTCATTATTTAAGCATCTCAGCTTTACCCTTAAACCATTCATTTCACTTTAATAACCTTTAAAACCCTAGTTTTTTATTTTAGCCAACTGGTGATCGACTAGGTGTTACCTAATGGTCGAGCGGGATAGAGGACTTGATAGTCGACCGATCAAGCTCCTTTAGTCTACTGAAGTTGGTCAACTCTGCCAAATCTTATTCATTTTAATTCCTTTTAACCCCAAATCATTTCATATGCCCAACATTTTTATATATTTGGGTTCCTAGATTAATTCCACACCTTTCCTCAAGTTTTCATAATTTTTAGGAATTATTTGATAATTTCACAATTTTTTCCCACTTATTGGTTTTCTACTTTACCTCAATCATTTTTATTTATTGTTAAATTTTATGGGCCTTGTTAACCATGAAAATCTAACCCACCATACCTTCCATATCTGATCTACCTTGCCCTTACTCATTTAACCAAAGTTTTGTCCATAATTACATCATTACGTTTCCCTATCAACTCTCTCTACACCCTCTTACCTCTTTTAAGCACTCTCATCACCCTCTGACTTGCAAGCAACCCCAAAATTTTATTCTCCGCCCCTCTCCTCCCTTAATCAATAGCCTTAGAGTCTCATGACCCTTTGGCTTCTCATTTCACAATTAGCCAAATTTATAGTCCTGAACTTTGCTCCCTCCCCTCTCCTCTCTCCTCTCTCCTCTAGCTCCCTTTCTGTCCTTAATTTCTTTCTTGTGTTGTTCTAGCTCCCTTGAGCTAACTAAGCCCTTCTGCTTCCCATCTCCCCTTCCTTCTTCACTTCTTTGCTTCTAAAATATTAAACTTGAACCAATTAGTGCTTTAATTTAAGCAAAAGTGAGTTAAGATTCTTAGATTTTGAAGTAGTTCATTCTCGTTCAAGTCTTAACATTTCGATCAAGGGTTTTATTCTCCTCCTCTGCATTTCTCTTTCTATATTCTAAAACCTTGCTTTTATTCTTATTTTCTAATTTATAATTTTTTTGTTGTGCTTAGTGGTATTACTTTGCTTAGAGAGTAGTGTGCCTTATGTAAATACCATGATAGCATGTTTTACCTTGTAAAAGCATGTTTTGGACTTTATAGCTTGCATTCATGTATTGTGCATGCTTTTATGTAAAGCATATGACTGATTTTATGTTAAAATACCGTGCTTCAAGCCATGCTAGATTTGGTATTGGATTTTCAAGTATGATGTTGTATTTGTTATTTTTAATAAGTATGTTATTATGAGATTTAACGTGTGTTTAAGAATACTTGTGAGTATCATGTAGTGGATTGGAGATTTCGTGAATTCTGGTTTTGGGAGGGGGGTTCAGCCTTAGGGATTTTAGTGTGCTTAATGGTTGTTTTAATTTAAGTTAATTACATCATGAGGTGTTAAAAAATGCAGTGGAGGTTGTGCAGAATTTTGGTGAAGTTTAAAGCATGTTAAATATTGTGAGAATTTGGGAAAATAATTAGCCTAGGGATACAATGGCCATTTCACTTGTTTTTGGTGAAATCTAAATACACTAGTGTGATTGTTAAGCTTTTTACTTAAAACACAATATAAAATATGATAGGGTTTGTTTGAGTATGGGTTAAGTCGTGATAATAGCAAAGTTTTTAGGTGTTCTAGGCACATAAAGGCATTTTGATCATTTTGGGTAAATTCTTTCAATTGGATGTTTTATAAGTGACATTTGGTTAATAACATGATAATTGTGATGTGTGATTAGTTTGGATTAATTAGGAATGCCACAACTACAAGTGTGACTTTTATGTGAAAATAGTTTTAAATGATATTAGAAACTAAAGAGGTATAATCAATATTTTATATGCAAAATATTAGAGTTTAATTCTGAAATTGGGTTGGTTGTACTTAATATGATATGATTAAGTGTTGTATTAAGTTTGTTAAGTTAATGAGCCTTATAGACGAAGTTGTGAGTTGTTTGGGAATAAGGGTTCCCTAAGAGCATTAAGGCCTTTCCACTAGTGGAATGTCTTGTATTATCTTTGTTTAGCTTCCCTTATGTTTTATGATTATTCTAGCGTTTATGATATGTTTAGACTAATTAACCATAGTATAATCCCACATGTTCAATTCATAAATAATTGTTGAAGTGAATTCGGTAATAAGCTTAGTGTTTCATGTAATTAGTAATAAGTGGAAATACAAGTGGAAGTGGCTAAGTTAATGAAAATGATCAAGTGGTATCATGTTTAGATATTACTACTAGAGTGGAACTTCAGATGACCTTGTTTCATCGAAACAAGAATGGCCCTACATCTACTCTATACTTGTTTGTTCTATGAGCTTATAGGGGTACGTATACTTAAGAATTAGAAGTCTATATAAATGTTCCTAGGAGTGTGTTGCCCTGGAGTGTGTCGTCCTAGAAGATGCCTTGATGCGCTATGCCCTAGAAGATACCTGATATCATGATATCATTTCACCGATTATAAATAGTGGGGTCGTGATCTCAAGCGGCTAAGTAAATGAAATAGTGTGGTCACCTATGTATGAACTCTAATACAATCTTCTTTAAGACGTATCCTATCAAGAATAGTGAATACATGTATAATATCTCTTCTCATATGACTTACTTGTTAATGTACAAGTATAACCACAGTTCTGCTCCTAATGTTATGAGATGCATGACTATACCTAATATTGCTCCAAATGTGACTGAGAGGTTGAAAGACATGTTTGAGAATCTTGAAAAGACACATTTTGGAAAGCAATGAAATGGAATCCAAGGGACTTGAACGGTACAACATTGGCTTGTTTGGAGTTTGGAAAGTCGAATGACATGCTAACTAACATTGTGGACTCTGATTTTGGACCTTAACAATTGAGGTCCACTAGTAGATATGCGTTTTATCATAGTAATCCGGCAACGAGCCGAAGGTCGTCTTGCAAGAAGAAATTGCACTTTATACAACTAGGGACGAGTACATGGTTGCATGGCTTTGAGGGATACTTCATGAGCTTGGGTAGGATCAAGATGCTCCAAAAGTCTAAATGATAGTTAGAGTGCAATCAAAACTTTCAATCATCTAATGAAACACATTGATATTAGATACCACTTCATCTGATATACTATTAATGTTGGCAAGGTTGTTTGAGAGAAAGCAGATACTATAATTTGACGCATGCTTACGAAGCCTTTTATGTCCAAGTTTAAGCATTGCTCAAACTTAATAGGAGTTTATATGCCATGAGGCCCTTCGCAATGGCTTTTGGGGATTTATGTGATCATATTACACAGATGTTAGCTTAAGAAAAAGTTGCATCCAGGTAGAGATTTGTTAGCTTGTGTCTTACAATTAGTATGCTTAACACCAAGGTAGCTATGCATAAAGTTGGAGTTGAATAAGGGCACCTAGAGGAAAACAAGAGTCTTTAGTGTTGGTGAACACAGGACGTGTTTACTTTCTAGTAAAACAACAAACTTCAGAGATTCCAGCACAAACCACAAAGGACCTGTGTAGGGAAACATGGCAGGGAATGGCCACGTTTTCTCTAATACAGTTTGTGCAGGTGAGATTTCCGTGCAATCTCAATTTCCCCTATTTCATGTTGCATTTCTGTATATATATATGCCTTTGATCCTACATTTGTCATGTGTCTTTCTCCTCATAAATTATTGGAAAACCGACAGAGAGAAGAAGAGAGATACTTCAAGAGAGGTTTGTGAAGATCAATTAATCATTTTTGTATTTGCATTGTTTGTTTCAATTGTGAATTGATCATCTTTCCCAATTTTTGAGTTCTTGTAATTTTTTTGCTCAATTTTTGCAATCTTTATTTTATCTGCTAAATGATTATGCGCTCACACCCGGTAATTGTCAACATATATTATAAATACCTTAAATTATTCTCTAAAGAATAGTAAATATATTCATAAAATATCTACGACCTAGAATACAGAATAAATCTCCAAACTTGGACTTAAAGTCCTCGTAGCCTAATATGAATCAAGTCTTTAAAATCTGTTTCACATAAATAAGGGCTGAACTGCATTTGCTTCACTGGGGGTAATATCCATCTGCCACAGCAAATGGAAGCCAAGGGCTCTAGGACCTCGAAATCCCACAAAGGATAGGAGTGAGCCTGTAATAATTGGAGTTTCACGGTCATATATTTTCCCAAATAAGAGAGGATAACTAAGGTCTGAAATAGTTTCTAGCTTATTCTTTCCATGTGAGACTGCAGATAGAAACTGAATGATGACCAAAAAGAGTGAAGTTACTGTTACTTGAATGCTCCCAAAGATCCGGTCATTGTTCTCCCATGTCTTACACAGCAACCGAATCGCTGTAGCATGCAGCACCCTGTGTATGAGACAAACAATTGTTAAGTTACGCATTCTAACATTTGATAATTATAAACATGAATTGACAGTGAAGATCACAAAACATATTGAAGTTCAAATGTAATATAAGGGAGCATTGGAGGAGCACAAGACCAGATATAAGCAAATAGTTAGACATCAAACCTCAATCAATATAGAAAAAAAAATGCCATAATGAAAGCTCAAAGGCAAGGACAATAGGTAAGTCCTTAAAAACAAAATGCACAATAACAAACTGATGATATGGGTTATTTTCAAACAAGGCCCAGTCAATCAAGCCCACTACTAGGCCCAGACAGTTGGCTCAAGCCCAGCTTACAAGCCCAACTCAGACATAGGCTCATTATATGGGGTTTTAAAGGCCCTTGGAATAGTTGATGGCTATGTATAATAGTCCCCTTACAGTGAGGGCCGAGGGGCTTGCGTAATATCTCCTCTCCCCTTCACCCCTCTTATCCTCAATCCCGTATAAATAAGGGGTATGCTTTCTCATTCCCTTTAAGCTCTCATTCCCACCACATAATAACACTCTTTTTCTCTCACGTCTCTTCACTTTCTCTCTACCCCCTTCCCCCTCATCCCCTTGGCTAACAATTTTGCTACAATACAAACAATTTACATTCTCACAAATATTACAAAAGAAGATGAATAGTGCACAACCCTACTCCATTTCCTCAAGGAAAAGAGGAGATAATAATTACATATTATATTGTTATTTGTCCAAGTCATAATCTTCTTCGAGCCTCATTTACACACTTCATTTATTTCTTAATGAACAAGAACGTCATGACCGACCTTACTGTTCATAGCTATATTGTAAGGGAGCGTTGCTCCTCTTCTTTGTAGTGGTTTAGTATTTGTTTTGTAAGAGAGTCAGACCACTAGCCGACCCCGTTCCCTATAATTGTATGTGTACTTGTATTTTAAGAGAGTTGCAACCCCATTATATGTTTAAAAGACTAATTTGTAAAGAAGTCAACTCCGACTCTCAAGAATAAGCTACCCTACTAACGAACCTCATGGCCCCTAGTTTTTGATGCGAGATTCTAACCCCATAGGATTTGTTTCATCAAGCCAACTCCTGAGTTCAACCGTAGACTGACCATCTCCAAATGCTGCCCTCGAAGGCCGTTTGACGTGATGGATTGATTTTTTAAAGGGAGTGATAAATATATGAATAATAATAATCTAAGCTCTCACTCCCAACACATAATAACACACTCTTTTGCTCTCACCTCTCTCTACTTTCTCTCTATCTCCTTCCCCCTCATTCCCTTGGTCGATAATCTTAGGTGGTTCGTGGGGATCCTTACAAAAAGTCATGTCTCTCCCATCACACTAGCAGTCTAACACCTCAACATAAACGCCTCAATCCACCCCCTTGTGTTGGATCTCCCTTTGGCCGTACCTTTTCTAGTCATGCAAATTCATAAGAAAAAAAAAATCGTTGACCACCTCGTCGTCCATAACCATCAATTTGCCACCAACTATATTCTATGGGGTTGGTCAAAGCACCTTTCCATCAGCCATCCTATTGGGTCGATTACAAAACCCACAATATAGTTTTTCAGCCATATTTCTTCAATCGCATCGAGCATAACGGTCGGGTTGCCATCAGCCATATCCTATTGGGTCAGTCACAAAACCCACAACAATTTATTTGGACCAACTACTAAAAAAAGGAAAAGAAAAGAAAATTCTTACATATACTTCAATATCTAGGTGAGAGAGAAATTTGAGTATTTTTTAGCATGTAAGTATACTATTATCTCATACTCAAAAATTAAATTGTTAGTTGTTAAACGCTTTGACCAACTAATGAATTGAGTTATCTTTAATTTTGTAGATTCATACCAAGAAAAGAAATAAACTTGCACAATCCCAACTCAATATTTTAGTCTATGTTAAGTACAATCAAGCTTTGATCGAAAGATATCAGTTAAAGGACAAGATTGATCCCATTTCTTCAAAGGGCATTGATGAGAGTAATGAATGGTTAATTGGGAGAATAGAATCTAATGAAGAGAGTGCTGAAAATGATACTATTTTTAAGAATGATGATTTGAAGTGGGGGCATGTTGTTACTATTGGTGGAGTTGATGAAGAGAGGTTTAACATAAGATTTAGAGGTAATAGGCCTGGAGCAAGTGGTGGTAGCAGCAGTAGCTTACATAGATATGTCTAGAGACTCTAGACAAGAATTAGAGGAGAAGGACGAGGATGAAGCCTATGGGTCAAAAGAATCAGATGCATTGGAGGATGAAGATGCCCTTATAGAAGAATTTTTTATTTTTTATTTTTTTGCTAGTATTAATAATAATGACTCATATGTTACTATTTTGATAAGTATTTTTTTTATGGTATATATATATTTATATTTCTAAAAACTTAAGTCATTAAATTATTTTTTAAGTAATTTTGGTACCTCACTTCACCTTGCGCTTAGCACCTAGGCTTCAAGACTCCTATCGCCTAAGTGCACCTTATGCATGTTCAAAACACCCATCTTTGATAAGTATGATGCCTTTTGTCGAAATTCAAGAAGGAACACAAACACCATAGACAACCAACTAGAGTGTCAACTTAGCCATTGGTATCTTTAAGCAATTTTCATCATGATCAGTTGTAACAAGGGATTAGTGGTGTGAGTTAGCTTCCAAGTCCAACTTTCTATTCTACCTAATATCAGGGTCTGAATTCATCAACTTCTCCATTTTCATAACTAGTTTACCTCGCACTGCAAGTTATGGTGGTGTAGAAGCTACACAATTGAAGACAAGGAGGAGATAGAGTGAGGGTTACATAGTATGATGGGCCTTAGCGAAAAAGAGTCAATCGATTAGGTTAACACGAGTCAGTTGGTTGGGTCAATAGGACTATCCCAAATAGGCATAAACTAATGATGAATGTCCTGGTCAATTTTAGGTTGGTATTTTGTTGCACTGGGTTTAAATTTTGTTGCACCAAAGAAGATAACATTGAACCAACTCACTAGCTCTAGTAGAATGGCACTACAATCCTTATACACACCAGTTGGAGAGGTTTTAGGTATTCATCAAACACATTTTCACTACCAAGTCCCATGCGCAACTCGATAACACCGTGTCTGTCGTTGGGTCAATACGACTGTCTTAAGTGGCACACTTTAACCACTAAATAAGTAGTAAGTTCAAGTCTGGCAAGAATGCTACTAGTATACTTTTGCATGGGAGTCGGGATGGTTTAAAACAATTCATTAGATTCAGTGGAGTGGTATATCAAAGGAACCATCCAGAATCCAGGTATATCAACAACATTCTTCAACAATGATATGTCCATTTGTCCTCCATCACGTTCAACACTCTATATAAGTCACCTTCCAACTCCCTTCATTTATTTAATTTTCTTGATGTTGTTTTTGCTTCTAGAAAATACTTAGCTTCACTTCCAAGTTACAATTCAAAATTTAAAATTAGAGTCCCCAAGTATCATAGTCCACTAACCAGCTGACGTTCAAAAATCAATTTCGGAACTCGAACATCAATTTCAAATTTTGATTATTTTACTTTTAGGCCTCCCCTAGTCACATGTATTGCATGTCAGAGTTCACATGAAATTTTCTTGGAATATTTTCCTTGAATTGGACAAGATAACCAAAGGCACGTTGATGATGTGACTCGCATATATAATTGACTCTAGAAAAACAAATGTGGGAAAATGGTCTACGCAAGGAAAATAAATTGTTGTTACAAGATATAATCTGAGTAATATAGAATCCAAAAGTAATTGGTATTTGTGATTATAAGCGTAAATCTTATTTATTCAAATTAAATTTGTTCCAAGCTCTCTTGGAATTATACTATTTTTCCATTATATGCGTCGATGCCTGCACCTATATGTTTCAGACTTAGTCTCCTAAATGTGTTTGCTCATTCTTGTATATGAATGCTTATGAATGATAACTCACTATTTTCATTAAGTTGGATGATCCTGTTCTAGAATTTAGTAACTCCTAGCAGCACAACTTTAAATTATGGTTGGATATGATATATCGCTCATGTATTAGGTTAAATCTCTCCTAATTCGTTTATGACTAATGATGCAAGGTGTCATATGGTCTTGCTACATATATATTTGGCCTCTGCTCATAGGTACGAACATTAGATATTGCAATAAATAATATAATTATACATAGACATGACATTTCAAGCATAATTGTCATGTATACATAGAAACTATAGGTGAGCAAATGAGCAAGTCTCTTCGTGCATGCTTGGCTCAACATACATATAACATGAAGCTTGCATTCGTATACTATCATTATACGTTCAAGTAGTGTGGAGATGCTTGTTATTGCCCACCAATATTTAATATTTCACTCTAACTGAATCTTCTAATAACATAATTTTTTTATTATTGTTAACTAATTTCAACTTACAATGATGTGCATGCTACAAGTATGAGATCATTCCATGCTTGAATCAATATTTGTATTCACCGTACTATACTGTGTCTAATGAAATAACATCTCTTAAAAGCTTTGTGAAAACTCAAATTCTAACAGCTTACTCCGAGAAACCTTGAAGAGGCGCACCTATTAGCCTTCCCAACACACTAAAAGAAACCGTGTTAGAGATACAAAGCCAAAGATCTCAAAGAAACATAAAGAATAACCGAGGCATGCAAGAGAGACTGAAAAGGAAGAGAACAAGGCAATTAACACCAATGAACTCAGTGAAGAGACATTCAAAGAAGGCACAAGATATTTTTATTAGAAGAGATCGAGCTATTTGAACTTTGCAACAAGACACATAAAAACCACAACAATACATTGAGGACATATAAGAAGAAATGAAGCAAATGCGTATCATGTTACAACACCTGTTGCATAATGCAAATTCCCCGAACCTACGGAGAAGAAACCCAACCCACCATGAAGGAGATGCTAATAGTGTTGAAAAAAGCTGAAGTGAGTTTTGTTCATCCTCTGGTGAATCATCACTTGAAGCAAAAAGGAGAAGGCATGCTAAAAAGGATGATTTTCGTGATGTAAAGGCTGAAATCCCTGAATTTGAAGGCAACCACAACCTGAAAGAATTCCTTGAGTGGGAATTAAAGTGTGCTAAGCTATTTGAAGTCAAGGGGTACAAGGATGACAAAGCTTTCAAAGTGTTTTTTTTAAGCTTAAAAAGCATGCCTCTCTTCAGTGAGAAAATCTAATTCTTCAAAAGAGAAAGAAGGGAAAGTCCAAAGTTAGGTATTGGACAAAGATGAGAAAGCTCATGAAAGACCTCTATAACAAAATGTCTCCTCTAAAGCAAGGTCAAATGAATTTGAAAAACTTGTGTCAACACTCGGACTAGAAGAGAGTGAAGAACACTATATGTCTAGGTTTGGTGGAGGCCTAAAACAAGACATTGCAAGAAAGGTTGATAAGCAAACACACTATACTTTAGATGAGCCATTTCACCTAGCCATCAAAGTAGAGATTAGAGAAGCATAAGAATGAGAAGAAAGCGCCTCAGTTTTTTACAATAAAACCATTGCTAGCACTTCCAAAGATAATCTTACAACTTCAAAACCCCAACCTACACCCATCAAGTTTGATGTAAAGGGAGAGAGCAAAGAAGGTACATTCATAATGAATCTCCCAACAAGAGGGTGAGGTAATAAGGGTGACGGCCATAAGTGTAAAGGAGTAGGGCACGATCACAATGAATGTTCCAACAAGAGGGTGAGGACACTTTAAAGTAAATGAGACCATCTCATCCTCAGAAGGGCATAGCTTCAGCACCACCTGATGTTGGAGAAGCATTTATGATTATGAGGGTCCTCCATTCAAAGGAAGTCAAGGAGGATGGATCACATAGAGAGAACATATGTCGAACCAAGTGCCCCATACTTGGCAAGGTATGCTCTCTTATTGTGAATGGTGGAAGTTGTGCAAATTTTTCCTCAATTATCATGGTGGAGAAGCTTCATCTTCCCACTACAAAGCATAACCAGCCATACAAGCTATAATGACTTAACAATGGTAATATGGCAGAGGTAAATAAACAAGTGTTAATTCCTTTTTTCCATTGGTAAAACATATCATAATGAAGTGCTATGTGATGTTGTACTTATGGATCTTTGTCACTTCTTGTTATGTAGGTCTTGGCAATTTTATAAAAGCGTTGTGCATGATGGAAGAAAAAATATTTATTGCCTAAAGCTTACAAAGAAAAATATAGTGCTAACACCCTTATACTCAAGGCCAGTAGTAAAGAATGATAGCCTGCAATGTAAAACATCCTTGTTCATTGATGAAAAGCATGTTGATAAAGGCTATAGGAAGAGGCAAAGTTGTGTATCTGCTACTGCTACTGGAAGACAGTATGGGCAGCCCCTGTTTTGACCCACCAATCGGTAAGCTACTAGCAGATTTTAGGGATTTTTTCCCCACTGATTTGCCACAGGCCCACATGAACTGCTAAGGCATCGAGTACCAAATTGACTTGGTACCGAGTGCTACTCTTCCTAACAAGGCAGCATAAAAAAGCAACCCAAAAGAGGCCATGGATATGCAAAAACAAGTGGTTGAGCTGCCGTCCAAAGGCTTTATCCAAGAGTCACTTAGCCCATGTGCAGTCCCAGCCCTTCTTGTGCCAAAGACTGATGGTTTTATGAGGATGTGTATTGATAGTAGAGCTATCAACAACATCACCATCAAATATACGTATCCTATCCCTAGATTTGATAATTTATTAAGTTGCTTACATGGCGCTCACTTGCTTTCTAAAATAGATTTGAGGAGTGGCTGCTACGAAATCCGAATGAAAGATGATGACGAGGGGAAGACCGCATTTAGCACCAAAGGAGAGTTATATGAGTAGAGGATTATGCCCTTTGGCTTGTCTAATATGCCTACCAATTTCATGAGACTTATGAATTAAGTGTTTAGGCCATTCATGATGTAGAAGCATCCCATAATAACATTTCACTAATTAATTTTACTAAGTCAAGAGATCACAAAACACTCTTAACTTGGACAAAATTAATTAGCTAAAATAAGTAAGGTAGAGAACCAGCCATGCACCAACCATGCAAACCACGTGCATGGCCGTGCAAGGAGGCACATAAAGGGCACCCATCCATGCAAGATTAGCCAGCTATCTTTTGCTGAGAATAATCAAGCACAATCAGCCAACTTGCACCAAGAAATTTGAAATTAAAAGGGAAGAAAAAGACAAGGCACAAAGATGATGGGGGTTGGTGAGATTCGGCAACTTTTTTTGGGTATTAACCGACCAACAAGGCAATGTCCAAGCAAGGTCAACCCAACTGCTGGACACACATGTTAACCCCTCCCAATCAGATTATTTTGATTAACTAAGCATAGGAGATGGTTGACTAGGTATGGGGGATGATTGAGTGATTTATACTTTGATTTATTACCTACCATTTCATCATGTAAGGCGCTTCCTGCTGTGGTATGGCTGTCAAAATCATCCAACTAGTTTTAAATTGTATTAGATAACTAGATAGCAAAAAATAGTTGGAAAGTAAGTAGGTAAATAAGGGGGAAGGGTAGATTGTGAGGGTTTGATCTTTGGCACTACCTTAGATCAAATACTATCCTACTTCTCATCCCTTCTCTCTTTTTAACTTTCGGTGGTCAATTATCTCATAAGCCACCATCTTTCATAAAGCATGTGCCAACTTATTTAACATATGCATCAACTTGTGTATAACTCTATCAAAAAAGAACATGTAAAGCATCTCAAACTTGTATTTATAGCACTTAAAAGTAGCAAGTTGTATGCTAAACTAGAAAAGTGTGAGTTCTTTGTATCTAGGGTTACTTTCTTAGGCTTTGTGGTGTTCAAAGACGACATGGTTATGGATGAGTCAAAGGTAGAAGCAATCAAGACTTGGCCATCAGCAACAAGCCTAACACAAATGAGCTCATTCAATAGGCTTGCTTCCTTCTATAGGCGGTCCATTAAGGGATTTAGCACCCTATTGGCCCCTATCACCAAGTGCATGAAGAAGGGGGAATTCAAGTGGACAAAAGCAGTCCAAGAAGCCTTTGAATCAGACAATTCTGAAAAAATAAGGTGATGTCATGTGGCATGAGTGCAGGAAAATGGTGTATAACACTAGTGGTTATCAGCATCACCAAAAGGAACTACTTTATACCAGAAAACCTAACTGGAGAACCAGATATAGCTACAAGTGTACTCAAGATATGAGAGTGTATTCACAATATACTAAAGTATTTCTAGAAGTACCTTTTAGATAACAAAAGGGAGCCATTAAGCACCACGCAAACAAAACAGCAAGCAGGATCTTGCCATCTTTATCTAAAGATCACTTAATAGTATACTCAAAATGGCTCTAGCTGGAAGCTTAAAGTATAAGAGAGCAACTGGGAAAGAAACCACATGAAAAGATTCTAGCTGAGTCATAAAAAAAAAAGCCAGAAAAACAATAACAGTCTCCCACAAATTAGATGAGTTACACCAGTCAAAAGACTATGGTCTGGAAGACAAAACTGCAAGGATATTTGAATTAACACAGATAGCATGTTCAATCGCAAATGAAAAAAGTGAAGAAAAATCCAGAGAAATTGCATCCCTTAAGATAAGGATATATGCCAAACATCAATTTCTAAACCATGGTCACACAACAATCACAGAAAAGCATAATGTAATAAGTCACGTAGTGCATTACATGCATGCATAAGATGACTCTATAAGGATAAATAACTTAATGAACCTACGGTTTTGCATCCTTGTGAATCATTGGTGTGATTGTCTTAACTATGAATGGCAGCAATTCAGTGTGTGACGCAAGTGATGGTAGAATTTCCAAAAGCTTCAACTGCAGCAACAGTTCAGGAAAAAAAAAAAAAAAACAGATTAGTGTATGTTGATATACACTATAGAGAAGGGTGCAAACAGCACCACAAAAAAAGAGCTCACCGACATATCATGGCAACCAGAATTTTTAAGTCTGAGTAAATTACTGTAGTACATAATGGCCAATAAAAGCGTCAGACCCAGCCTAGGCTGCATAACACCGAGGGCAGCCAAAGCCTCAGCTGCACAAGTTCCCAGTGTAGGATGCAAGTTCAGAATGCCAACAACTGCAGTCAGCAACAAAGATATCTCTGCATGGATAAAAATGATGTAATGAATCCCAGCTGCTGCACTCTACAAAATGTAGCAAGGAATGATTTCAATGGCATTTACCAGTTAATACACTTGTTTGAGACTGGTATACAGAAAGGGAAGATCTTTGTCTGTCTACAATTGATAAAGCCAATTGCCCAAGTTGAAAAATCCAAAATTTGGATCCATTTCCAATTTTTTCAACACAACTTCCTCCGAGTGTTGACATACTAAGGAAGAAAGAAGTGGAAGGTAAGTCCTGGAAAATAGTGTTCAAAATAAGTAACTGATAAATAAAACGCAGCTATGATCATCTGCAGCAGCAATAACTCAAATGGAAGAAAAGTTGTATAGTAGAAGGCGTGATTTTTTCCTCCTTCCTTCACGAAGGCATGGATAAATGATTTATCACCGCAATAAAGTTTAAGGCCAAGCACAATAAAAGTCAAAATCTACATCATTTAAAAACGAGGGGAAATTTCAATCGAAAAAAGTAATTCACCACAGAAAAACTAATATTTAAGTCACTGAGATTAGAAATATGAGGAAATACAGCATCCATAACATGCTAATTATGTGCACTGTAGAAACAAGTTATTTATTGATTTCTCTTTATTTTTCTGCACTTTGCAATGAGGATCTTAGAAGGCTTGTAAAATAGAAAAGTCCCTCAGTCAAACCAAAGCTTGGCATGATAGGCCGTATGAATACATTATTGTTTGAAATGATGAAGCCTAAATGATAAAATGGTTATACCTGCTAAGACAGATTTTCAAAGCAAGAACTCAAAAGAAATCTGTCAAGCACTTGAGGACACTGGTTAACAGACATCCAAAGGCAGCACACCATACAGGATAGACCCTTTGCTGTCTATTTTCAAAGCAACTCTAATTGCTTGTAAGCCTCTTCTAAGATCCTCATTTATAGTAGCACACCAACAAAATTGCCCGTGTCTATGAGGACCCTTAGCATTACGCAACTTGCAATCTGTACTTCAATTATTTGTTATATGGAAGCCAGTTCCTCTAATATATGCCTTCAGGGCCAAATTAATAATTTCTGCCAAGGAATCTCCCCCTGTGATGTATGAATATTCTTTTATGGTTCCTTACCTTGAGGAGGTGGACGAAACTATTAACCAACTCCTGTTTGTGTATAGCGTCTCAAATGGCCATTGTGCAGTAGCTCTCCTAAAACATTCCTTAATGCCCAACACTCTTCCATAGTGTCCAAAATCCTCATCATAGGCCCAAAACTTGTTGAGATTTCTGTATTTCATGTCAATTCGTAAGGAAAAGAGCTTCGGAAATGTCTATCGGCCATTTTTAACATTGTATATATATGAGATACTGGCCATAAACAGAATGTATTTGTTAAATCTACCAAGCAGACCTTGTCAAACAATTGGATGTGCCACCAGCCTAAGACCCTCTTGATCTCTCTCTTGCCAATACATCTCCTTATCCATTTTCTATCTCGACATTAAAGGTATATCCACTCTTCTAGCCATCAGACATATTGTCTTACTCATCTCCTTAGCTTTTATCCTTTCCTGTACATCTTTTCTAAGAGTAGTAAAAGGTTTATGTTTGTCCTAGTATAGATTCTCCAATACCTCTTTATTAGTCAGACATCTAAGGAAGGAAGATATGGCAATACCATCATCCAACTCATCAATCTATCGGACCTCTTTATCAAATTAAAGTTTAAGATGACCGAAACGATTCCAACAATCCTTAAGAAAATCCATTAATGAAGAGGAATCTTTTTTGGGCATCGGCATGCATCAAACTTCTCAATGGAAGTCATCGAAATTTTTGAGAAAGAGTGATGATTTGGCTCTTAATTTTCCAAACCATCTCAATGAGTGCCTGAGAATGTTTTCCATAATGTCTCTTCTTGTATCCCAGCTAACAACATAGAAATCCTAAAAACATTCAAGTGATCCTCCGAATCCTTGGAGACATCAAATGAATTAAAATTTGAAATTCTTATTCTTAGTGTCAGTGTTTTGAAAATATCTTTCATGAAAGGTATCGACCAGCTAAAATTATCAATACTATCTTTTTTCTCTTTCATAGCTTCCAATGCCTCCCGCGCCCTTTTGTCTATCATTTTATTGATTAGATCCTCTTCATCTCTGTTATCTTTTCTAGACCGTCAGGCATTTTGCCTTTCATTTCTGTGTCAATCTATCTCATCCCCATGTTTATTGGCCCCATAACGCAAACTCTAGTGTCTTTCTCATCTACTTCGTATCGGAGGACTGAGGGATTCGTGCAGTCTATCACTTTTAGTCCTTTTGCCTCGGACATCTTCCATAAACTCTCTCTCTTCTTCTTGAAAGATGATCATATGGAGTCTAGTTTGTTAGCCACAATAGATCAGAGAAGTTAGAAAGAAAAAAAAATATATCAAATGACTCAAAGAAGTTCGAGAGAATGAAGAGAGAATATATATTGCTCCTAACTGAAATGATAGTGCCAGGAATTCGAGGACCTAGGAGGCTCCCCTTACAATGCTCTCAATACTCGATATCCCCCTTCCCCCTCTCCTCTCTCTCCTTTTAATAGTTGAAAATAGACAAGGAAAATAACTAACTCATGACTCAACCTATGACTTAGCACATCCTGCCGAAATCCCACCAGAATTCTGTTATCACCCATTACAATAATAATCCTCCGCTGCTACCCCCATTCCTAGCTTAGGTACTCCCCTAATTGCCCCCTTTGGCCCTTCTAACATATGTGAACTTAATAAGAGGCCTATCAATACCCCCATTCCTAGCTTAGGTACTCCCCCGATTGCCCCCTTTGCCCCTTCTAACATATGTGAACTTAATGAGAGGCCTATCAAGACCCCCCGCTGGTTTTTTATCTTGTCCTCAAGGTGAAAAGAAGGGAACAACAAATTAATCAGGTCGAATTCTTCCCAGCAGGGCTCAAACTTTGGCAACCCTTGCCACTTGACTAACACCTCCAGCACTCCTTTAGCATTGTAGCACAGACCTGCTACTGCTTCTGGCTCCACCTTCCACTCTAACTCCTCAGTGAATGCCACTGGAAAAGGTTGAGTGTTGTTGCCAGCTCCAACTACCAGTTTGAGCATGGATACATGGAATACCAGGTGAACCAGGGTTGATTTTGGTAGGGCTAACTTGCACACCACCTCACCGACACGTGCCACCACCTCATAAGGACCAAAATAACGTGGTGCCAACTTCTCATTTAATCTCATAGCCAAGGATCATTGTCTATAGGGTTTAAGCTTGACATACACCCATGATCCAACCTCCAAGACCAGCTCACACCTTTTACAATCAGTTGTGGGCTTCATCTGTTGTCGAGCCCTTCTCAAGTGCTGATTCAACTCCTCCAAAACTGCGTCTCTCTGCTGTAGCACCTCATCAATGACAGCCATGGGTGTGAGTGCTTGCGTATAGCATAGTAAGGGAGGTGGATCTTTGTGGTACAGAGCCTTGAATGGAGTTGTTTCTGTGGCTGTATGATAGGACGTATTGTACTAATACTCAGCCCACGGTAACCATTTCACCCACCGCCTCGGTTTGTCCCCCACAAAACTACGCAAATAAATCTCTATACCCCTATTAACTACCTCCGTTTGACCATCGGTTTGCGAGCAATAAGCTGAGCTGTGCTTCAATGTTGTTCCTTGCAGCTTGAACAGCTCCCTCCAGAAAAGACTAGTGAACACCTTGTCCCGGTCAGACACCATAATCCGCAACATGCCATGTAATCGTACCACTTCTTTCACAAACAGGCTAGCTACATCAACAGTTGTAAAAAGATGTTTCAGAGGAAGAAAATAAGCATATTTGGTAAGTTTGTCTGCCACCACCAATATGCAACTGACCCCATTCACCTTTGGCAGCCCTTCGATGAAGTCCAATGAAATGTCCTCCCACACCTACTTCGAAATAAGTAGGGGCTGGAGTAACCCTGCTGGTGCGACCGTTTGACTTTTATTCTGCTGACAAATCGAACAGTCAAACACGAACTACTAGATTCTCTTCCTCATTCCCCTCCAATACACCTCCATAGCCAGCTGATAATAAGTTTTAAGTCCTTCAGAATGACCCCCAATTCTTCCCCCATGAAATTCATCTAATGGATGGGGAATAAACTTGGAGTTCTCGGTGAATACCAGCCTGCCCTTGTAGAAGAGATGCCCATGCCTCAGGCTAAAACCTTCAACATCTTTTATACCCCGCTCCAAGTCCCTCTTAACAGCCCCCAACACCAGGTCTGCATCAATTTCTCCTCTCAAGTCCTTCCAGTTTGAAACACATGAGACCGAAATCGCTACTAAAAGAGTCTGTTCATCCCGTCTACACAACGCATCCGCCACTTTATTCTCACGTCCCGATTTGTACTTAATATTGAAGTGATAGTTTGCTAGCTTTGCCACCCATTTTTGGTGCCCCTCAAGCACTATCCGCTGCTCCAATAAGAATTTCAAACTTTTCTGGTATGTACGTACAGTGAAATGTTGCCCAAGAAGGTAATGTCGCCATTTTTGGATTGCCAAAACCATGGCCATCAATTCTCTCTCATACACTAATTTAGACTGCGCCTTGGGGCCCAATGCTTGACAAAAAAAGCAATAGGTCGTTGATTTTGCATCAGGACAGCGCCTGTGCCAAATCCCGAAGCATCCATCTCTACCATATATGGCTATGAAAAGTTGGGCAGTCCAAACATAGGGGCTTTTACCATGGCTTCCTTCAATGCTTCAAATGCCTCTTGCACCTTTTGATTCCACCCAAAACAGTCTTTCTTCAATTGACCAATCAATGGGGCTGCAATATGGCCATTACGTCGTATGAACTTGCGGTAATACCCCATCAAACCCAAAAAACCCCTCAACTCTCATAGATTTCTGGCCACTCTATCATTGCTCAAAGCTTAGACGGGTCACCCTCTACTCCTTCACCAGAGACAATATGCCCTAGGTATTCCAACTTTCGCTGCCCGAAGGTACACTTTTTCTTGTTGATATATAGACAGTGCTTGTGCAACACTTCAAAAACCAACTCCAACTGTCACATGCTCTTCCAAAGAGCGGCTGTAAACTAAAATGTCATCAATTAATACCAAAACAAATTTCCAGAGGTACGGCTTAAACACTTCATTTATAAGGGATTGAAAGGTAGCCGGGCCATTAGTCAAACCAAACGGCATTACCAAAAATTCATAATGCCCTTCATGTGTCCGGAAAGCGGTCTTATGTACATCCCCTGGGTTCACCTTGATTTGGTGGTACCCAGATTTCAAATCCAATTTCGAAAACCAAGCTGCTCCTCCAACCAATTCATCCAATAATTCATCAATGACTGAAATGAGAAATTTATCAGGAACAGTTACCTTGTTTATGCACGATAATCGACATAAATCTCCAACTCCCACCACCTTTTTTTTTTCACCAATAAGACTGGGCTGGAAAAAGGGCTCCAACTAGGTCTGATGATACATGCAGCCAGCATTTCCGTCACCAATTTCTCGATCTCATCCTTCTACAACTGAGGATATCGATAAGGTCGGACATTAATGGGGGCTATACCAGGTTGCAACACAATGTTATGATCTCGTATACGAGGAGGGGGCAGCCCCGGAGGCATCTGTTGCACATCACCATACTGGTTAACCACCTAAGGCACTACCAAGTCCTTTTTGTCATTCTCGGGCCACCCTCCCACTCTAGAATCACCCCCCTCACTGACTATAAGAGCTGTAAATTCCAGCAATACCCCTTGTCCCCCCTTGGCTACTATTCGTTCTAAGGACTTGAGTGTCACCTGGGATTTACAGAGACGCCTCTCCCTTAAGAATTACTGGAATTCGTCTGATTTGAAACTTCATTTGAAGCTGTTTCCAGTTAACATGCATTGGCCCAATCCTTTCTAGCCCCTGCATTCTGAGGATTATATCAACACTTCCTAAAGTTAGTGGCAGGAAATCTTCAGTAATGTCTATATCCTGTAGCGAGACCTTGACTCCCTTGCACATCCCTACAACCTATAAAGTATTACACGTACCCATTAGTACTCCATAGGAGGCGGTAGCTATCATCGGAAGCTGTAATTTCTTAACCAAATTCTCAGAAATAAAGTTGTGGGTGGCTCCACAATCGATCAAGACTACCATAGACTCCCCTTCGATGGTGCCTTGCAGCTTCATGGTCTTTAGAGAAGTGAACCCCACAATTGAGTTCATGGATAGCTCAACTCGCCCCTCAACCTCTTCAATTTTTTCCCCCAAAGTTCCAAACTGCTCCTCTTCCTCCTTGCAATCCATCTGCGAATCGTCCACCAGTAAGAAGCACAGCTCCCAGTTCTTGCACACATGCCCCGGAGTGAATTTCTCTTCACATCGATAACAAAGTCCCTTCTCCCTTCTTCTACGAAGTTCAGAGTCCGAAATCCGGCAGTATCCTGACGCGCGCCCCCTTTGTGATCCTTCCTCAAAGCCCGATCCAATGTGTGCGGCCTGGCCTTTGGGCGAATTCACAATTGGAGTGGGGTGGCTGAAACTTCGAGACCTGATCTAGGTAGTAGAGTTCATTGGCAACGTGTTAGGGTTAAGGTTCGGGTTTGCATACCCATTCCTAGCTTAGGCGCTCCCCTGATTGCCCCCCAACCCCTTCTAAAATATGTCAACTCAATAAGAGTCCTATCATAGTTCTTGGCTCACTTTTTGGAAGATTAAGAGCATCCACAAAATTTTCTTGAGTAGGTTGTCGAGATATAACGTGACGATGTTGATCCATAAGATGAGGTAATTGCCCCAAGATGCATGAAAGGAGAGTTGACATGTCCAAGACCATTTCTTACATAGATGCCCAGAGCTCAACAATAAACAGCTTGGAGCTGAGTGATAGTGACTAGATGCTCTTTCCTAGAAATATCACGAATGCTAAGATCAAGTCGATCAGAAGGTTGAGTGAAAGACATTGCCTAATTCTTAGAAATTAAGGATAAAAATCAATGTTAAGGAATAGCGAGGATAAAATGGCGAGAGAGGAGAGAGGAAAGAGAAAAAATAGGAAAGTTTTATTATGATTTCTCATGGAAAAAATAAATACAATACTCCCTATATATAGGAGTAAAATGAGAGCAGATGGAAATGAAAAAAATATTGTGTGGTTAAGGACATGAAGTTGTTGTCCTATGTAGAAAACTAACCTAGTAAGGGAGTTGTATAAGCTAGCACTTGAAACTAGTTTAATAGTAAGACTAGCTGAAATGCGCCTGGAAGCTTTTTAAGGCCGATGCTCATCTATTTAAGAATCCGACAGTCTTAGTTGAGAAGAACATAGAAACCCATATCAATTCCCATAACTTATTTCACATATCTTATTCGAAGGGAAAATATTGATTATCTTTTTGTAGGTATTAGAAGATATTGTATAGTTGGGCATTCTGAGAGAAGAGCATGCATGCAAGTAGAGCGGGTAAAAGTTGACTCGACCCAATCTGAATCCTATAAAACCCGACCCAACTTAACACAAAAAATTCATCAACCCAGCCGGACCCAAAACTAACCCAATCTAACACTGACCCGAATATAAGTGACTTAATCCCACCCAAACCTAACCGAACACAACCCATAACCCGATATCAACCCAACCCACTATTAACCTAACATGTTATCAACCTGACCGGTTCTCAGCCCGACCTAACTCGACAAAATCAAATTCGATATTAATCAATTATGATAATAAAAATTTACGCATATCTTATTATTTATTTTAAAGCTTTTAAAAAAATATTGTTATATAAATTTTACTTATTTTTCTTACTTTTATTGTGAATGTATTTATTCATCAATAAAATTCTAATTTTACCGAATTTGTCATGTAAAAACACAATATTAAAAAGTCATAATAATAAACAAATAGCAATAAATAACCCATTATTAATCACATGCTTACATAAAGTCAAACTTAATACTTGCTTACGAGGTCAATGAGTTAGATTAATTTTGGTGGTCTATAATTTTGGTAGTCAATATCCGACTTGACCCAAATGTAAAGTGATTTTATCCATAATTAGCTCGATCCGAAACCAATCTGACCCATTCAAACCTGAAAAGACCCAATTCGTCACGTTAACCCAAACTTGACACTTCAAATTAACGTGAACACAAAGTCACCCGAATACAAGCTTAGTCAGCCCAAACTCGACCCGACAATCTAACCCGAAATAACCCAAAGCTAACTCAATACAACCCAAATTTGCAATGACCCAAACCCAAACCCAACCCAACCCGAACAACAAGGTGCCTCGAAAAGACCTGACCCGCAAATAAAAATGACCCACAACCCAACCCGAGGGCCATCCAACCTGCTATAACCCGACCCGATTGCTGCCTATACATACAAGTGGGATGTAAACACAATATTACCCAACATCAAGAAGAGATTCAATGATATTGGGGAGAACAATAGGATGTGCATGATTCCAAATGCCCATGGGGTGAGTATGAGATAAGTGATGATTTTTCAACACTTAGACACACGTGCAAGGCAATTTTATGACATGGTCATGAACTTGAATCATATGTGAATAGGTACTATTTAGCAAGAAAATACCTGGATACATACGACTTCAATCTCCCCCTTGTATTCGATGATAATTGCTAGGAGAAAGGAACATCTCAACCTCCGGTTTTGAAAAAAAAGGTATGGGTAGGAAGAATAAGAGGGAGGAAAATGAATGAGGTGGTGCAACTGGATGGTGATGGTGATCCTCGGATCATGATGCTACCCTTCGTGTTACTACGGTTGGAAGAGGAACGAGGTAACATACATAGTTTGCTAGGAAGATATTCAGCCTAGAATCATAATCCCATTTTTAAATACAATTCATTATTTATGAAGCCTTTGAAAGTAGATTATGCCCTTATTTCTTCAGTACAATATAGTGCACAGTTATAGTGCAAGTAATTATGAACATCATGTGTAGGGTCATTTTGTGAACAAAGATTAAAAAATATATATATATTTTCAGTGTTATCAGGGAGATATGTGAAAAGTTACTATTAAGATTATTTTGGTCATATTGTTAGTAACTAAAATCATAACTTATTTCTAAATTTTAAATTAAGTACTCAAAAATATGAGCCACGGTCATCTTGTGGAATTTGTATTAAACTTTGAATAATAATATGGAGGGAAATAATAGACAATCACCATCAGAGTGATTTTGTAAACTCAAAATTAATTTCAAATTTGGTTGGTACAAAAAAAATAAAACCAAAGTTCATACGATGAATTGCACCAAACTCAAGAGCACAAGGTGAACATTTCAAACCTCAAGCCAACAATAGCACCAGACCATAGGATAAGCACATGAATTTTCCTTAAGATCTTTATAAATCAAACATTATTTTAATCATCCTTACGGACGATTCTAATTTTCTACATTATTCCTACTTTTTTCAAAGGAAAACTGTAGATTTCTAACATTACCATGATAGAATTACATATTTACTCTTTTGATTTCATTACTATTCCATTTATATAAGATAACAAGAATTAGAGTTTCTTACCCTTCTACCAAATCATTATTACCTTCATACACAAGAACAAACCTAAAAGTTCAAGTTCAAAATTCCAACATGAGGAAAAGAGATGGACACAAGAAACATTGAGATGTCGTAACAACATGAGGAAGTATATCAAAATCAGTTCATGATCTATGCAATTTCCATATAACAAAGTAGAATGATAATATATATATATATAACAAAAGGAAACCATACTGGGATGAAGAAATCTACCTCAAGCCACAAGTGTCGCAAAAGCCTATAGATTACTACCTCAAGGGTGCTATTAGACCGTGATATCCCTTGAATGGGTGGTTCTCTCCTAGTTGCGAACATAAGGTTTATAGGGAGCTTTTCTAATATTGCAAGCAAATCAAATGCTGCCCTCTTAATGAGATTAGAAGGAGACGACATCAAGTTGATGACAGGAATGATAAATAATTGCACTTCAGGCACATCAATTCTGGAATCACCCCCATTACAATCTGAAAGGCGAATCAGCACCAGCAAACTGAAACATGTTAGAAGATACAGAGAGACAACTGCACAGAACAGAGAAAACATGCAAACCAATTCCGTGCAGAATAAGAACACAACAGAACATAAAGTCTCCATTTATATGTCTAAAAGTGTGTTACTTTTTTTTCTTTTCTTTTTGGTTGGGGTTGGGGGATAAAAACTAGGTTGTAAAATACAGATTCTAAAGTATCAAATTAGTGAACTGTTTGGCCCGGGCATTGTCCATAATCTTGAATGTAATGGCAATCAAATTAATACAAATAGATCTCATGAAATGAAGAGACAAAGTAACATATACTACCAACTGAAATCAAATTCCATGTAGACCAATAATGAATACGTACTCAGAACTCCTGCTTCACAGCTTTGAAGTTCTGCCAGGAAAGAAGTTTTTGGAAAATGTGCTTAGAAGGAAACTATAGGATCGATATTAAATTGCATTCCTTGTCTCTCATCACTTCCATAAGCACATGTAAACTTATAGTAAATACATAAATAAATAATATAGACAGAGTGATGCAATCTATAATCAACCTCATCGTCAGACCTATAGCTTGAGCCCTGTATCTTATTGGAAAGCAGGCCCATGTATCTGAGGATATACCTCTTTCTGTAAGTCATGTAAGTCTAATAGTGTTATTTAATAATTAGATATTCTTTATTGTCATCTTTAGAGTCTTAGTTATTAAGTATTTAGTAATTGTTATCTTTTATTATTTACCTTAGATTATCTTGATGAGTATTTAGACTGCAAATAGGTCCCTATGTAAATAGGGACCTATGTACGTTATTATTTTCAGAGTTGAATAATATCAGTTTGTGATTTGTGAGAAAACAAAGGCTAAGTGTAGCCTTGCATCACAGAGTTGATCACTGATTTCTATATGCTTAAAACGGAGAAAGCCTCATTCAGAAATACCATCTTCAAGTTTCCAATTGAGGAGGAAGGAAAGAAGTTTCAAAACGCATAGTTGCTCATGTTCCAGTTCCAGACGAGAAAGGATCACGAAAAGAGATAGCACAACCGAGAACAGCTCAGGCACATAGTGGAGTCCAAGCTCTTTGTGGACATGTAGCAAACCCCTTGAAAGTTCAACGATGGACTCACTCCGAACAGAGTACTTCTCAAAATCTGAACAGAGTGACAGAATGGTCTCCAACAGTTTCACCCCACTCAATTGAGCATCTTCAACTACCTAACAGAAATAACATAAAGGTAAGTCACGTAATGACTGCACTAGCAAAATATAACAGTTGCATTTCCATTAGGAGCTCCAGCACTCCAACAAAAAAATATAAAAATAAAGATAGGGGGGAAGGACTGAGAGAGCACTCAAAACTAATTTCTAAATGTACCATTTTCCAAACAATGAGTCGCAAGCATAATGAAAAGGCTGAAGAAGAAAAGAGATTGTATGAAAGAAAACACAAAGAAATTTCTAGAAAATGTCAAAAGCATACCAATTTAATTCTAAAATTGTGCCTCAAAACTACCACATGAGCATCTATCATTACTTCTGCAACACTGACAATATTCCGAAAATCCTGCAAACATTAGACACATTAAAGAAAAACTCAATTACATTATGAAATCCAACAGATGCAGTAGAGTTTAAGCTGCACATTGTGATGCAAAAATGTCAACGGGTAAAATTACCTCTGCACTCTTATGTTGAAAGTATTTAAGGCAATTAATCAACAGCTCAAAGACTGGGAGTGCCTCCGAAGGGAAAGAACAGCAGAGTGATGCCAGGGATGACAATAATAACCTCAAAAACAAGGACGATGAAGAATCTGAAAATGGTATCCTTAAGATGGAATATATTAACAACGGTCTTAAAAAATTACAAACTTTCATCATCCCATAGTGTTTGCATTGCAACACAAACAATAACATTTGTTGTACAAGTTCATTCTGAACCTCTGACCTGCACAAAAGAACCTGCAGACATATATAACATATCAAAAGATAAAAAATAATCGTGTGTTGAGAGGCACAGAAGGTTTACAAAGCAGGCTGCAACAACAAGAAGTCCAGCATTTCAAAGTTGAAGATGACGTTCAACAAAAGATGGAGAATCATGATAAATTAAAAGGATAATAAATGAAGACAAGCAAGACTTGCAAATATCGGTCAATAACCAATATATATCACCAATAAATAAGTGAAATTCCAAATCCATCGCATATCACTAATTTCGCGTATCGGCTGACCCAAAATCCGATAAATATCAGCCGATATTGCGTATTGAGACTAATATTTAATTGTATGATTCAAACCAACCCAAAGTTAGTTAGCCTAATCCAATGATGACTTGTATCCAAACTGACCCGAAGCAAAATGACCCAACAAAACACTACATATACCCAAACATAAACCCAAACCAGAACCAACCTAAATTAAAACTTGATCCAAGAAGAAAAAACATTCTACTGCAAATCAAATTGCTAACTAAACGTCAACTGACTATCTTGTTAACAAATAAAATTATTTACTCAATCCATAAGCTAAAACATTAAGGCAGTGTGCTCTTCACCTTAATTTCAAATCAAATCAGCACTAATTAGATTAGTTTCGATTAAATCAGCACCAATTAGATCAAATTTGTAAGATCATAGTAATTATTATCACTAATGTGGATATAATAATAATTATAATGATAATATTCATATTACCACCAATAACAATAATAATAATGATGATGATGATGATGATGATTATCATGGGAAGATTCATTTAACAATCATAAACATTATTAATTCATAGTAATATTAATAATGATAATGATAATAATAAAACAAGAATAACAATTAATATTAAGGAATTTTGCACAAGTTGACCCTTATTTTGATTGTACCATTTAATACCATGTTTATGATGTCAGTTTAATCGTTAACTTGTTCAAAATTGGGGTTAATTTTTGGGCAATGTGACCAAAATGCCCTTCGCTTTATCTACCAACAATTTAACACATTTTCCTCTATGTTTTATTGGTAAACATAAGAACAAACTAATGCCAAGAGCAGATGGTGGGCCATTGAAGTTCTTTAGAAATATGTCGAGTGCAAACAAAAAAGATCTTCTTGATGACTATGGAGGAGTTAGTGCTATGTTCAACATTGGGGATCTTTCACTTACCATGAAGATGAAGAGTTGAGGAAAAATAATTTCACAAAAGGGACTATAATGCAGGAATATTTGGATAAAATTTATTATTAGAACCTATCATTTTGGAGTTCATAATCAATGCTTCAAATATTGAGCTTAAACTCCATAGTATGATCCGACGGGAGAAATATAGGTTTGTTCTAGACCACATGTGAGCCTTAAGAGGATGTTTGGAGTTGCTGATTTATTTAGTAAATTCAGTTTGTTAGTTAATTAGTTTGTTGATTGAGTATCTTTCAATTAGGTGTTTGTTAAATCTTATATTTGCTCTCTGGATGTTTACTTAGGTATGTGGTTTTGCTTAGTCTAGAAGTTTGCTTAGTTGTAAGTCTTTAATTCGTATCTTATTTGAGGAGATTTAATTCCTATATAAGAAGCTCATTAGGCATGTGCTTTAGCATCCAATTTTGAGTATTCAATAACAAATAAAGCTCTTCTCAGTGATATCTTCCCTTTGTGGTTTGAGCGGCACCTTGATGGGTTACCAAAGCACCACTTTTTAGTGATATCTCTGTGATTTGTTTATTCAAAAGGCCTTTTTCGTGGATTCAAGAGGACCCCACGGTGTGTCTTATTTTGGGATTCAAAGAAAACACATCCATACCCACAGTATATCAAACCTCACAATTCACCATTGTATCATCATCAACATATCCTAAACAATAACTTCCATCAACCCCGAATTCTACCTCCCTACTAGAGATACAGGTGTTAATTCTTAAATTCGCACATTTTATCTTCACCTAGCCAAACTAAGAAGGTATAGTCACTCTTTTATTATACTTAACTTACGAACGCATCGTGTAAGCATATTATATCTTTTATCATCCTTAATTTAACCTATTCCCGTCCAAATCTGTTCTAACCACTTCCGAACGCATCGCGATAAGTATCTTTGCAGCAGTCATCCAATGTGCCACACTACAATTCTCTTCAAAACCATCGTTATCATACTATGCCTTCCCATTATCAACATAATACATAGGGCAATATTGAATTGAGATTTGACGTAATCATCCACAGAATCTCCAGCAATATATCTCTGATATAAACAAACACATAGTTCGAACTTCAAAAAAGGAAAAAAGAGAAGGATAAATTCACAACATATTAAGTCTACTCAAGAAAGCCGAAGTCCTACCTTGACAAAGGGATTGTTCTCCGTAGCCTCACCTTTGAGCACCAAAAACTTCTTAAACCCGAACCGGACAAGAAACCCCATTCCTTTAACAAACACATCGACTAATCGAGGGTCAGAACCTTCGAGTGCCGATTGGAGCTCCAGAAACCCGCGAGATATGTCCAATTTAGATTCCTTTACAAGCCGACATAGCTGACGAACCGACTGGTCGACTACAGCGGGAGAAGAAGAGTGTAGACATTGAGTAATGACCTCCATTCCCGGGTGGGAGTCTGAGTTCAGGTATGATGGAGCGGTTCGTAGCTTCTCAAAAATTTGGATAACTGCGAAACGTTGCAGGGAAGCTTGAGGGACTCGCGTCCGTTCGAGCAAGGCAGCGTAGGCATCCATGTCTGCGCAAATGATAGAGGCATATAAACAGCACTCCTATAAATTCAGAACGACACTCGCCAAACGGAAGGCTTCGTAGCTACATGAAGCAGTTTTATTTTCGGCAATGCTACGGTTACGAGTTTTACAATTTTTTTTTACGACCAGCAAGCTGTCTCCAGGCCATTTATTTCTTCCCGGCAATGCTACGGTTACAACCGAAGTTTTACAAATTTCTTTTTTACAACCAGCAAGCTGGCTCTAGGCAATATATTTCTTCCTCTCTCCCCTCCTTTTTTTTTTTATTCGTTTCGTTTTGACTTTAAAAAAAATGAACGTATTTGTTCCAAAATTAAAAATTAAATGTCTAAAAATCAACAAATTTTTTATATATTTTCATTATTTTTCTTTAAAATCAACAAATTTTGCTCACTTATTCACTTTTTTATTCTCTAATTTATTTTTTTTCTCTTTATTTCTATTGTCTTATATTTTTTTATAGAAAGAGCTTTTGACTTTTAATTTTTTTTCTAATTCATTTTATGTTGGTCTTGTTTGATTTTCTTTACAATGCTAATCAGTAAAGCACAAAAATAGTATTTGGATGTTGTTTTCTATTATCACAACGTTCCAAAAATATTTTTCATTCCGAAAAAAATTTTTATGTCAAAATCGATATCAAAGTTATCCGATTAAATTTTTTTTAAATTATTAATAGTTTACATCAACTAAAATAGGTAGTGTTTTAGAATTTTTTTTATTTTTCTCTCTTAATTTTAGTAGATTTAATATATTTTAAATATATATATATATAATTTTTTTTAATCATTTTCATCTGTTTTATGTCTCTTAAATTTGAAAAAAAATTATTTTATATGTTTTTATCTTTATTTTTTAATCTCTGTCTCCATTTTCGTCCAACACTGATGATAAATATTATTCAACTTTCAAATTCTTAGTCGTTCACATCCAAGAGCGAGTTCATCGTCACTGTCCTAGTATCTAGGACTATTCGTGTTATCCGATATTTGCTTATTGAATTCGATATCCAAAGCGATCCAATCCCAAAAAGTAAATAACCGATCTGATTATTTTTTTCAAATCAAATATCCGATCTGGTCAATTAAAAGTCAAACAAACCAAATATTTAATTCAGCAAATACAAATAATATCAAATCCGAAGAAAAATATTTATAAATTTTTTTTATAATTTTTATTTTATATATGACTGTATATAAATAAATTTAGATGTTTGTGTGTGTATAATTTTTACTTGTTTTATTTATTATTTGAGTCAAAATTTAATTTAGTTGAAATTATCTTTTTAATATAATCCTTTTTTATATATTTATAAAAAAAAATAAAAACACTCTACGTGTCGATAGACTCCACCCACCCCTTCATTATTTTAATTTTAACATCAGTTATTTGTTGAGTAAATTGAATATTTGCTGAACTTATCAGATATTTGCTCAGTAAATTGGATAATATCAAATATATTTGTGATTTTGTGGTTTTTTTATATTTAAAAGTTTATCCGGATGATATCGGTTATATTTGATATCTGATTCGAAGCTTTAAATCAAATATCAAATATCATTTTCAGATATTCGAAATTTTGAATATCTGATAATCAAATATCCAAAATATCATATATTTAAACCGTGAACAACTCTACTGGTATCCATTACAAGAGTGAAATTGAGAGTTGAAGCTACAAAAAATTATGAAATCGTAGGTGAAATATGAGTGGAGAAAGAAATTTCTTAAATCGCAAAAACTAGAGAGGCAGAAATGTGCTGCCTAAAATAAATCGTGTGAGAGAAGAAAAATCTTTTTTTCTTTTTTTCATAACTTTATATACCACTTAGGAAACCACATAGTTGGTTGTAAAAGAGTTGTAAGAATTTAGTTGTAGAGATAGCATTATCGTTTTATTTTAGGGTGTTTTTATTTGAAAAATCATAATTTACTTCTGGAAAAATATTCGTGGGATTTGTCCTAAATTTGACTGCAGTTCTTCCCACACCATGGACAATTTTTACCATAGATTCCTCCGCTATGATAAGTTTAAAATTCCAACAAATTACGATGGTTTGGAACTCCAATAAATTAAAATGGAATTACAATTCTAACATACTATAATGATATATTTAGAATATCAACAAGTTATGAATACATTAGATAAATACAAATGAATTTTTTAAATATTATTTACAACTTAGATAAAGAGGTAAATTTTATTTTTTTTAATATTATAAATTGTGTCAAATAATTAACCATAATAAAATAAATATTTTATTATTATATTATTATAGTAAAAAAATAGGATATGGATAATACATATATTATGACCAAAAATTATTAGAATTTTTTTATAATAGAACAAATATTTTATGATCGTGAAGAACTTGTAACATTAGTTAACCAAATGGGTATAACTCATAAGATAATTTAAAATCAAAGGTTGTAGAAAAGAAAATGGTGTAGGGACAAGTAGAGTTTTGATAAGATGTGAAAGAAGTGGGATGTACGTCTATACTAAACCTAGAGATACCGAAAGTACATATAATAACAAATTCTAAAAATTATGATTGTCCCTTTTTTTTTATTAATGTTGAAAATAATAATGGTGGATGGCAAGTAGTAGTTAGGAATGGGACATACAATCATGAATTGACAAATTATGAACAATGACATGTTGTTCCGGGTAAGTTAATTGAAAATGAAGTTAAATTTATTAATGTACTTATTGCAACTAATGTAAAGCCTAGAAAAACTATACCACTTTTTAAAAAAATAATTTGAAGGAAATCTAAGCATGAGAAAGCATATTTATAATACTCGACAAAAGTTTAGGTCCGAAGAAATGAATGATCAAACAATATTATAATATGTTATGAGTATGTTGGTTGATAATCATTATTTTCAATGGCATCAAAGTAAGTTAGAATCAAAAGTAATAAATAAACATCTATTTGCACATCTCATATTTATTAATATTTTATGTGCATTTCCTTTTCTTTTACAAATGAGTTGCATGTATAAGATAAATGGAATACCCTTACTTGAAATTGATGAACTAACATACATGTTATCTGAAAAAGAAAAAAATTATTTATAGATACTTGAAAAGTTGAAGACATTAATTGATACATTTATAATTCCAACCACCATTATTACTGACCGAAAACTAGCTCTAATTTCAATTGTGAAATGTATTTTTCCCACATTAGAATATTTATTATATAGGTTTCATGTTAATAAAAATGTGGAGTAAATGTGCAAGAAAGTCTCTAGTCGTTCATCATTTTTACATGATTTTATATCACGATGGAAAATTTTGATAGATGTTACAGATGAACAAACATATGAGAAATGACTATTGTCTTTAAAGGTAGATTATATAAACATGTCTAGCTTAATTTCGTATCTAAAGACGAATTAGCTACAACTATATAAACAAAAAATAGTTTATACTTTCTTTGGTGGCGTGCTTTATATCCATTAGATTATAACAAATTGGTATGAAAATTATTTTATGTCATACTATAGTTGCTTTTATTTATTTATGGTGATAAAGTAATATATAGATTTTTTTTTTTACAACAGAGATTAAGGTGCTAGCAGATTTTTGAAGAAATTTCTAGAGACACCCCGAGACAACTTCAACGTAGAATTCAAATAAATAGACACGTTCCTTGAATTGCAACATGATAATATATAAATATTATTAGAGATGTATTAATTCAATACTCTTTATTTTGCTACAAGTGCCCTTTACGCCAATTTGAGATGTCATATTATCGTATATGCAATGGAGTTAGTCAACAAAGAGTGTGAAAGAAGTAATTATGTAGGTAACAATAATGATTTATACGGATGTTACAAGTGGCATACCTACGAAATACCATATACAAACGACATTAATACATACATTCATAGCTACATGTTAATCTCCCTCTCAGCAATTCATCTATTTTGGAAGAAACTCAACATGGATGAGTTGATTAATCCATTGACACCACAAGAATTAATAGAAGTTGCATCTCATTTACTCCATATTTCCATAGAAGTTGTTATAAGCCAACCACCTTAAATACATAATCAATTGCCCATAAAGATATTTAATATTGTTGTTCCCCAAAGAACACCTCTCTAGGAGCCACCTATACGACGACATAAGGGTCACCCAAGAAACTTCACCATAAGGGAATAATCTAGTTGGAAATATATACAATAATTTTCTGGTAGTTTGAGATCAACACAAGGTATTGGCTAAGGTCGAGATTGAGGACGATAATCGCCATTTATGTTGTCGAGCCAATTACAATTTCTGTACATGAATCAAATGAATCGACATATAGTTTTGTATATTAGTACCTATTATAATGTGTTAGGAGATGGAGCCTATGGTTTTAGAACATTGCCTTATCTTATATTAGGAGATGAGGAACAGACAATGGGGTTTATATTTGTATTGACTTATATCATGATATATTGGTGAGACAATAATTATATGAGAATGTGTTTGTATATGACAGTGTTGATCAAGTTCTTAATACTATTGTCCACCGAGAAGAGTCAGCTTCAATGATACACTAGATGGAAATGACAAATATTGATCATATCAATACAATCCATTATTGTGTTTTGTTTGCATATTACTCGTTAAATGTGTGCAGCTCATTCTTACCTTTAGTGACGCAACATAAAACCAAGGTTCTGAAAATGAGGCGACTATATGTTTTTGCAAGACATGCATCACTACGTATTAGTATGTGGGTGTTTTATGACTTTTTTTCCATTTCAGTATTATGACAATCGACGATTGTTATATTTTTATATCTAACAATGTCTTCGGAAAAAAAATTCACTCCCACCACTACATAAAAATTGAAATAGATACCGTCACAACAACGTTTTGACATGGAATAAAATATATTATGCAAGATTGCAACAATGACACTCATTGGTTAATGATAGCACCCAAGAGTCGCATCCTCTATCTTCATATAAGACTTTTATCAAGAATTATTAAAAAAAATTCTTAGTTTATTTGTGTTTACATCTTTTTAAAGATCAACATCATTTTTAATACGAATTTTGGTTTTTTTCTTATTAGCTTTCTGTGATAGCATAAGTATTTGATCTATGGTAATCAGATATATTTGTATTTTATTTAATTTAAGTATCTCAAAGTTCAACATAATTAATGTGGATTGAATAATACTTTCAAGTAATATACATAAAGTAAAAATTATTTAGCAGTAATTATAACAAACATATTTTTATCAAAGTACATGACTATACAATAATATATCAAGGTCATTGTAAACTCCCACACCCACACCCACTTCTAGGTAGAGTAACTACTAAATCATGCATAAGACTTTCAATACATGTAACTAGTTACTGATAATTTGGATTTGGCTCTCCCCTCTAATAAAATCGACGAATAGTTTTACGTGCTTCATTCAAATGTCTTTTAGCTAGAAGTTGATGCTCATCATTAGGATTTTCGGCCAAATATTCTTTCATTATTGCCAAAACATACCTCTGAGTTTTAGGAATATACCAATCCATATGGTTATGAGCTACGTCCCATAGGTATTGAGTCGGTGGTCCGAAAACATTTGATCCCAATATGTGTTCACGCCTCAAGAACTATTAGCTAAGAATATGTGTGTAAATATGTTTCTTGAGGGAAGGACCTTTGTACATGTTCCTAGTGGGCTTGATAGGCTCCTCAGGGATTACTTATATATATCTGAACTTGCATGTGACTTTTGTCAGGCATATATTGTTCCACTTTCTTCAAATAGTGTAGACAATATTGATATAATGCTATAGGGCAATCTCCATACAGATCACCTACTCCGTATAAATCCCAAATGACCTTTCACAAAAAAAAAAATCACTAAATACAGATATCAATAACATAATATAGCGAGCATATGATAATTTGAGCGTACCTTTGATGCAAGTATAAGATAAATATTTGCTCAAAAGTACTTGAGCATCTCCAATTTATGTCCACAAAATCACCTCATACAATGAGGATAGTCTGGATCATATCTGGATTGTTCCACTCCAAACCCCGAAAAGTGTTCATAAGTTCAAGTCTGTTATAATGTTCAGTTGTTAGAATTATAACTAATGTATCCAATATATATATATGGTAATTTTAAAATTACCTGTAATAGAGTAACACATCCTGACATTTGAGTAGCGTCAACTCTAGAAGTCATCCCAAGTTATCGATATAGAAAAACAACTGTGGTTGCTCCCCATACATAACCTTCAACCCTACTAAGATCTTGAAGAAAAATGATATAGTATGGATTTACTTTATTAACCGGCTTATCAAAAAATAATGATAGACCGATCAACCTTAAAAAAAATACCTGATCACTTTTTCCTCATCTCCTAACCAGTGTGATTTATATACTTCTTGTAGCCATTTAAATGGAAGCCCACCCTTTTGAGTGACTCCATTCACATGTATTTCCTTCATTCCAAACAAGGCACCATATTGCACCAATCAACTACCCACGTGTGTGAGCAGTCATCTCTAAATCTAATGGATTACCATCAATTCATAGCCCTAATACAATGTACGTCTAAAAGGGTGATTGTTATCTCACTCAATGGCATATGAAAACTATTAGTGTCTACTTGCCATCTCTTAATAAATGCTGAAATAAGTGGTACATTGGCATGCTCAAATATGCAAGTTGAAAGGTGTGACAATCCTCTTTTGCATATAAGAGCCAACATTCTTTCATTGACGCTTTCGAATTAAAACCTCCTGCCAGGTGTGGATCCTAGGACAACTATAATCCTAAAAAAATAAAATATGAAATATTTAATAATACATATGATAAACATACCTACCTTAACTATAAATCTAAAGTGGATTGGCTGCTAATGTAACACCTCAATTTTTATTACTGAAAAATTTTATTTTGTAATGGAAGTAATTCAGTAAAATATTGGGGGTTACCGCCATGATTGACATAATTCTAGCTTATGCAACCATCATTCATCAATCACAAGGCTAAAATATTTAAAGTAATACAAGTAAATTAGAAACAAAAGAAGATTTATAGTGTAATAATGAGTTTGAATCCTAGCTTTGAGTTAACGATACAAAAGATAAAAGAAGGGATACCATGGATCAATAGTCCAAAAAGGGTATCCAATTAAATACATCGATCGGATAACAATTACTCTTCACTTAACCCCTAACATAGATGAAGTCACTTATCCCCATATAGGGCATCATAGGCAGCATAATCATCTAGCTGATCTTTTGTGACTTGCACATAAGAATCAGGGCCTCCTATTCGTGGAAATGATTAGTACCTATAAAATGGGGGGTCAATACACTACGTACTGGGTAAAGGAATAATACTATCGAAAAATAGATACAAATAGCACATGCTTTCACATTAGATAATAAGTGAATAACCAAATAAATGAAACATCTTATAAGATAGAATATGACCCAGATTCCTTTATTAAGTATAATCTATTTTCATTCTTTTATATATGTTGAATGCATGAACCCCACTATTCTTAAACCGGTGGAACGGTTTGAAATACCATCTTAGGGACAACACACCTAAACTACTGTTCTCCCTGATGGAACGGAAATACATACATACATGCATGCATGCATGCATACATACATACATATATATAAATATAGATAAAATTGGTCCTCACTCACGTATTCTTCTATTTTAAATCATTAGTATCTTTTTCATAGGTTATAATAATATATTTCCATTTTATGATGAGTAGGGCCCCATTATTTTTAATCAAGTGGAAATGACTGAAACACCTTCTTAGAGCAAATGCTCCCAAGCCACTATTATTTCTAGTGGAACGAAGATTAAAAACATCTTCTCAGGGCAAAACACTCCCGAGCTACTATTCTACCAGGTGGAGTGGGAATACATACATACATACATATATGTATATATATACATGTAATACCCCAAAAATTTCGAAAACCTATATTTTAATAAATTACTTTTATTTGGAATAGAATTGCTTTTAGATTATTTATTTTAATTATTTTATGGATTTTAGAGTATGTAAATTTGGATAAGAGTATTTAATAAATTAAAAATAAATAATTTGCTATTTATCATATTGTTTTATTTAAATAATTTTTCAAAACTAATATTTTACCAACTTTATCCTTTTTAAACTAATATATTAGATTATAATAAATTAAATTATTAAATTAAATAAATTATCAAGAATATTACATTTTATGATTTATAAAATTAATTTAATTTATTTCCCCTATTTTTCCCTATTTTCCTTTTTCTTTTCCTCCTCCTTTTCTCCTTTTCTTCCTTCTTCTCTTTTCCTTTTTCTCCCCCTTGGGCCGCCCGCCCGGCCTGCTCTCCCCTCTCCCCGCGCGTTGGGCCTTCGGCCCGTCTCCCCCTTCTCTTCCTCGCTCGCACGCCCGTCTCCCCAGCCCGCCTCCTTCCTTATTTTTTTCCCCTGGACCGGCCGACTCCCTCCTTTCCTGCGCCGGTCCGACCGCCCCGTCCCTTTCTTCTTCCCTTCTTCTTCTCCCACGCCCGACCTGCACGTTCGACGCCATGCCTGCTGCCACCGCCTGCACCCATCGCTGCCACCACCTGCTCCCTCTCCCTCTCTCTCTTCCCCCGTCGTTTTCCTTCCTTTTTTGAGCCAAATCGGCCCTGGACCACACCCCACGTGCCCCTGTTTCTTTCCCCCTTCTTCCCTATCTTCCCCTGCAGATATATTTCCACAATATGACATTATCACAACAAAAACCATAATATAATGGTACCTCTCACCTATTTTTACTCCCTTTCAACATAATACTCATATCATCACAAAATATCATGATCAACACATGTTACATCATATATCAACAATATCATAAAAAATGCATATAACCATACAAGCAAATAACACCAAAAACCCTAAATATCGTATAATATCCTTACTAACTAGGACACCAAGCTCTAAGCATTCAAATCCTAGGCTTCCTCCTTCGAAGCTACTGAAATACCACCTATGAAAAATAAAAAAAATCATGATTAGGCTCAAAGAGTTAAATTGAAGGAGAAATCAAGATAAAGAGGGTAAAAATAGAAATAACCATAGTTAAATAGGAGCTTGAGATGTGTGGATGAGTAGAGGAATGTGTGGTGGAGTTATGATAAAATTTTGGTGGTGTTTGGACAAGGTTTGGGGGGTAAAAATAGGGGTGCATGGCTAAAAATAGGAAGTTTCACGACTATACTATAGGTGGTGCAGCCTTGGTTGAGAGAAAATATCACACACAGTCAGGTAGTGCTAAGATGCATGGTTGTGCTACAAGCGGTGCAGCCTTGGTCGAGATGAAAGGTCATGCACAGCCAGGTGATGCTAAGTTACAGTGTGGTATGATAGGAAATTTTTAGTGTTGCACGATTGTGAATAGGCTATGCACTCTGTAAAATGTGATGAACGAGAGAAAGAAGAAGAGAAAAGAGGCGGTGGTTGGCAGCGATGGCTGGTGATGGTGTTGGGGAAGGTTGGGGTGACCTTAGTGATTGGTCCATCAGCTAATGGGTGGTCGGTGGTGGCTAAGGTGATGCAAGGTAGTAGAATGGGTGGTGCACATACCAAAAATAGGGGAAAGAAGGAGGAAGAAGAAGAAGAAAAGAGAAGGAAAAAAGGAGAAGGAAGAAGGAGCTCAGTCAGTGGCTTTTTGACACAGAAATGATAGATTGGAGGCCAAATAAAGAGGAAGAAAGAGCATATGTAGTATATATATATATATATATATGGCATGTGTGTGTGTGGAGTGAATTGAGGAAAAGAAAAATTGATAGAAGAGGGAGACGTGCGATCAATGGTGCAGGGTGGTGCAGAAGAAAAGATGGTTGAGTGTTGGGAACAATTTTAGGTGATGGGTATGGTTGTGTGTGAGTATTATGTAAAGATAAGAGGAATAAGAAGAAGACGAGTGGTAGGAGGAGGTGATAGTAGTATGCAGATCGGGTAAAGATGGAAGAAGAGGAGTGGTTATGGATGATGGGTGTCTATAGAGGAGATGATGGGAGATGGTGCAAGTAAGGAGGATATAAGTTGCAAGGAAATCACACTTTGTGGCTCAAGGTTGACGGAAGGAGGAGAAGAAAGAAAGAAAAGAAAGGGAAAAAGAGAAGGGTTAGGGGATTAGTTTAGGTGTATTTTTAGATTAGCTATAAGTAATTAGGATTGGTGGAAATTTTAGAGGGTTTGATTTTAGTTTCGAAATTACAAGTTATCTGAGTTAAGGTTTCAGATTCAGTTAAAGTTTTAGGATTAAGAAGTTAGGTTAAAGCTAAAATAAGATTTCTTGAGATTAGAATCAAATTAGGACATTAATGATGTGGGATTAGGCTAAGAAAAATTTTGGGGTATTACATATAAAGCTTGGGATCAAACTAGGAATGATTGGACCTTTAAGACATGCCCCCAACAAGTATCATCCATCCTTCAACTGTATACCGTGTTCATCTTCGCTACCCCCAACATAATGTTTTGTTAAGTAATTCTTATAGATATATTATAGGTTTGCAAGAAATTAATATTGTTGAAGATCTTTGATGTACAAGGGAATGAAAATGGATTATAAGGATTACAAATTACAAGGAAGAATAGGTATACAAGACTACAAAGTTGTATTACATATTATTACATCTATGTATTACATTATTAAAGTTGTGTAGCTTTGTTATTTTGTTATACACGAAAGAGTGTGTTCTTCTTCTTCTATTCCCCTTCTTCAATTGAGTATATTGGAGAGCAGAAAGAACGTTCTATTGATAGATAGGAGATTTCTCATTAGAAGGCATTAGATCTTGGTATAGATCTACACCACCCTACGAAAGCATTTTTGAGTATCATAAGAATCAATTGGAAGAAGTAGATTGGTAGGAGTGTTTTTATGACTTGTAATCCTTAAAGTAAAATTTCTTGGTTATAGAAGATTATTTGAATATAATCTTCCACATAAAAAGTGGTATCAATGCAATCTTTAAAGTCGACAATACAAGGGCACAAGAATTTCCAAGTTTTGACAACCATAATCCACCACCATTGAAGTTCAAGTAAGATTCTTGATTCTTTTTTATTCTTTAAATCTTGATGATTTCTTGAGTAATCTTTGTAAACACCTACATTACATGTGAATATTACATGGGATAGTATGATACTTACATGAATCTTGACTAATGATGCATGTTAGGTTCTACATATGAGCATATAACTTTTGTGTTGAATTTGTATGAAAAATGTTATGTATGCAGTTGGTTGATTTTGGACGTGTCAGTTTAAAAAATTTTGCATGAAAAGGTTCATGATTAGGGCTCCTTTGTTGCTAATTGCTCACGTATGGTGATCATATGTTGGTTTTAAGATACTTAAATGTACATGGCGTGAAGATTTACTTGGTTTAGGTTAGTAGTTGAGTGGTGTATGTGTGTTTTGTTTGTTTTAGTCGTGTGTTTTGGTGTAAGTGTGTTTGAAGGTTGTATTTCATTATCATGTAAAATTAGTTTAGTTTGAAATATTGGTTTTCCTTGAATGAAATTTTGCTTGGTACCTTCGAATGCATGCATAATATTGTAGGTGTTTTCAATTAAGATATTTCAAAAAAAAAAACTTACATAATCCTATAACAAGAATTTAGCAAGAGTGGTTTTAATGTAATAATTTTTGTGTTGTGATTTGTAGTTTGTTTGAATATTTTGAATTTGATTCATTGAACTCAAAGTATTGTACAAGAATAAAATAAAAACCATATAGTGGGGGTAAAGTGATTTGGTTTTAATCAACTAAAACCTAAGTGAAACTCGAGTGTGGTATAATGTTGGGGTGATCAAATCATGGAGGGGTAATAAAAATTTCAAACCATGTTTGAAGCTATTAAAAAAATTTCAATAATATGGATGCTGCTAATGCACAACTTAGACAAAAACCTACCATACAAACTCAAATACAAAGGTTAGAGTCTAAGTTTGTCGAACAAGATTCGGTCCAAAATACCCAAGAACATAGAGAATTGTATGGGAATATATTTAGGAGTGCAATGAAATAAAATAATACAAATAAGGGAAGGTATTTGAATTCAAGAATAGACCATGAAAAAGAGTCTATAGGAAGTGGAAGTAATAGGAAGCTCCATGACCATAAACCTAAGTATCATCAAAAGGAGAATAAGGGTATTAAGCTTGATCTTCCCAAGTTTGATGGTAAGCTTAATCTAGACTCATTTATTCAGTGGTTACATGAAGTGGAGGCTATCTTTGAATTTAAAGATTATAAAGATGCGAAAAAAATTGTAAACTAGTTACTCTTAAATTTAAGAAGTTTGCTAGAATATGTTATGATAATCTAAAGAGGACTAGGGAACGAAAAGGTAAATTAAAGATTAAATCTTGGGAGAATTTAAAAAAATATATAAGGAAGAAATTTATTCCTAAGGAGTATGAACAAGATAACTACATTAAATTGAATACTTTTAGGTAGGGACTACTAAGTGTCAAAGAGTCAGTTAGTAAATTACAAAGGTTGGCACTAGAATGTGATGCCCATGAAAGGAAGGAAAAAACTTGTACTAGATTTTTAGAAGGCCTTAACATAATGATTCGAGACCAGGAAGAAAATTGTCTTTTATGGTTCTTTAGATGACATGATCAGGCTTTTCTTAAGATTTGAAAAACAAATTAAATCTACTAAGACTCATGCTAAACAACGTACTCCATCCACAAAGCACTACTCAAGAAACCAAATAACAAAACTTGGAATGATTACTTCAACTTCTACCAATCTTAATAAGAAACAAGGAATTGATAGAGAGGATAAAGGAAAAAAAATTGAATGAATTCTCTACTAGACTATGTTTCAAATGCTGAGGATTTGGACACTTTACTCACGAATATCCTAATCAAAGGGTATGATCTATACAAGAGATTGAAGCTATGGAGACATGTGAGGGAGATCCTAAATTTAAGTCTTTTGAGGAAATATCTAGTAAATCCAAGGAAGAAGAGGGAGATTGTTATTTCTTGGAGAGAGTACTTCAAGTATAAGCTACTGAGCAAGCTTCTCAGAAGGAGAAGATATTTAATACAAAAGGGAGAGTAAGAGATATAGTTTGTCATATTATAATTGATAGTGGATCTTGTAGCAAGGTAGAAAATAAAAGGATAATTAAGGATTTGGAGTTGAAAACTACACCATAGCTAAAACCTTATTCTCTTTAATGGTTGAATAAGGACAAGGGAGTCAAGGTAATAAAACAAACTCTAGTATCATTCAAAATTTGTAGCAACCATGATGAGGCACTATACGGTGTTTTACCTATTGATTCATGTGGAATCTTATTAGGTAGATCATGGAAATATGACAAAAATGCTATTCATAATTGTATTACTAATGAATATATAGTTGTGAAGGATAAGAAGATTCATACACTTAAACCTTCTAAAAGCGGTAATGAGAGTAGAGTCGAGAATAACAAGAGTTTATTCTTACATGAAAAGGTTACGGTCAAATGTATTCAAGAAGAAGGAAGTTGTTATAATATGGTCATGAAAGAGTCTCTATAAGGGGAGAGAAATAATGAAAATCCTCATTTAGACAAAATCCTTGATGAGTATCATGATATTTTTCCTAATGAATTACCACCTAGATTGCTACCTAAGAGAGGAATAGAACATGCCATAGATTTAATTCTTGGTGTGTCATTACCTAATAATCTTGCATACCGATGTGATTCAGAGGAGGCTAAGAAGTTCCAAAACAAAATACATGAGATTATAGGAAAAGGGTATGTTAGGGACAACATGGGTCTATGTTGTGTGCTTGCGTTAATTGTTCCTATAAAGGATGATAACTAGCGCATGTGTATTGACTCAGTATTCTCATAGGAAAAACAAGTTATTACATTTTTTAGTGAGAAATTAAATGGAGCAAGATTAAACTATTCCACGTATGAAAAATATTTCTATACCATTATACAAAGTCTAGAAACATGCAATCATTACCTAAGGCTTAATCCATTTATTTTGCATTCAGACCATAAGACTTTGAAATATTTGCATGGGCAAAATAAAATTAGTCTGAGGCATGCAAAACGGGTTAGTATCTTACAATCGTTCGTGTTTTATGCCAAACATATCGATGGTAAAGAAATTATCATGGCAGATACTTTGTCTCATAGATCCATGATATTGGTTATGTTGGAAGTTAAATTATTGGGATGATATGTTAAAGGAACTGTATGATAAATATGAATATTTTGTTGACATCTATAATATGTGTAAAAAAGAACGGTAGTTGTGGTAATTATTTACTACAAGATGGCTATCTCTTTAAACTTATTAAGTTCTATATACCTCTTTCTAGTATACATGATTTACTTATTAAAGAATTATATGAGGAGGGTATAGCTGGTCATGTTGGAGTTCATAAGATGATAGAGATATTATAAGAAAACGTCTACTCGACACAGATGATTAAACTAGTATAAGCAATTATAGGAAGATGTTTAACTTGTCAAAAAGGTGAAATTTGTTCCATAAGGGTTTATATACTACTTTACTAGTACTTGATCAACCTTAGGAAAGTTTTAGCATGGATTTTATTTGGGATTACCAAGGACATAAAGGGGTAAAGATTCTATTCTTGTAGTAGTAGATTGATTTTAGAAAATGGAATATTTTATACCTTACAACAAGGCTAATAATGAAACAAATATGGTATACTTATATTTTCAATAAATAGTGAGGTTACATGGAGTTCTCAAAAGTATAGTATCAGATAGAGATGTAAAATTCTTGAGTTACTTATGGAAGACACTTAGGCACATGTTAAGTACTAAATTGTGGTTTAGTACTTCTCATCATCCACAAATGGATGATCAAACCGAAGTGACTAATAGAACTCTAGGTACTTTGCTATGAGGGTTGATGAATAAGAGTACCGAAGATTGGGATATAGATCCTGCACATGCTGAGTTTGCATATAATAGAAGTCCTTCTAGTACAACTCAAACAAGTCCTTTTAAGGTTGTCTTTAGGGTTTATCCTTATCTACCCGTTGATATGTTGTCATTTAAGCAAGGAGATATAAAGAATTATAATGTCAAGGAAATAATCAAATTCTCTAACAGTCTGTTTGGTTCATGGAAAAAATTAAGGAAAGGAAAAAAAATTTGATGGAAAATAATTAGAGTCTGTTTGGTTACATGGAAAATTAGAAAGAAAATAAATAGAGAGGAAAATAGTAGAGAAACATATGCTGTCTTACTTTCCGTAACTTTGGTAGGGAAAATCGACGGAAAAGTCATCTTGGCCGGCCTTGTTTTTGTCCTCGTCCAACCCAAGGACTACTTAGGCGGTAATAGTTTCTCTTTCCTATACGATTAATTAGACTGTGAGACTTAAATTAAAGACTAATCTTCCCCCCTCCATCCTACTCCGTTCGACGAGCCAAACACACGAGTAATGTGAAGACTCTTCGGTGTTTGCATTCTGAAATCAAATTTCAGATGTATTTTTTTGTTGGTTTTATAAATTGTCTGAACTAAACATTCATTCCACACGTAAATAAATATGTCATGTATATGTATATATATAAATTTAGAAAAAATTAGTTTGATAGCCACTATATATAAATTAATGGAATAAATATTAATATGGTATTAAAGTATTTGATTTAAAATATTAACTATTATATGCATATAACTACTATATAAATTTCCTTGGGTTGGACAGAAAATAGACATAATTATAGATATAGGATTTGTATACGGATTTTTAAAAATTAGAATTAGTATTGATTTTATGGAGTTTTTATAAATTTTTTAGAAATTTTACATAATTTTTTATATATCAATATAATATTTTTAATAACATTAAATGTATATTAATATTTAAATAATGCATTAGATTTTAGTATGGATACGGATATAAATATATATTTTGTTATCGGATTTGGATTTTTTCATACTTTTTTTTTTAAATTATTGTAAGTTATTCATGTAATATTTTATAATAGTTCTATAAAAAAATTTGAAATAAGTATTGATTTTATGGAGTTTTAATAAATTTTTTAGAAATTTTATGTAATTTTTCATATATCAATATAATATTTTTAATAACATTAAATGTATAAAAATATTTAAATAATAACATTTAATTTTTCTTAGAATTTTCTTTCTATATACCAAACACTAAAATATTTTTCAAGATTTCAATTTTCTACAACATTTTCTCCAACAACCAAACAAAGGAAAGAAAATAATTTTTTTTTCATTTTCTTTCCTTCAATTTTCTTTCCTCCACATTTTCTTTTCCACTTAATTTTCTTCAAACCAAACATAGTCTAAAAAAAATTCATCAACAAATTAAAGACAACATTGAAAAAGCGAATGCTAAATACCAAGCTCGAGCAAATAAAAAAAAAAGAATTCAACAAGTGTTTAAATTAAGAGATTTGGTATGGTTTCATTTGAGAAAATAAAGATTACCAGACTTAAAAAAGAATAAACTAATGCCAAGAGTGGATGATCCATTCAAAATCTTAAGAAATTTTGTAAACAATGCTTATGAACTTTAATTGCTTGAAAATTATGGAGGAGTATCTAAGACTTTCAACATTGGTGACTTATCTCCTTATTATAGTGATGTTAATCTAAGGAAAGATTCTTATTTAAAGGATAGAATGATGCAGGAGAATCTCTTGAACACTCTCAATCTTCGTCTTCAAATGATGAAGAGCAAAAAGAATTAGCATGTTTGGAGATGGAGCTTATTATGTTTGAAAATAATTATACTTATAATGTTTTGTTAAGTAATTCTTGCAGGCATTGTATAAGTTTGCAAGAAGTTCATATTATTGAATATCTTTGATGTAAAAGGCAATGAAAATGGATTACAAGGATTATAAAGTGTGAGGAAGAATAAAGCTACAAGACCACAAAGTTGAATTCTATATGATTACATCTATATATTACATTATTAAAGTTGTGTAGCTTTGTTATTTTGCTGTATACTTTGTAATGCTTGTAAATTCTCATTATAACTTTTTTAAATATGTATTGTACTGTGCATTAGAGGTTGATTTCATTAATAAGGGTTGATTAGTAGGCTTATTAATGAAAGGGTCCGCATGGGTGCATACGTATATTGAAATACTCCAAAACCCTAATTTATGAAATTTTGACAAAATAAAAATTTATTAGGAAAATTAATTAAATAAATTATTTTTATTAAAATAAGAGAGAATTAATTAAGGCAAATCTAGGAGAAATTAATAAATAATTTAATTAGAAAAAATTTGAGTATTTTGCTAAATAAAATGGAATTTAGGAAAAATCTTTCAAAAACCCTAAACTAACCTAAAAAAAATTTTAATAATTATTTTAGTATTAATATTTTTAAATATCCTAAAATACCCAAAATATTTTAATTAACCCCAACCCACCTATTTTCCTTTTTTTCCTTTTTCTTTCTCTTCTTCCTTTTTTTTTGGCCTTTTCTTCTCTTTCTTCTTCCTTTCTTTTTCTCATTTCCCCAACCTGGGCTAGCCCAACTTCAGCCCAGTTACCTCCTTCCTCTTGTGCAGCCCAAGCCCGTGCTCTGTCCCTTCTTTTTTTCCTGGCTAGTCCGGTCTTCTTTTTCCTTTCTTTATTTCTATTCTCCTAGACCGCCGGTCCAACCCTCCTTTCTTCTTCTTCTTCTTCTTCTTCTTCTTCTTCTTCTTCTTCCTCGTGCATGCCTATAACTCTCCCCTATCAGCGCTGAAATTTCCATCGCCAACCATGCTGTTTGACCAACCATTTCTCCCCTCTCTTCCCCACCGTTTTTCCTGTCATTTTGACCTAACCAACCATTCCCTCTCCTGCGTGTGCCCATCCCTTCTTCCCGATAAACATGGCCTAAAATGGTAGACTTGTGTCGGCCTACCATCGCTGGCCGGAGCACTCATACCCCTTGCCCCTATTTTCCTACTCCCCTCTGTTGTTTTCCCCTCCAATCGAGCTATATATACCCCCACAAGTAGCCATAATCGGGTTTTAATTTTTGCAGCCCAAAAAACCCGACCTTGCGCCACAGCCCAAACAGACCACCGTTTCTCTACTGTTGACCATCACCACCACCCACGCCGCCCACCAAAGCCTTCCTTGCACCTACAAAACCAAGCCTCCCTCCTCTCTTGCCTTGCCCTACATGAGCCACCCTAGCCATGCAAAGTCACCCTCCCGAATAGCCCACTTCGACCCCCCGCTGCCCTTCACGCCACTAAACGTCACCAATTCCGCCACCAATAACACCACCTCTACCCTCTAAAAGAACTAGGGGACCTTACTCTTCCTCCCCATACCTCCATCTTCCCCTGCTTTCCTCTCCCCTAGCCTATAACCCTATCTATCCACCTCTCTTCCTCCTCCACCGCTACCACACGCCGCCACCGGTTCCGCCACTAAGCGTAGGTGGTATTCTAATTTCCCTAACGCTTAAAACTTTTTTTATATAAGTGTTAATGATTTTTGATATTAATAGTATTACTTTTAATATTATTATTAATTATTATTATTATTAATATTGTTGTTGTTGTTGTTGTTGTTGTTATTATTATTATTATTATGTTATCACTCTTATTTCAGAAATATTTCTAACTAATGGTATTATTATTTAAAAGGCTACAATTTTAGTATTATTATATTATCCTTATTATTATTATTATTATTATTATTATTACTATTATTATCATTATTTTCTTACTAATACTATTAATACTAACTTTGGCCATTATCACCTCTACTATTAGTGTAAATGTTGGGACCCTTATAGTACTATTGCCCTTTTCGATTATTATCCTTATTATGCTTAAAATTATTATTATTATTATTATTATTATTATTATTCTTTCTATCATTACTACTATTATTATTATTAATCTTTTCTATCATCAACATCATCATCATCATCATCATCATCATCATCATCATCATCATCATCATCATCATCATCATCATCATCATCATCATTATTATTATTATTCTATTATACTTGAACATATTGTCACCAAGGCTACTACTATTATAATTTCTAGAACCTTTATTAGCATTATTCTCAAGATTGAAACTATTACTACTACTACTACTACTACTACTACTACTACTAGTATTATCAATATAAGTATCATTATGGTCGCTACTTTTATATTATTTACATCACTATTATTATTATTACTAGATTTGGGCCGATATTAGTATTATTACTAAAACTAATAATCATATTATTATTAGTAATATTGAAATTAGTACTTTAATACTATGAATATCACTAAGACTCACTTTGGTTAGTAGTGGCATGATTAATTATTTTGAGAATAATAACCCTACTTTTAATTATAAAACTACTATTATCATTATTAGCCTTAATAGTAGACCATAATGGGGTAAGATAGGAAATTTTGGTAATTTTGGTAAGAGGGATATTAACCTATAGTATTTTCCTCTTATAGGTGAATCAAGTCAAAACCCTAAGGAGGCATAGGAGTGTGTTCCAAGCCCGACGTCGTTTTAGGTAAGGGTGTAGTTAGGGCCTTATGTGTGCTATGTGTCCTACATGCCTTGGATTCCATGTATAATGATATGTTGTGAATCTTGTGCTATTATCTTAACTGTTTTATGTGTAACACAGGTTGGAACGAAGGTATGTTCATGTGCTTTCTTATGGTATGTGTTAATATGGATATGCTGTAAGTTATGATGTGATGTAATGTAACCCTTTAGGACATACATGCTAGGATATTTAATGTGGTAATGTGGGATGGAATCATGAAAAAGAAAAATGGAAAAGTAAGATAACCAAGAAGAAATAAGTTGGCTAACGTAGGTAGGAATGACCTAAAAAATCCATGATCCATGAGTGAGTGAATAAAAGGAGACTTAAATAAAATAAAAGAGTGGGAGAATCTAAGGTTTTCGTGGGATAAACTAGGGTTTGCATGGGAATTTTTGGGTTTTTCATGAAAAATATCGAGGGTTTGCATGTGATGGATAGAGTCTGCATGGGGGAAAACTTTACATATGGAAAGTTGCCTTGGGGCATGGGGAAGGTAATGGAAGAGTTGTTTGGGTAACTAGAGGCTTCGGGTGAAAAATAGTATGTGGGATAGTATAAGGGTGCATAGAAGATAGAGCTAGGGTTTGGGAGGAAACCCTAAATTTGGAAGGTGGAAAAAAAGAAAATAATAATAATAATAATAATAATAATAATAATAAATAAATAAATAAATAAATAAATGAGGATGAGTGAGGTATGAAGTGAGGGCTGAATCTAAGGGTTGTGATGTGTGGGGTGTTAAAATAGTTTGGATTGTGTGAGGCAGAGGAGGATGGGCCACATAGACCCAAATTAGGGTTTTCTAGAGAAAACCCTAGGGAGGACTATGAATGGGCTTAGTGGTATGAGATAGTGGGCTTTGATCCACACACCTCGGAATTGGGCTTCTAGTGTGAGTAGTGGAATAAGAAAGGGATGTTGGGGCAGTGAGGAGGTGTCGGAGTCTCAAGATATGAGATGGTCCCCTCTTAGGAGGATAGAAGTAGAATATTAGTGGCATGCATGTTAAGGGTGAAAAATTACCGAATAAGACACAAATAAGACATTAATCATTTAAAGAGGAAGATTGTTGAGCTGGGACCAGACCGGTCCACCGGCGAATAATAGTGGCTAGGAGCATTTTGTCCTATATGATTTTCGGTCCACAGGCTATAATAGTGGGAGATTCCATGCTCAAGAAACCAATCGTAATGAAGCTAAGACGTGGAAAATATACTAAGTAATTACAGTGAAATACCATATGAGTTAGAGCCAGACCAGTCCACCGGCAGATAATAGTGGCTAGGAGCGTTTTTCCCTAGAGACCAATCCATTGATGAATAATAGTGGTCAGAAGTGTTCTGTCCTGTGTGTATTCTGATCCACTGGCTATAATAATGGGGTTCCTGCACTTGCATGGATTAATAAAGAGTATGTGTGAAATGAGTATATTGTTAAGAGATGTGAAGAACAAGTTTATCTGGAACGTAACTTGGCCTCATTATCTATATTATTATATGTTGCTTGTGTTATGTGCCTTATATGTTTGACCTTAGTTACACGGTTACCTTACTCAGTACGTAGATTACTTACCACCCGTTTCATGGGTGCTGCTCATTCCCACGAGGAGAAGGCCCTTCTGACTAGGTGCAGGTTAGTGATTCTATCTTCGATACCTATGACACTTATGAGGCATTGAGCGGGGCTGAGAGTTGATCCTGGACCTAGCCTAGGGGTTGACAGTGACATGGCCGGAGTCTATCTTCCTTTTTGTTTTTCTTATATCGTTATAATTTAGTTTTATTCTGCTGTACGATGTTTCTGTCTTTTAGAACTTTAAATCCTTACTTTTGGGTTGTACCTCTTTTGGTTACTGCACTCTGATTTTCTATATGGTTAACAGTTCATTTCCTTTATGAATGCTCGTTTTAATTATCGACTTGTATTTCATGTTAATCCCATTAAGCCTTAGCACTTGGTACCGGAACGGTAGAAGTGAACCGGTCTGGTACTAAGTGTGACGGTAATATCCCCATAATTTACATTTTGTTATTTCTCTTCTACTAAACCTTTTCATTAAATAAAATTTTTGGGTAGTAAATTTTGGGGGTATTACAAATTGGTATTAGAGCATTGGTCCTCGAAACCATGCCTGTTTCTTTTCAATGCATAATTTAATTTACAAATTTTTACCTAATTTAAAGTGTTTTCATACCTTAATGAAACTCTTATGTTTTTAATGATTCTGAGTTCGGGCCACAGTGAAACATAAGGGTAAATTAGGGATCTTCCCAAAAGGGGGGGACAGACAGTATGATGTGATTACTACAAACTAGTGAGTTTGCTTCTAACCTCATCTTTTTTGCTGCAGCTTCCAATGGCAATGAACGACCGAATAAGGCGTTTAGAGGAGGCATTCGAGGCTTTCATGGAATTCATTTAGCATCATCTATTGGTGCCAACCTCGCACCCCCACCACTTTGAGGGCGCTGGTGAAGATTGACTTCGGAGGGTTACCGGGAACCATCCTACAACGTACTCAGGTGATCAGGACCCCGTGATCCTCGAACGGTGGATCCAAGATATGGATCACACCTTTGAGGCAGTGGACTGCCCCACAGCTCAACAACCCAGCATAGCTACCTTCTTCTTGAAAGGCGTGGCAGATGCCTGGTGGGTAGAGTACCATACCCAGGACGGTCCCCGGGTAACTTGGGAGGTGTTCAAGACCGCACTTCGCTCCCGGTTCTACTATGAGAGCCTAAAGAGGGACAAGCTTCAAGAATTTATGCAACTCTCCCAGGGATCAATGACCGTGTGCCAGTATTACACTCTCTTCACTGAGCTACTACATTTTACCCCAGGGATCGCCTCCAATAAGTCCACGGTGGTGTTCCAATTTGAGTAAGGGTTGAATTTTGGCATCCACAGGATGATGGGTGCAGTGCCCTTCACTGACCTGGATACACTTGAGCATACTTGCCTCGCTGCCACCCTGGTCTAGGAGTAGACCACTATCCTTAGGAAGAGGAAACCCGAGGGACACAGTTCAAGAGGCAGAACCCATCCACAGACAAAAGGGCCGAGGATACCCCCATCAAGAGACCATAGTAGGGGTCATGGTTCCCCGGGAGGATTCTCATACAGACGTTGCGGCCACAGTCACCCCAGTCGAGATTGTGGAGGTAATCTTATCACATGCTTGAACTGTGGCAAATGGGGCCACAAAGCATTTGAGTGTTAAGGACCGCCGCATGCTCAGTAGTACCAGCCTCGACAGACACCAAAGGGGGGATAATCATATCCATCTAAAACACCATCTACTTACTAGACCAGAAACTGGATCATCACATTTACCACACAAATATAGTATAAAGACGGTAAATTATTAATAAAACAGACTACCTAAAATATAATAAGAGCTCATGGTGCACATTGAATTCATATAGTAATATGGTGATAAGCATACTCATATAATAAATCACTAAAGCTCATGAGAGCAATATATAAGGCATGCTTGTATGGAGATTATGGAAGAATAATGATGCAGATTGTGCATTAGAACCTTATAATATAAACCATATTATATATCCTCCTTTAGTAACCATATACTTTTTAATTATTAAGATAATCCATTTGACCACGCCTAGTTCATCACCATGAACAAAAGTTATGGAAACATATACATATAATGGGATACCATACCACACAAGGCCAGGATTTATCGAAGGAGCTTTTCTCCTTGGATAACACACCTACCACACATTGAGTGCACTTATCGCAATGGATAACACACCATGAGATACCACATCCACCGCATGTGGTTGAAGTACATCAAGGGGGATTGTACTAGGATACCTCACCCACGAAACCTTAATTTTTTTTGTACCACATTCACTTAAGCAATGGACAATAATAAATACTAGGGAGATTGTGTTGGAATACCTCACACACCTGTACTATACACTGATGTCACATTAGCCTACCATAGTATAAGGAATACCTCAAATATATATGCATACCCCTTATGAATTACAACCTAATAGAGAAGAAAATAGTTACTAAGTAAAAAAATATAAAACATTGGGTAATCCACCCACTAACTCCCAACAAACCACCCTAAGAGTGACAAAGAAGACTCAAACAAAATCTTAATCCATTAATTATTAACTATCAAGTTATATCACAAAGCATAGTTTATTTCCATTATTATCCAAATTAGATGTTTCCAAGTTATAACACCAAAACATCACAAGGCATATAAGCCCCTAGTTGGATGTTTAGAGATAACACCAAACTTAATTCAATCAAGGCCCAAATATCATTATTTTGATCCTTATTAAAATCATGTTAAACATGGTCGAAATTATGATTAAAATATTGTAAGTACATGGAAACATTATTATAAAAGGCCTAATGGAAGAACAATAATTAACAATAAACATGAATGAAATATAGGTAGACTAAGTGGAATGGTCTGGTAGTATGAGGCTTGAACAAAAATAAAATCAACGAACCAATTGACTAACTGGTCCCATCGATCTACCGTTCGTAGGAAACTAATTAATGGTTTGACCAAACTAGTTGATGTGTCCAAGTAGAAACCATCCCACTCTAAACGTAAGGCAACGAATCAATGGGTTTGGCAAGCATATCGATTGCTTATAGGAACTAGTTGACTGGTTCATTGAACCAATTGACTGATCTCACTACTAGTTGACCAAAAATCCTAAATTGAGTGACTAGTGTATGTAAAACAACACCAAAACTTTTGATCCACTTAGTAAAATTTCACCTAACATTACTATATTAATCCCAACTATGTCATAAAAATCATAAAATAACATGCTTTACACATAGAATCACATGAATAAATGATAATATTAGCACTTAATAATATCATGATAAAAAAAGCCAAAATCATGCATTGTAAAAAGGAAATTAAAACATGCTTGAAGCCTCATATAAAGAAAACTTTACCACATTCTTGAATCCAAGAATATAATTAACTCATGCTCAACACATGAATACACCAAGAACATGGAACCACAATAAATAACAAAAGGCCTTATTCATATTAAAGATAAGAATGTCTTACCTCCATACAATTCTTATAGAATAAAATACTCCTAATGTAATACCCCATCCTAAAATCCTTCAAAACTTGTTTACAATTATGTTGATATAAAATAAATTAGTTTTGGTTTTGAAAAGGGCATGAAATTGAAATAAAAATATGACTTTTAGACATACTAATCAATTGGTCAGCCCAACCGATCGATTAGTACACTCAGAGAATGACAATTTTATTCTAGACAAACTAGTTGGTTGGTTTGTTCAAACTGATTGATTGATTATCCTGCGATTTTAGATTCTTTTATGATTTTTGAGTTGAATATCTTTCCAATTATTATCAAAACTTCTAAATAAAATGTATTTTCTATAATGAACATATTTTGGTAATATTTATATTATTTAGATCACTCTATGATTTTTATTTAGCTAAATTTTCCCGAAAAGCACTTTTTGAGGCATACCTCACATTCTTTCTTCTCCATCACTTTCCTTTCTCTTCCAACAGCTTAGTTTTGTGTTTGAATTTTTGCACCTCTTCCATAACTTACCAACCTTTTTTCATATCTCTCCCTGACTACACTCCACCTCCCTCACCTCACCACACACTCTTTTACACTTTGGGTTTCCCACTTAACCTAAGTTAGACTTCCCTCTCTCTCACTTGATAATGTCAACCATCACTCACTCCTACATATTCCACTTGTGATACAATTCACTCTTTGCCATCTACACTAGTTCATTTTCTTCCTTTTCCCTTGTGAAAATTCCTAAGTGTTAGGTAATCTTCATTTTTCTTTCTTTTCCCTCTCTACTAAGAAAGTAGAGGTTTTTTATTATTTTCTTCCCTCCTTGGTCAAGCTATTATCTCTTTATAACACCTCAAAATTTACTACTTTTTTTAAAGCGGAAGAATTTAAATTAAAAACCTGTGAGTTTTGGAGATGTTACCACCACACTTAGTACCAGACCGGTTCTCTCCAACTATTCCAATACCAAGTGCTAAGGCTAAGAAAAGATTTATATTAAACTCAAACCAATAGTTCATAAAAGAACTCGAAAGATCATACATTAAAAATCAGAGTACGCATAAATGTTTATAAATAATAATAAAATGGAAATCAGAGTACATGGTTAAAATTCCAGAGAAAGAATAAATAACACTTTCATAAGATCAAAGCTTAATCTAGAAAACTCAATATAAGGTAATAAATTAAAAAGGATATATCCGATATAAAAGAAATAACAAAAGGAAATAGAATCACATAAAGACTGAAATATGGCCACAATTCTCTCGAACCTTGAACCAAAACATGCTCAACACTCAGCTCTGACTGATGTCTCGCCCACTTGCACAAAGTCAGAAGGGCATACTACTCGTGGGAATGAGCAACATCCATGAAAAGAGTGATCAGTATGCTACGTACTGAGTAAGGTAACCGAGCACTAAGGCCAACACATAAGCATATAGAATTATGCAAAATAATACTCAACTTACACTTTCAAACCCACACATATAGTACATAAGGTTATGAAGGAAATTATATAACCTACAAATGATCCAGGCCACACATAAAGTACATAATTATTCTAGATTAATTATTTAATTTCTCTTTTATTAGAAATAAATTCACGCCATTTTCTTTATCAGGTCCACACAAGTATGGGAACCCTACTATTTTAGCCAGTGGATCGTTCGCGAGGGTACATGCCCTGCCACTATTTTAGCCGGTGGATCGGTCGTGAGGGTAACATACCCTGCCACTATTTTATGCCGGTGGATTGGTCTGGCCCCTTCTCGTACGTTGTTCCACTGTAAGTAATTAGTGTCTTTCCCATGTCTTGGCACAAATATTTTTAGTTTTTTTGAGCACGGGATCCCTCACTATTATAGCCGGTGGACCGGAAACGCACAGGTACAAAGCCTGACCACTATTATTACCGGTGGACCGGTTACACATAGGGCATCATGCCCTAACTACTATTATTCTCTGGTGGACTGATCTGGGTCCGGTTTAACATCTTCCACTTTATGTGATTAATGTTTTAAGTATCTTATTTAGAAGCTTTCATCCTGGACATGCATGAATCATTCCCTTTACACTTTACACATCACAAATCATAAAATTCCACAATCATAATTACACTTTAATTACTAAATACACATAATTACACTTTTCACCCAAACGACACTTACATTACCTTCCTCACATCCAAATTTGACTTTTCATACATAAATTTCACTCCCATGAAAACGTTACACATCCCATGCAACCATTCAAAATTTTCATGCGAAACCCTAAAACTCCCACATGAAACCCTAAATTCAACCATGCAAACCCTAGATACATCTTTGCACCATCTTATATTCCACCATACAAAACCCAAGATTCATCCATGCAAAACCCAATATTTAATCCACACAAAACCCAAGGTTAGATTCCACCGTACAACACCATAAAATCCGCCATGCAAAACCCTAAGTCCATCCATATCAAACCCTAGTTTAGATTCTCCCATATAAAACCACAAATTAGATTCTCCCATATAAAACCCTAAATTAGATTCTCCCATATAAAACCATAAATTATATTCTCTCACATGAAACCCTAAATTTTCCATTTTATTCTTCCACTCATGAATCATTAAAATACTTAAGTTAACTCACATCCCTTGGTCAACTTATTTTCCCCATTCTCCTTTTTCATCCTTTCCCCCGTACAAACTATATTAACATCTTCACATACATGTCTTATAGGGTCACAACACATATCATCACATATACATAATACACATGCCATATAACAACACAAGAACATGCTTGAACTCCACGTCATACCATATATGCAATAATTACAATAATAACATAGGATGTATAACGTACAAGGCTTTTAATGCACATCAACACACAATAGGCCTTAGTAACCCCTTACCTAAAATGACACCGATCTTGGAGCACGCTCCTACGCCTCCTTAGGGCTTTAACTGGTTTCACCTATTATGAGGGAAAAGCTAAAATTAGACTCCCTCCTATCATAACTACTATTAATCACTAACTTATTATAAGACTAGGTTTTTAAATAAATAATACTATATTTATAAAATAACATTAACTAATTACTAACTTTGCTAAGGATATAGAAATAATAGAAATATTATAAAATTTGATAGTATAAGGTTGAAAAATTTACCCTAATAATAATAACAATGATACTAAAATAATAATAGCAAAGATACTAAAAATAATATCAAAGTTAATATTAACAATAATGGTGATAATAGCAACAATAACCCAAAATAATACTAATAATAATATTAGTAAAATAAGTAACAAAATTTAGTAATAATAATAATGATAAAAACAACAGTCATATTACAAAAATTAATAATGACCATAATGGTAATAATAGTAAGGATAATAATCGAAGATAAAGTAAAGTAGGGTTTCTACCTTACATTGAATAATAATAAACTTATTAAAATAATAATAATAATAATAATAACAACAACAACAACAACAACAACAACAATAATAATAACAGCAACAACAACACTAATAATAACAGCAACAACAACAATAATAATAACAATAATAATAATGATAATAATAATAATAACAAAAATAATAAAAATAACAATAATAATAATAATAATAGCAACACTAATGGTAAGGTAGTTGTAATAATAATACTGAAATAATAATAATAACAATTTCGAAGTAGTAAACAACAACAACAACAACAACAACAATAACAACAACAACAACAATAATAACAACAACAACAACAACAACAACAACAACAACAACAACAATAACAACAACAACAACAATAATAATAATAACAACAACAACAGCAATAATAATAACAATAATAATAATAATAGCAACACTAATGGTAAGGTAGTTGTAATAATAATACTGAAGTAATAATAATAACAATTTCGAAGTAGTAAACAACAACAACAACAACAACAACAACAACAATAATAATAATAACATATTAGTATTAATAATAAAGATAATAACAATAATACTACTACTACTACTACTAATAAAATCGAATTAAAAATATAATAGGGCTTTGGCCCTCAATAGAATAATAATAAAAACATTAATAATAATAATAATAATATATTAAAAATTGAAATAATAATAATAATAATAGTAATAATAATAATAGTATTTATATTAGAATAAATGAAATAAAATAATTTAAGGCTTGTAAAAATAGGAAAAAGGGTTGAGAGGGTCTAGGGTTCAACCTTAGGCTGGTGGGGATGGGCGGCACTGGCGGTAGTACATGGCGGCGGCGGCGGCCGAAAAAAGGGAAAAAGGGAAAATTTGAGGGTTGGGAAAAAGAGAAAGAGAAAAAGGGTGGAAGCAAGGGTGATTATGGTTGTACAGAAGGAGGGGAACATAATAGGGGTGGTGGCGCAGCCAAAGGTGGAGGCGCACGACGGCGGCGGCGGTGGCCGAATGAAGAAGGAGAGAAAGAGAGGAGGAGAGGGAGGAAGAGGAAAAGAAGGGTAGGGGAAGGTAGAGGGTGGTCTGCAGAATAATTTGAGAGGTAAAAGAAGTGGTGGAAGTGGCGGCTAAGGGCGACGCGAAGGGTGGTAGGGGTAGAAAATAGGTTGATTGGGAATGCGACTTCGCACAGCCAGGGTGGCTTGTGTAGGAAAAATCAATATATAAGGGAGGTTTAGGTAGTTAGAGGGCGGTGGAAGGATGAGTTTAGTGGGCGTAGTTGGTGGCGGATTTGGCCGGAGGTGGCGTAAGAGGTGTCTGAAGGGGCGGCGGTGGTAAGGTCGGGAAAAGTTGGGTTTTGAGGAAAAGCTCAATTGCAGACTGGGTAGGGGGTATTTATAGGAGGAAAAGGGTGGCTTAGGTCAAAGGGGGAAGAACGGGAGGATCAGCATATCAATTGGGCTCGCCGACAACGACGATTGCCAGCAAAATTTAAAAAAAAAACATGGCAGGTAGTTGGCTGGAAAAGGGAAACATGCGAGGAGAGGGGAAATGGGCAGGCAGGTGTGGTCGATGAGTTGACGTGGGCGAGAGGGAGAGGTGGGCAAAGATCGTGCATAGTCGCCGCCGAAGTTTTCGGCCAATCGGAAAAAGTTGTAGGTATGCGGCATCGGGGAAGAAGAAAGTAGGAGGAGGAAGAAAGGTGGGTTGGACTGGTAGTTCAGGGGAAAGAAAAGAAGGAAAAAAAAGAGGAGACCAGGCGGTCCGACACTCATTAAGATGGGGGTGCAAATGTAGCGTTCAAGGAAAATAACACACAAAACGCGGCGCTGGGATGGGGAAGGAAGGTGCGGGCTGGGCCTTGCCGAAGGAAGGAGGAAGGGGGACTGGGCTGTGGGAGAGGCGGGCCCAAACGAGAAAAAAGGAAAAAAAAAGAAAAGAAGAAGAAAGAAAAAGAAAGAAAAAGGAAGAAAGAAAAGGAAAAAGGAAAAATGGAAAAATAAAAATAGTGGGTTAGGTTAATTAAATTAATTAAAATATTTTTGATATTTAAAAATAATAATATTTAAATAAAATAATATTTAAATTCCTTTTTAGGCTAAGTAAGGATTTTTGAAAGATTTTTCATAAATTTCATTTTAATTAGCAAAACACCCTAATTTTCTTCAATAAAATTATTTATAAAATTCATATTAATTTGAAACTATTTTATCCTTCTTATTTTAAATAAAATAATTTATTTAATTAATTTCCAAAATAAAATCCTTAATTAGCTAAAATACCAAAACTTTTCTAATAAAAATTATTTATTATTTTCTTCTTGAATAGCCCTAATTAATTCTATTTTATTTTAATAAAAATAATTTATTAAATTAATTTCTTTCTAATAAAATATTATTTAAATATAATTTTTAAAATTAAAATTTTTTGGGGTATGTCACTCTTTGTCTTCTTCTAATCTTATATTTATCTCTCCCTTGTATTTCTTAAGCAAGAAAGGATTAAATTTTGAGAAAGGTTAAAGATTTTAGCTTTATTCTCCTTGAATTTTTTTGAGAAAATGTTGAGTTATGTTCATGTTCTTATTCTTCTCCTTTTGATTTTAGATATTTAATGGAGTTTTAAAAAATAGTTTTAATGGTTTTGATTCTTAATTCTCTTAGGAATCAAAGTGTTAGCAAGCATTCATCAAGTTAGGAGTTTTGTACTAGAAGAATTGCTTGAAGGTAAGGCATTCTTATCTTTTATATTAATGAGGTATCTTATTGATTATTGTGGTTACATGTTCTCGATTTTTATGTATTTGAGCATGTGGTAGAGTTTTCTTCCTAAAATCTATGCATGTTTTTGGTTCCTTGATATTATGCTTGATTTTAGTAGTTTTGAGTATGATTTTATTTAATGCCAATGTTACCATGTATCCATATGATTCTATGTGTGAAACATGCCATCTTATGTATTTTATGACATAGGATTATACTAGGATTAATATGGTAAATTTTGGTGAATTTTTGGTATATGAATCCTAGGTTTAGGTATTGTTTTACCTAGACTGATCAATTGGTACATTAGGTCAATTGGTTGTATGAATAGTCACTCATTTTGGGGATTTTGATCAGCTGGTTATAAGATTGGTTGATTGGTTTGATGAACTTGTCAACTAGTTCCTATGAGTAGTTGATCGATTTACTAAATCCATCAACTAGTTACCTTGTGACCAAAGTGGTCTGGTCTCTACTTAAACCCATAAACCGATTGGGCCAAACTCATTGATTGGTTTACTATGAACAATCAATTGGTGAGGCCACCAAGTTGACTAGTCCTCTGGTGTTATTTTTGTTCATGTCTAGTATGATCAGACTAGACAATTAGTCCTATAGATCGATTAACTAGTCCCATTATACTCCATTAGGTTCATTGTTAATTATTCTTCTTCTTTTAGGATTTTTATGTTAATTCCTCAATGTAATTACAAAATGTAAATTATGATTACAACTATGTTTACTTTGGAATTAATGAGAATCATAATGTTGATATTTGGGACTTCAATTAGTTAAGTTTGGTGTCATCTCTAAACACCTTAGTAGTGGCTTTTATGTCTTGTGATGTATTTGGTGTTACCACTTGGAAACACCCAATTTGAATAATAAAGGAATTAATTGGTGATGTGTTTGAAGCACCCAATTTGGATAATGATGGAATTCATTTGGGATGTGTGATATCACTTGGTAATTAATAATTAATGGATTCATATTTCATTCAAGCTTTTTTCTCTAACTCTAGGGGTAGCTAATTGGGAGTTAGTGGGTGGGTCTTGATAAGTTCATATTTTGACATATTTTATACACTTATAATCTTAGTCTTTAGTATTTTATTTGAGTGATATATGTGAATAATTATGATTTTATGCTTAAGTAATAGTAATTACATAAATATTATTATTTAAGCTAAAATAATATGAATTTAATTAATTTCAAGTGTAATATTATTTATTTATTTTTATTGATTTTATTTTTAGAGGTAATTTTTAAATAAAAGAAATATGAAGAAGAAGAAGTTGGTCCTTTGGACCAACAACCCAAAGGCCCAAAAATAAAAGAAAGGCCACTTGAAAGGAGCATCGAGCAAAATAAAGAAAAAAGAATGGTGGAGCCACATGAAAAAATAGAGGGTCAGTGAGGGCTGACGTGGAGCAAAGGAAGAAGAGGTGTGTAGAACATGAGAAGGGCTAGCAAGAGAGAAAAAAAGGAAAGAAAGTGGCTACATAAAAAGAGAGCAGTGGGGAGATGACACAAAGCAGCCTCACAAAGAACAAAAGAAGAAGAAGCTGCAACTCACAAAAGAAAAAAGGTAGCCATGGAAAAAGAAACGGGGAGAAAGAATAGTAGAAGAGTAGTAATGCAGGAGGGATGTTAGGTACTACATAAAATTAGAGAGATAGCAATTTAGGTGAGAGTGAATAGCAAGACCGAGGCAAAAAAAAATGCAAAAGCATAGAAATCGAGGAGAAAAAAAAATATAGGATGAAAAGTAGATATATGATGTAGCTGGTGCCCAAAAAACAAAGAATAATTGCATAGAATTAAAGGCAACAAAGGACATAATAGAGAGAAATTTATATAAATAGCATTTATTTCAAATAAAATATAATAATTTTACTCTAAATAAATTCTTGATCTTTCATCCATAATTAATTCCATTTATTTCTTTCTCTATTTTAATTTATATTTTGGATATATATTTCTATGTAATTAATTCGATAATTATGACTGACTGATTATTTATTTCTAGGGAATATATTGAAACCCTAAATTAAGGTTTAGGATATGATTTTATTTTTCTTTATTTTATGAGATTGTTCTTTTACTCTATTTTAATTGCTATCGTTTTTATATATATAATTCTATCGAATATAATTTATATGGTGCATGCTTAATTCTAGTTTCCTCATAGTGATAGTATGTAGAATTATTTGCCTACTAGGTGGCCAAATAAATATGCTAGAATTTATATGTATAAATTGTAGCTAGGTTAGATAGCAATTCACCTAATAGTTTTGTAATTCTAACCGAAGCAGTGAAATGTTTATATACGTGTGGGTCAAAGAAGGAAAATACAACTAGACATATTTAGTGTACTAGTTTGGGTACTTAGATTGACATCCTTCTAATTATACTTAGTGCATTAAATATAGTTAAATTTAGGAGCCACTTGTTGCTGCTATACTGCTAGTATTTAATTGGGTTAATATTGGTGCTTTGTCATATGAATTATTTTAGGGAAGTAATATAAGGTGTATGGACCTGCTTTTGGTGTACAACTTGGTCAATATCTTTCTCATGATTAAATATTAACTTAGAAATTATTATTATATTTTGACCTAATCTAGTGGTGGATTTCCATTTCTTTAGCATATTTTTTCATATCTACGGTTATCCAATATTTTTGTTATTTTATTTTATTCATTACTTTTATTATTTTCTAAGTTTATAACCCCATTAGTATTTTTCTTATTTATTCTTTTTTTGGTGATCTAGGGTTTTTATTTATTTATTTATTTAGCTAGTTAAACATAGGTGAGCCCTTTCAATTCTTGGTATAGGATGATACCCTTATTTACTAATACCACAATTGTCAACAAAAGGGTTTAAATTACATATCAGTAATGACCACACCAATTTTTAGCACCGTTGTCGGGGATTGGTAACTTCACCTTTATATTGTTAGTATCTTTTAGTGCGTTTTTTTTTAGTGTATTGTGTTTGTTATATCATCCCTTTATTTAGAGGTTAGAGTGCTTGTGGGCACCAAATTCTCTAAATTAATAGTATTATTGGTAGTTATTATGTTTCATTTTTTTCGTGTTTTATTTTTCTTTTAGTTTTTTTTTGGGAATTTTGGTATATTTTTATTCACTTTTAACCACTTCTTTTGAAGTGGCGGTGTTCTTTCAGGTGGTTATGAGATGATCCTTGGGCTATGGAAAAATTTGCATGAATATTAATGCTAGAGTAATTGAGATAAGTTCAAGTAATCTTGATGATAGACTTAACCAAGTCACTACTCTAGTTTTGTAAATTGATACAGCTACTAGATTTGTTAATACAAGCGAAGTGTATCATACAAAAGTAAATCCATATGCTTACCATGTACAAGTTATGAGAGTAGGAGGATGGACACAACCTAGTGCTCAATCTTTCAATGGTTTCCAAGGACAAGACCCCTACACAAGTGTATACTATTTGGGAATGAGGTATCACACCAACTTTGGATGGGAGATGAATGAGCGTTATCAAGACCCTTATACACACGATTATGAAGCTTCAAAAATATTATCAATATCCTCAAGAATCTTCTTCAGTTTCAAAACCCTCAAGTTTAGAAAAAATAAAGAAGCTTTTTGAAGCATTAACAAATGTAAAAATCAACTTATGCAAATTCAAATTAAACAAAATGAAAGGACGTTAGTTTTAAAAGAGAAAATGGGTTATGTGGTTAACATGATCAATCAATTATAAGCACAAAAATAACTCTCTAGTAATTTAGTTTCAAATTTAAGTGCGAGTTATGAGTATAATGATGCTATGTCTGTATGTGAGAAAGAGCTGGTAGAGGAGGTTCCCATAGAGCACATTGGAAAGTATGATCAAGTGAAAGAAGAGCTTGTAGAAGTAGAACAATAATATCATCAAAATAAGGATCAAGTGAACAAAAAGAAGTATACGGATGTGAAGACTATCACTTTCATCTAGCATAGACCATCTTTGGACATTTGTTCTCCAATTTTTCTTGGAGATGACTATAAAAACTGAGGTAAGCTTCTGAACCACTTTGATTTCCATTATGCTAACCATACTCCTTACTTTCCTTATTTCAATAGGTTATTGAAGTGAGTAATCAAATCATCTTGGATACATCTAATAAGAAGCGTAATGCTCTAAAGGAGAGGTTATGTTGGAAGGATGTGTTTAAATATTTTGAGATGGAAAAATATGTTCTTCCTTTGATAGAGAGACCATTATACACTGACATCGAGCAAAACATTCTCCCTTTATACACGAGCTTAAATCCCATGATAGGTAGGTTACGTTCTTGCCGGGTTAAATCTTTCATTAAGGCTAATACATTGTCTTTTTATACCTTGTAGGATATAGTTGATCTACATGAGGATGGATTTGGTGAAGTAGCTCTCAAGTGCACATACCCACCTTGAACGAGTAGACTTAGATCATATTAGGCTGAAGCCAAAAAACCAAGCGCTACTTGGGAGGCAACCCAATGTGATAAGGGAGTTTTCTAACCTTTATTTATTTATATTTATTTATTTTGTCACTCTATATTTACAATTACATGTTCCCTTAGTTATTTACACATTGAGGACAATGTATGATTTACGTGTGTGTGTGTGTTTTATGTGTTTGCATAAACAAATAATTGAAATTTTTTTAAAAAATTGAAAAAAATTATTATAATTTTTTTAGTGTTTTTAGAGTTGTAGGAACCCTTAACTAGTTAATAAAGAGCATATCTTTAAATTCAAATGAAAAGAGGATCATAAAATTGAGATAAAGTAAGTAGATGTTTTTTGTGTTAATTTTGATATAGGGGACACATATCTATATGTCTAGATGTAAATGGACAAAGAACATGTATGATTTTATAACTATCGATATGGCATATTGAGATTCATCACATTCATCAATGAGCTTTTGAACCATATATACCTCTCTTTTTTCTGAGAGAATTTACATGAAATTATCTACTTTTCTCAGCTTCAAAGTTTTTTTGTAGATCTTATATATGTCTAATTACTTTGATCAAATTATTTTCCGTAACTCTTGTAATGGACTTTAAAGATTACTAGAACTTACTCTTATGCTAGTCAAAACTTATATTTAAAACATGCTCTGATGGAGAAAATGATAAAGGCAACTTAGGAATTTTCCACCACATGACCAAACAGCTTAACCCTAATTTGTGTATACATGATATATACTCGGTAGAAATCCTTTAAGCTTATACATGGAACACATATTTTTCTTCATTACCCACATTGAATAACCTTTGGGCCTTATCTTTACCCTTGCTTAAAGCTAGTGGAAGGGAATCAAATCATTATGGATAAAGAGTGGTTGTGCATGTGAGTGTATGCGAAAGAAATATATGTATTGATGCTAAGAAAGGGATTGGTTATGTTTGGTGGAGGAATATATATTGAAAAAAATGAATGAAAAAAATAATAATATAGAAAGAGCATAAAGAAAAAAAGAGAAAAGAAGAAAATAATACAACTTAAGCAATAGAGGGATTTATTTAGATAATGTTGAGAAATTTCTATTCATGGTCTATTTCTATCTCGTGTTCGACACTATGCGCTCATGTGTGTTTGTAGGAATAATAATGTCGCTCAATACTCTCCTATCTAATGATGATCGACCATACACTTACAGAAACTCTTATTCTTCATTGCTTAAAGACACTATACATTACAAAAATCAAGAGGTCTTTACAGGTTTGTAATGGGGCCAGGGTGAAAAGGTAGGGTAGATCTAGGAATGTAGCTATATGCCTAAAACTAAAGGAGCGGTAACTACAAATCCAAATAAAAATTGGAAACTTTCTAATCACACCTAAATACACATCAAGGATCTTTTTTTTTTAAAGAAAAGAAGAATTAGATTGAAATGGAATAATGCAACTTTTCTATTTTTCTTTTTCTCTTTTTCTTCTTCTCTCTTTTTTTTAGATAAAAAGAAGAAGATACCCCATGCTTGTATTTTTACCCTTTCTACCATAATAAAATCCATTAGCTGTCACTCACTAGTTTTGGACCAAGGTAGGGTAGTTTCATGAAAAACAAAACTAGTATGTAGGTAAACAAAGGGAAAAGCCTAAGCTCAAAGGGGTTGAACAAAAGGAAAACAAATGTTATTTGGTGGCTTATGGCTAAATTAGCTAACAAAGAAATACATGCCTCTATGACACTAATGTATCCATAAGTCGTACGCAGTTTTGAAGAGAGTGTCAGCAAGTTCTAGTTTCTCATATTAGAGGAGCGAGCACACAATTAAAAAAAGTAAGACTACATAAAGGTGGATAGTCTCTAAGGCTCAAAGTGTCATGGGTTCTTTGCCATGAGCCTTATCTCCTAAATCTTAGTCGCAATGTGTAAGTCTACAAAGATAAACTGTTAGAGTGTTATAATAATAAGTGGTTTGAGAGTCTATCACTTGAGGTATTTGCACTAGTGGTAATTTAAAAAAAAATAGTTGTAATAGCTCACAATTCATGAGTCTTACTAGTGCATGATGAGGTTATATATAAGATTCTATCATTTGGTCATCATAGGCAATAATTTTGCAAAACAACAACACAAGCAACAAAAAATAGAACGGAAAATAGAACAAAAAAGGAAAATAAGAAAACAAAAAACACAACAGAAAATAGGTAATAGCTAAGGTAGAAAGAAAAAAGACTCCCCATGCTTGAATACCGCATTATCACCAATGTGGATGTGAGGAACGAGGGGAGGGCAAACTCAATTACTAGGGCAGAGGTGGAGGTGGGTAGCGGTGCTCCAAATGCCATTGATACATTTGATTTATGATGGAGTTCATTTGGTCTATGGGAGCAACAACCTCCTAGAGACTAGCGACTCGACGTCCAACATATCAAATTAGTCATCAATGTGCTAGGAGCGGGCATCCCAAGAAGTACCTAAGGAAGAAGGGCTTGAATTGGTGCCAAAAGAAGGAGGTGCTGGAAGAGTAAGCAATGGTAAATGAAGGCCTTCTTTCGAGATGTCAAGGTTTTCATCCAAGGGAGGTGGCATAGGAGGACAGGGTAACCAATTGGTGTGCCAGGTCCCGATGAGAGTGGTGAAAACGGGGTTGGGGAGTGGGTACCACACCTCCTAGTTATAAAACAATCTATATTAACACCTATCCTATACAATTAAATTTATATTTGTGTAGCCTTTCAGCCCGAGGTAGGTTGGTGGGAAGTCCTCATGGATGTCATATAGGCTATAACCAATCTTAGTGGCAATGTACATGATGATACTGCCTATGACGATATCACTAGTGAGATTGGCGCTCATCGTGCTAATATGGTCAGCATGATAATATGCGGCATCATGAGAATTATCCTAGAGCATACAATGCAGAGCAAAGAGCTCTAATTTTTGTACATTTCCCTAGCTCTCCCCACAGCCAAAAATGGAATTGGCCAAAAGCCATTGGATATAATGTAAAGCTGGATTGTAAATTAGGGTGGCCTTTGCATGGTGTCCACTATGTAGCTTAGGGGGACTTCCTTTATTAGGTAATCCAATTTCTCGCCAAAAATCTTGAGGATCCCACATTTCACAAGCCTCATAAAGTCACCAACCATAAGAGGGCAGGTGAAGTAATGATGAGAACATAGAAAATGACATTTGATGAGGTTTATTAAAAATATGAAACATGATATACTTGTTAGAATGATAAAAAAAAGGAACTAAATAACTCAAGTGTGAGCCTCTTAATCACAGGATAAGCATTGTAAAAGAAATGGTAAAGACCACTACGAGAAAGCAAAATACGCAACATCCTCTTTTATCCCTAGTGCCTCGAGATAATCCCAATCAACAAATCGAGTTGGGGTTATGCTCTGATTCACTAGTCCCTCAAAGACATCCTTGTCATTAGGGTCGGCAAAGGTAATCCGGTAAGGATTCGAGGGTTGTGTATTTGTAGCCTCACCTTATCCTTTGGATTGGCATGGCTACGGTCGAGAGGACTCACCTTCCTCCTAGGTGGACTAATGGTAAACAACCATTATTCTAACCTATAATGTGAGCACATTCGTAACATGTCTTTGTAGTGCTCCCATACATCATAGAATGATTCACTATCCTTTTGGTTGAAGCTCATAATCAAGTTTCTTAATTGAACTATTTTAGATAGTGGGAAGTATATATTAAGGAAGGCTCGAGAAAGCTGATCCCAAGTGGTAATGGACCTAGGGGAAGTGATTGCAACAAGGCCCTTGCTTTATCCCGCAATGAGAACAGAAATAACTAAAGCTTGATTGCATCATCCTATACTCCATTCATCTTCAAGGTTTTGTAATACTCAAGGAAAATAGAAATGTGCAAGTTATGGTCCTCCATTGGGCTACCATTGAATTGATTCTATTGAACCATATTGAGCAACGCATGCTTAAGTTCAAAATTGTTGCCAGCTACATTAGGCTTCCAGATACTCAATTGCATCCCATATGCATTTGGAGATGCAAACTCTTTAAGAGAGCGATGGTGCTCCTCGTCTCTATCAGTGTCAACCATGGTTTCTAATCTCGCACTTGCTTTTATCTTAATTATCCACTTTAGCAACCTAATCAACATTCATTCGATCTCAAGGTCAAGCTCTATTGGGGGCCATATTCGAAAGGATTGTTGCATAAAAGGTTCCTGAAACCGAATACAACAAACAATCAACCAACGAAGATAAAGAATAGAAAGGAGTTAAAGGATTTGGTCTAGCTAAAATATGAAAGTATAGAATATCAATTAGCTGAAGTCCCCGACAATGGTGCCAAAAACTTGTGTTATTTCCATAAGCGCACAAATTCATTATAACATTTCAAGGTCGTATCCCACATAGACTTCATAATTTCTTACACTTCTTTACTATTTTAACTATTTAAATCTTAAAAAGTGGAGGTATGCATTCGGATGAAAAAGAATAATTACAAAAAGTATTCTAACTTGATGATACTAAATAATAGGAATGAAACCTAGGGTCAAACTTCGGTCTCATGATTAAAAATTAATAATGAAACAATACTTATGCCGCAGATTAATTCACTAACTATTGATAATTGGTTAAATCGAATTCATTAAACTTTTTAAAGGTTTAAGAATGTATTTAATCTAATTTTCCTACTAATTTCATGACTCACAAATTAAATTATACCCATTAAGCACCACCAATTATAGAGTCCCTAAGAATTAAACATCTACATTCATGATTGGTTAAATTCTTATTTATATGCTAATTTCTGATAATAATCTCAGCCTTTTAGGTAAGATTACATCTATGGAGTTCGAATTTTTTCAAATCCACTTTATCACAATTAAATCTAGCATATATAAAAGTATCAATGAACCAATCATATGACATAATACTTTATTTCATCATATCGATTACTAAAATGGTACCTAAGTCCAATCCTAGACAAGAGACTACTCACTCATATATGCAAATGAAATGAACAAAATAAATAGCACGATGGGCATAATAACAATGTAATAGATAAAGAGAAGAAGAATTATATTGAAATAACTATAATCTGGAAGAGTGTAGTGTTGATTTGAACTGACCATCACAAATTACACTATTGAATCTTCCGAAAGATTAAAACTAAAGAAACAAGTTATTACAAGAAGCTATGCTCAATAATGAGGGGTTCATTCCTCTCTAAAAGATCCTCTCTCTCTCCTTAAGAATTCCCCAAGGCGTGTCACAAAATTCCCCATTATGCCAGCCATATCGCACACGTAGATCATGGGGAGGACTGCTACTACACGACCGTGTGGCCCTTGCACAGCCTGGCCGTACAATTTCTCAGCTCTCGAGAAATTGGAAATTTTGACTTTGCACGGTAGTGCAGGCTTGGCACGGCCTGGCTGTGTAATATTTTTAGTCTATAAATTTTAGTTTGGAATTTTTCACAGCCGTGCAAGTCTGGCACGTGTTGGCCGTGCAATTCTATGTTCTTTTATAAACGCATAGGAGTGCTACACAGCTGTGCAGTTGGGTGTGCAGCTGACCGTGCATTCCCCTTTTGTCTTGGCATTTTTTTTGGCTCTCATAGCTTTAATACACCTCCATAAGTATGTTGGAAAGATGTACTCTCCTCCCAGGCTTTCCTTGCTAGGTCCTTAGCCCCAAAATTAAGCAATTCGTTATTGATCTTGGTGCTTTTGTGGGAAATCCTGCAACACAAGGCTCAAGGAAATGGTAGTGCAAATAATAGGCCAAAACCATAACAAAATATGTAAAAGAGATTAAATAAAGTCACAAAGCGAAGGGAAAGTGAGGTAAAAATATGGAAAAAATTTACTTTATCATCTAAAATGAGTAATATCAAAACACTATAGAGGAGTGTTGGCTATTAAGGAATGTTGGTAAAAGATTGGTCCATAATGATAAAATTGAAACATTATGTGCAAAAAACCTTGGCCACACAAGAAATAGGTTTGTTTTGTTAATTTCCTCTACCTCCTCAAAACAAGAAATGTCAAATTATTAGAAAAACTAATATGGGGGGAGATGTGTTGGCAGAATCAAGTAATGTAGCCCTAAAGGATAACATTAGAAGAGTTAACATCAATGAAACAAACAATTGGGTGAGAATGAATGAATGAGAACTAAGTCATATTGTAGCTATTAAAGGACAAAGCATAGTGGAGCATCATAATGACCCTTTGGTTTTTGAAGTGCAAATAAAAAATAATGTGATTATAAGGGTCCTAGTAGACACACAATTTTATTAATGATATTTCTAAGGATAATTATAAGCAATTAGGTCTTCTAGATGGATGCTTGATAAATAAGAATTTGTCATTTGTAGGATTCATAGGTAAAATAAGAAAATGAAAGGGTATAGTGGATATCTGTTTGAGGGTTGGTCAACTATAGGCTTTATGGGGCATTAAAATGGACTTTATGGTTATTCTTTACTGGTTGGTATATAACATGATATTAGGATGTCCATCTCTTAACAAACTCAAGGCTATAATTTTTATGGATGGGTTATTAATGAGATTCATGGTTAAATAAGGACAGTGAAACATCTAAGGTGATAGGAGAGTGGCATAGTGGTGATAGGAGGGTGGCATAAGAGTTACCCAAGGATGATTGAATGTTAAAAAGTCATAAAGGATTTTAGTTCTAGAGGATTTAAATGCTTGTAGAGAATGCTTCCAAGAAGATATGTACACATAAGAGAAGTATTTGGGGGATGCAAATCATAGGGTGATGATAGGTAAGCATGATAGTTAGACTAACAAAGAGGAACTACTAGCTTTTTCTGATAAGAAACAAAGATGTATTTACCTCAAAAGTATCTAATCTAGAAGGAACTCCTCCTATAATGATTGAGCATCAACTTGATATAATGAATGGATACAAAAAAGTAAAATAAAAGAAAAAAGTCATCGAAACTAAAAATATAAATTCATTTGAGAGGAGATGGAAACATTTCTCGAGTTAGGGTTTATCACAGATGTGAAATAGATTAACTAAATAGCTTACTCTTTCCTAGTAAAGATGTCTAAACTTAAATGAATAATATGTGTTGAATTCATAGGACTTAAAATGGCATGAATGAAAGTTGATCATCCACTCCCTCATATAGATCAACTAATTAACTCAATGGTCGGGCATAAGAGATTAAGTTTTATATATTCCCTTTCTAGGTATCATCATATCAAATAACTAATGATTATTAGGAATAAAAAACTTTTATAATATACAAAAAACTTTTTAATTATAAAGTAATTCCATTTGGAATAAAGAATTTTGGGGCAACTTTGCAAATGTTTGCAAAAATGATCTTTCAAGGACAACTAAGGAAGTATGTAGAGGTTTATATGGATGACATCATAATAAAAGGTAAGTCAAAATCTCATATACATGAACTCTATACTATGTTTTGATACTCTAAGAAAGAAAAATTAAAATTAAATTTCACCAAGCTTGTATTTGGATTGGAACTAGTAAGTTCTTGGGATTCTTGTTTCAAATTGAGGAATAAATGTAAATCTGAAAAAGTAACTGTAGTATTGAATATAAAGCCTCTAGAAGGAAAGAAAGACCTTCAAATACTAATAGGGAATCTTTTTGCATTACATGGATTCTTTTCTAGGGTTGGTAATAAGATTTTACCTTACTTAAAGATTATGTGGGTAAAGGATAATTTTTATAGGATATAAGACAACTACAAATCATTGGATAGTTTAAAATCCCATTTATCTAGATTTCCATCCTTCATGATTCTAGTAGCGGTAGAGGTATTGTTCTTGTATATAACAATATAGATAAAAGCTATTTCTTTTGTTCTTGTCAAGGAAGACATTTAGGCTATGGTACAAAAGCCTATATATTACCCTAGCAAGGAGATAAATAATGTTTAGTGTTACTATCCCAACTTGGATAAGATTGCTTATACCTTGCTTATTATTTGGAGAAACGTAAAACCTTATTTTAACTCTCACTTTATTTTTATATTGACTAATAATCTTCTTACAATTGTTCTTCATAATCCAAAGAACTCTAAACAAATGATGGTATGGGTCACTGAATTAAGTAGATATGGAATTTAATATCGATCAAGACCTACCATTAAAGGATAGGCTTTATCTTATTTTATTATTAATTACTAATTTGAAGCTAAGATAAATCTATCAATAATTCTAAGAGATAAGGGGAATGGTTTTTATATGCTAATGAGTTGTATGTTAGCTTAGGTGTTGGGATAGGTGTGGTCTTAATTAACCCAAATGATATAACACTCAAATATGCATTGTGAATTGATTTTTCTAATGCTAATAACAAAGTTAAGTTTGAAGTTGTGTATGTTGGTCTCATAATATCTCACAAGTCAGAGGCCAATAAAATTAATTTATATAGTGACTTAACAATAGTTTTTGAGCAGTGTAATGAAAACTGTAAATCCATGGATTGTGGCATGGAAAATATTTGGGGAATCTAATCAAAGAAATAAAAAAAATTCTCATTTGCTAAAATAGCGCACGAGCCAATAGTAGCTTATATAGTGGCTAATGCTTTAAGAAAATTATTCTCGACTAATACTTCTTAATTAACAATAATAGTTAAAGTTGAGTACATGACAATATGGTCCACAAACATGATTAAGGCTCAAGTTGAATAATGAAAAATCATAGAAATATAGATGAGAGATTAGTGGATGATGGAAATAACTAACTATATAGAAGTAGGAACTTAGTGAGAGGTAAAAATAAAGTATTTAAAATATAAAGGATGGCTGTAAAATATTTTATGACTGATGGATAATTGTATGCATGTCCACAAACCATACAAGTGATAAAGTGTGTGCCTCAAGCTATAATAGAATGTACTAAATGAATTCCATGAAGGAATGTGTTGTTTATATCAAGTTGCTATATCTCTCTGAGCAAAAGCTTTGCATCAGGATTACTCTTGGAAAACCCTCGATTAGGATGTTGAGGCTAAAGTCTGCTAATGAAAAGCATGTAAAAAATTTACTCCATCACAAATTTCCCCTACTTTAAATCAAAAAAATTAGGTTGCAAATATTTTCAACCACTTTGCCCTGATAATTTTGCTACTTCAAATGAATGCAACTCATCATTTTAATATATTTTTCATGATGTGTTTTAATTTAAAATACCAATTACATGTGCTGGCAAAAAGAGATTCCTCATAGTTCTTATTAATTATTTTATAAAATGGATAGAGGTAGAGGCCTTAGCACAAATTGCCAAAAAAACAAATGATATAGTTTTTCTAGAAAAATATTATATATGGATAATAGAAGAAAAGATGAAATTTGATGCAATAGGTTTTGTACGTATCAAGATAAAAATGTCTTTAGGCTTGGAGTCCTACTAGAAATTATAGCTCATAATGGGCGACGGTTCAGAAAAAAAAATATGTATAGATAATTTTGTTAAAACTAGGGAAATGATTATCAATTTACTTCACTAGCTCATCCAATAGATAAACTACATTAAATGTTATTCTATTCAAGACACTTGGTATAATGACAAAAATTTTCCTAACTGGTTTTAATATAGTGTGAGAGTTAGGTTGAACTCGATAGTGAAGATATATTGGGAGCACACAGGCACCAATAAATAAGACCTAGTCAGGATGGGCAAATGAGCTTCCAAGTATATTATGGGATTTCAAGACAATTGTAAAGAATCTCATAAATGAAACACCTTTCAAGTTGGCCTTTGCTGATGAAGTAGTTATATAAGAGGAAATAGAAATAAAATCATATAGAATCAACCAATATGATCCTCAATGTAATTAAGAAACTATGAAAATTAAGGACTTGCTTTAAGAGAAAAGAGATGTATTTTAAATGTGGCTTGCTAAATATAAAGAACAAGTAGCTAAATACTATACTAAAAGAGTCATGCCTCTACAATTAATAGTAGGGGATTTGGCATTAAGAAAAGTTGGGATCCAATGCAATAGTAGTCAAGCTAAATTAGTAGCTAAATGGGAACATCCATATCAAGTTATGGATGAACTTTAGCCATCCACATTTATATTAGTTGAAGATGAGAGAATAGATATTATTAATGCTTTGATTTTAAAACAATTCAAAAAATATGTTTTTTAATAGTGTTTAATTTTAACTTAATAATGAGTTTTGTTACATTTGAACCTACATAATTTGTTCACATGTCAATGCATGTAAAGGAGTAAAAGTTTTAATTTACTAATGTGTTCACAAAATATATTTTCTAGTTAATATATTTCCTAATAACATAAATTACTTTTTGAGATGCATAAGCACTCAAACAAAGTTACCATTAGAAAAGCTCTATCCTTAATCCCTAAAAAAACATACGGTAAGCAAAGCTCTATATGTAAGCTCTAAAAACGTTTATCAAGCATTAAATATGAGTATGCCTAGTAAGATGAAAGATTGATGAAATTTCACTCAATAAGCCTAAGGCTTTATACAAAAGCCCTAAAATAACCATTGAGTAAATATGGTTATTCCTACTAATATCACCTAAGATAAAGGATTTGTACATAAACCCTAAAAGAAGCTATCAAACACTAAATATAAGAACACCTGGTGAGATGAAAGACTGATGCATTTTCACTCAATTAGCCTAGGGCTCTATATGTAAGACCGTAATTAAAGAATAAATTCTCCCATGGTGTGACCTCATTCGATGCACCGAGGCTATTGAATCCATTAAGACACATCTAACTGATTTTTAGCTACGAAGCCTAGGTTACCATGGTGCATTCCTCAACTGAGGTGTTACAACCACTAAGCCTAATATTGAGATGCTATGTTATTTAATTTTATTTGATCAAAAAATGATGTTTAGATCAAACCCTAATTTTGTTTACCACAACCAAAATATAACAAACACTCAAATTATGAGCATTATAAACATTTCATTTTTCATATTACAATAATATTTTAGTCTTTTAATAATTTTATGTGCAAGGTTATATATGAAGATAGATAAGGTTTAATAGAGCCATTTTATATATCAGAGGTATGAACATATTACAATAATAATTTTAAAAAAAGAAAAGAAAAAAGAGAGAGAGATAAGGTTACCTTACGAGCCATTTTATTCACTATTAACCTCAACCTTTCCAACATCCTTACGCACAAGAATGTATTCCAAATTTGAGCCATATTCATACTATCCATTAATATTTTTACAATTATTTACACTCCATTAAGGTATTGAAATGATTGTACATTATAAAGGATCCATAAGTGTAAAAAAAAGACTCAATATGTCATGTATAATGTGCAAACTCTTCAATCACCGGGTAGTTATTTATAGCTTAATGGGAATGTCTTAATTTGGTTTCAATAATAACCTTCTTAATGCACTCGTTCATATCTATTTTAGAAAACTTGCTCGCCTACTTGGCCATGATTGATTGTTCCTAAAGATGCTTTAGCTCTAGATTCTTTATCATATCCTTATCAACAACTTCTTTTGGTAGAAACTCAATCTCAGTTTGATTCTCATCCATTTTTTTCCATTTATGTGTATTTATCTGCATATTATGTTACCTTTTTTGTGTGGGCATTAACTTTTGATTGGAGTGATTGACACAATCTAATCTAAAAGAAAATTTTGAGGGAATCTCAACACTTGTTCTAGTCTGTGCTTATAGAGAAGAAATATAGTTGGTTCCTATGTGAATTTTTGTTATGCTTTCTGCCCATCTATATTATCTTCTCCGCATCCTCGTAGGAGAAGGATTATGTTGCCAGGTGGGTATAGCAAAACCTGATCATATAAACAAAATCTTATAAAAAATACAAGGAACAAAATTTTAATAGAATAGAGATAAAAAAATGTTGCCTCCTAAGAGTGCTTGGTTTAATGTCTTTATCTTGACAACCTTTTACAACCCTATGAATTTCGTAGGGATAGTGTTTGAACTTCCTTATGAAAATTTTCTAGTTATTATTGTTTTAATTTATGGCAATTGTCTTTGAAATTCCCTTTAGTTTTCTTATCATTAAGATCCACAAAACCATAGGAGTACTCCTTGACAACTTCGTAGGATCGAGACCATCTGAATCTTGTTTTCCCTTGGAAAAATTTTAACCGTGAGTTGTAGAGAAAAATCAGCTTTGGGATAAATTTATTCCTACTTCTTATGCTGGACATGAAATCTTTTTTTTTTTATTTTTATAACATCGCATTCTCATATGATGCATTCCTTAGCTCCTCTAGTTAATTCATTTATAACTTACGTGCCTCTCCCATAACAAATAGATCAAAATTGATTGCCTTAAGTGCCTAATAGGATGTATGTTCTAATTTAATGGGTATATGCCAAGTCTTTACAAACACAATCCTATAAAGTGACATGCCGAAGGACATATTAAAGGTTATCCTATATGTCTATACTACATGGTCTAACTTGGCATACCAATCCTTTCTAGTAGGCTTAACTACTTTATCCAAAATTCTATTAATTTTCCTAAATTTTTGCTTTACCACTAGACCGCGAGTGATAAGGCATGGCTACTTTGTAATGAATCCCATATTTGTGCAACAGCTCATTGAATAAATTATTATAGAAATTAGCGCCACCATTATTAATGATTACCCTGCAAGTCCCCAATCTTGTCAAAATTTTATTTTGGAGGAAATGAGTTACTATCCTAGTGTCATTTGTTGGCAATGCAATATCTTCTATCCATTTAGAAACGTAATCCACTATAACCAGCATATATTTGTTGCTGAAGGAGGGTGGGAATGGGTCCATGAAGTCAATACCCCAAACATCAAATAATTCTATTTCTAATATACCCATTTGAGGCATTTCATGTTTTCTATGATATCTTCCTAGTTCATTGCCATTGCTCATAATTTTGAACCACAACTCTAGCATCCTTGATTATGGTAAGCTAATAAAATCCACTTTGAAGACCTTTTGTTGTTGTGTGTATCCCTCTAATATGACCTCTATAAGGTACATGATGATAAGTAGCCAAAATCTCCCTTACCTATTTTCCATTTATGCATCTTCTCATCAACTTGTCTGAGCACTTTCAAAACAAGAATGGTTCATCCTAATAGTAATACTTAACCTCATGAAAGAACATCTTTAATTGTTGATGGGATATATCAGGGATCAATACTTTACATGCTAAGTAGTTAGAAATGTTTGCATACTTGGGTACTTAACCCTACCTAACTATTATGATTTGTTCATCAAGGAAGTTCTACTTAATCAAAATTTGTCTGTGCTCTTTACTGTATCCTTCCAGTCTGGATAATTGATCTACAATTTGATTATCCTTGCCTTGTCCATCCATAATTTCAACATCAAACTCCTACAAAAGTAGGAATCATCTGAGTAAAGAAGGTTTGACATCTTTTTTAGCAAGTATGAATTGAAGAGCAGTATGGTTAGTATAAACAATCCCTTTAGTTTCTAAGAGATAAGATCAAAATGTATCTAATACAAACACTACTACCAGTAGCTCTTCCTTAGTAGCCATGTAGTTCAATTGGGTCTCATTTAGTGTCTTATAGGAATAGTAAATGCTATGAAAAACCTTACCCTATTGTCTTAGGACTGCTCATATAGCATAGTCATTTACATCACACATAAGCTCAAAGGGTAAAGTCTAGTTAGGTCATATGATAATAGGACCTTTGGTGAGTGCTAACTTGATTTTGCTCAAATGCTTCCCCTCAACACTCACCAAACTCAAATTTTTTATCATGTTCTAATAGCTAACCTTAGATTTTAGCAATTTTTGATAAATCCTTAATAAATATTTGGTAAAATCCTACATGTCATAAAACACTTCTCACACCTTTGATAGTGGTAGGAGGGAATAATTGTTTAATAACCACAATTTTGGTTTTTTCAACCTCCAATCCTTTAGGAGAGACTCTATATCCTAAAATAATTCCCTCTTTAATCGTAACATGACATTTTTTCCTAGTTGAAGACTAAATTATTCTCTTCACACATTATCAATACTCTCTCCAAATTAGTTAGCCATTCATCAAAGCTATCTCCAAGAACCAAGAAATTATCCATAAAGATTTCTATAGTCTCCTCTACTATGTTTGTGAATAATGCCATCATGCACTACTAAAAAGCTACAGGGGCATTAAACAAGCCAAAAGGAATTCAATGGAAGGCAAATGTGCCATATGGGTATGTAAATATGGTTTTATTTTGATCTTGTTATTCAATATTTCTTTTTTTGTAACAAGAGTATCCTTTTAAAAAATTTAATAAAAGCTTCCCTACAAATCTGTCATGCATTTGATTAATAAGGGGGTAGGGGAATGGTAATTTTGTGTGGCTTTATTGAGTTTCCTATATTCCATTCAAATACACCACCCTATGACTGTCCTCGCTAGATTAAGTTAATTTTATTGTTTTGAATGACAATCATGCCTCCTTTCTTTGGGACACATTGGACAAAGCTTATCCAATTATTGTCAGATATAAGATAGATCATTCCTGTGTCTAGCCATTTAATGATTTCTTTTTTACTAACTCCTTTATTGTTGCATGAAACCTTCTTTGCTATTGATACATGAACTTGAGGGGTCCTCTAGCATAAACTTGTGCATGCATAATATTGGGTTGATTCCTTAGATATTTGTCATAGTCTATCCTATTGCTCTTTTATACTTTTGGAGCAAGTTGATTGGCTTATCTTACTAAGATTCAGGCAATGCAGAAGAGATAATAACTAGTAGGGTGTCTTCCTTACCTAAATATGAATATTTTAAATAAGGTTGTAGGGGTTTGAGTTCTAGCTTTATAGGTTCTTCTATTAAAGGTTTGTTTGATTTCACTTCTCTATTACTCAGGGTAAGAGGTTCCATAGGTGTTGAATAATTAACCTAGTTGCACCCTACCACTTCCTTATAATCTTATTCAATGGAATAATAGGTAGGTAATTGCTAGTTAAGGGACTTGTTGCAAACAACTTAGACTCCTCATTAAGGTTACCTGCATCAAACTCATCAAAGATAACTAATTCAATACTGTCAATTTGTGAACATTCATCCGAGTCCTCTTTTAGTTGCTTCATTGAGTTAAAAACATTAAATATTATCTCATCCTCATTAAAACTCTTAGTTAGTTCTCCTTTCTACACATCTACTAGAGTCTTACTAGTAGCTAAGAAAGGCCTACCTGAAATGATATGAACCTCCTTTCATGCTTCATGATCAAGGATAGTGAAATACACCGAGAAAATAAACTTGTCTACCTTTAATAACACATCATCAATCTTTCCTTTAGGGTGAACATATGATCGGTCAACTAATTATAAGGTGATAGTTGTAAGCCTTGCTTCACCAATTCCTAGCTTTCTAAATATAGACATAGGCGTATGATTAATAGTAGCAACCAAGTCAAAAAGGGCCTTACCATAGTATTTATCTCTAATGGAATAGGGGATGGTGAAACTACCATGTAATTTTTTTATCTAATTTATGTAGAAAAATCAAACCATCCCTAAGTTATTACAATAATCTCAAATTCACATAGTATTCTTTTCCATGTCAAGATATCCTTTAATAACATTATGTAATGTGGCATTTACTTGAGTGCTTCTACTAATGGAATGTTGATAGGAAATTATTGTAGAATCTCAAGGAATTTCTCAAACTATTTGTCTTGTTATGGTTGGTTAAGGTAGTAAGGGAAAGGTGGTGCTAGTGAAAAGGATTTTGGAATGATGGTTGATGATGGCTTAATTCTCTTTTATAGCTCAGGAAAGGGAGTGGTCTCCATCTTTGACTTTTTGATAGGAATGATCTGTTACTGTTAGGGGGCATAGATTGATTTCACATATGTGGGTTCCAAGTTAATTATCTATTTTCTAGGGAGGTCTTCTTCCTTTTCCTCAACCTGTTGGTAGTGGGTTTAATTTCTTTACCTAATATTAGAGTGATAGCTTTACACTTCCTTAATGTTTCTTCTTAGGTCTCAGTTTCACTAGGCAAAGTGCCCTAGGGTCTACTACTCATGGTTGTAGCTAGATGCCCTTTTTTGGTTTCTAGTGTACATAAGGAGGTTTTATTGCATTAAATTAACAAGGTTGAGGTTGGTAGTAATGTTGTGGGTTATACTGGTTGGTCAATTTTTACACATTATTTTGATAAGACTGTGAGAAGTTAGGATGTTGTCCCCATGATGGGTTGTACTAATTTCCATATGGTTGTTGTGAGCATCTAACTTAGTTTCCAACATAATTTATTGACACAATATTTGATAGACATTGCTCGAATAGATGGCCTTCTTCAAAATACATATAATACACTTCGGCTGTTAAAGTGGTCAAGTGTTCTTCGACTCTCTTTACATGTGAGTTAGTGGGAGAAATATTTTTTAATGAGTTAGCCATAGATGATTCCTCTTCTCTCAAGGTTGTGATGGCATCTTCTTTGAATGCTCCTACTACTTTCACCCTATGGATGCTCTTGGCACTACCCCACTCATGGTTGTTGCAAACTATGGTCTCAACAATTTCATAGGCTTGATCATAAGTTTTGCTCAGCAAATTGCCATTAGATGTGGAATCCACTACATTTTGCATCTGAGGGTTCAATCTATGATAGAAGGTCTCCATTTGCAACTAATGCTCAATTCCATGGTATGAGCATTTCCTTAATAATTCCTTAAACCTCTGCAATGCATCATAGAGTGTTTTGTCATATTCTTGAAAATGTTGTAATGTTATGTTTGAGTTTAGCTTTTTTTGGGAGGGAAATAATACATGAGAAAATTTTGAACTAATTCATCTCATGAGGTAATTGAACAAGTTAGTAGTGAAAAACTTAAATCAGAAGGAGTTTTCTCATAATCCTTGTATTTTGAAAGTGGTAGTGACTTCCAAAAATGCCCTAAGATGAAGATGAGGGTCTCTAGTTTGTTGACCACTGAGTTACTTTATAGTCTATAGCATATAGAACATAATATGTTGAAGTTCAAATTGAGGGGCATGTATGTCTAGATGGACTATGGTAGGGTTAAGATTATCTTCGATTGGAACAACATAATCTCAAATAGCTCAATTGCGATCATCATCAATGGGTATAGATTGCATTCCCATAGGGTTTATGTTAAGTTAAGGGGGTAAAATAATTATAAGTCCTTCCCTTTGGTTTTGTTATGTCCCTAGCAATTCATTGTTATAATTCTTATGCTACTACATTTCGAGCAACGTAACCATCCGTTGATCTTCAAATTTGTGGGAGACACTTTCTAAATGAAGTATAATTGGTTCCATAGTTATGAAATCCAATTCTTGGATGTTTTTTCTTGCATTAAAATAAAAAGAATAATTAAATACAAGAAAAATCCTTATATTCACTATAAATTAGAAATTTAAATATAAGAAGAAATTGAGAATAACTTATTATTGTTGATTCACACATCTTTAATATTCTACTTAATTCTCAAAGAAAATAGAGTTTTTGAATGTGAGATAAAAATAAATAAAGAGAGAAAATAAGTTTTATCTCTAAAATGTCAAGAACAAAGTTTTTCAAATGTTGAAACAAAAAATTAGAAGGGAAAAAGCTCTTGTGAGTAGTTACAAGAAAAATAATAAACACGGGCCGTGTTTCATAACAAGGACCCTGAGTAACTTTTGGAAGTCTCAAATTTTCTAAACTTAATTGCCAGAGAAACACAAGAGCCCCATATTTTTTCTCCAATTTGCATTCTCTTCCACAATCTCTAACATAAACTTCTTTTGATGAACCCCATCTTAAACTAGTTTTTTTTCTTTGATTATAGGTTCTCCTATGCCTTCTTGCTCTTTTTTCTTGGATATTTTCTCATATTTCCTCCTTTTATTTCTTTATTGTATTCATTTCACCTACATAAAATCTAGTAAAAAGAACTCGAGGCATAATGGTTAAATCTAGTGTAAATAATGAGGCAGCTATGATATTTTTGCATCAAATATTTACATATAAATTGAGTACATCAAATACCCACATGCTTAGAATTTGACTTGTCGTCAAGTAACACAAATATCATTATGCAACGAAAAAAATCCATGTAAAAGACAAAAGTTGGTTAGTAGAATATAGGGTTAAGTTATTCATTCACCTAGATGTATACCTTCATTAGAACTTGAAATAACATTCAAAAAATAATAATAAAACATTGAAAAGCATTTTGGATCACTTTTACCACCATTCAAATCAACATTCCAATCAAACTCTATAATTGTTAGAAAAAAATAATTAGCTCAATTATCACCTCACCATGAAATAATCCATTAAAATTAGCAAGAAATAAATTGGTGGAGCCTCATTTTTTGAATTTATGAAGTCTCTCTCTCTTTCTCTCTCATGTGTTTTAAGGAATGTGTTTGCTCTTAAATATTTATCAAATTGAATATGTTTAACCATATGCATCCTCTTACTCTCAATTTGCCACTACTTGAAAGAACTAGAGTCTACAAGAATCAAGAGAACTTAAGCTTTGGTTGTAAAGGAGCTAGAATTCTAAGGTGGGGTGAAATTTTAGAATTTAGATAAACCCTGTGAACTTGATGAGCAATCTTTTTTATAAATTAATTATAACTTTTCTTCCTCTTTACTACTTTTTTCTTTTTACCCTATGGATCACTGAATATTTCAAACCCTCCTTATTCAACCAAAATTTAATAAAAAAGCTTGGGCACTTCTTCTTTTTTTCTTAAATAATAAGAGCTATCGATTTGAGAGATATGTACATATGAATTCAATTTCTCTCTCTCTCTCTCTCTCTTATTATTATTATTATTATTATTATTATTATTATTATTATTATTATTATTATTATTATTATTATCATCATCATCATCATCATCATCTACATTACATACCTTCACAATACCCCCAAGTATATTTTCTTACTATATTAAACTACACAGTCACAACCCCATGATATCTATTACTCCTATGACCTAGAGTACTAAAGAGGAAGGATAAAAGGATATAGGCTACTAATATAGGTTAAGTTGAGAAAATTAGGCTTGAAGCTTAGAGGGTTATACAAAAAGGAAATTATTATTCTGATAGGCATTTGGTTGGCAGCTAGCAAAAAAATAAAATTTCCTTCATTATTATCAAATATCCTAAAGTCATAGTAGTCTTGAAGAGATTTAAGAGTAATTTCTAGTTTCACACATCACGAGAGAATTTTTACATGAAGAACAAAGTAATGGATAAAAAATGTATCCATTCTATTAGGCTCAAAAGTTCACATGTTAAAATGTCTACCAATTTAATTATATTTTCACCTCAATATGTTTACAAAATGGATTGTCAACTAATCATTCTAACACATTTTTCCTCTTACAACTCATTGATTATCATGTTCATTCTTTTTAATGGATTGTGATAAAATCATAAAATTCGTTAAAAAAATTGTCTTATAAATGAAAACGTTCCAACTACCAATATTTCCAAATTAATAAACTAATATAATCTAAATTCCATTGAAAAACTACTCTCATTAATTTTTTAATTTTTTGTTTAAACATCAAACAAAGCAAACAAACATTATATTAAGGAAAGGAAATAGGAAATGGGGGGAGAAAATGTCACTAGAAGGGTGGATGAGGTGGACCATTGGGTCTAATAGAAAAATAATGTAAGGCCTAGATCCTCTCATGAAGCTGCCTTTGATAAAAGTTATTGGCATCTAACCTAATGAATACTTAGTCAAAGTGAGTGTTCACTTGGAATTGAATATGATGTAATTCAGGTACTAAACTATAACGGCCAGCATAAAAAGAAGGAGAAGGGTTAAACATAGGGGCAGTAAGAGAGGTAGATCAATAGCTAATGGTAATGGTGTCTCATCCCCATCGTTAGGGGATCAATGTTACTATCGTTAGGAAACTAAAAATTTGTTGTACCTTGATAGGAAAGGAATCAAAAAGTATCCCTACACTCAGTAATATATGATAAAAAGACAATTTTCAATGTAAAGAAATAGATTATGAGCTTTTATAGGGGTATCGGCAAGAATTTGAATATCCATTCCCAAAATATTGGTTGTGTTAAAACCATCAATAGTAATTTCTCCCCTTTAGGAGTTTCTAACCATAGTAAATTATTTAACAATGAAATAAGTCAAGTCTATGGGTTGACTATTTATCATGGAATAAATGAGAGAAAGCACAGAATTACAACATACCCCTATACTCTCACCCCTACCAAAAATAGTACATGAAAGGACACGTTGTATTTACCTAAACACCAGATTATAAATATGAGAGGCCTCAGCCTCTAAAATTTAGAAAACATACAGTATAGGCATGTTTAATGTTTTATCAATTTCAATAAGAAAAATTCTTACTTAAATAAAGTTTTCATTCCCTACCCTGAGGTATCATAAAAATATCAGCAACTCTTTCAAACCAAATAGTATAATCATGATTAAACATCGTAAAATGAATATGACCATAACCATGTTTAGAAACATCAACATTGACATCTAACTCAAATGTGCTTAAAAATTCAAGTGTAGTACGTTAATATGAATGGTTTTGAAAAATAGAAAATTATTAGGGCCAATGTTTTGTTAATAATTTCATTACTTGGTTGAAAAGACCCAATGTTTCTGAAAAGGGTTGATCTAGATACCAAGTTCCAATTATTCTTGGGCAAGAAAGGTAGTCATACCTATTTTGTTGAGTATCGTTATAAAAAATTATACCTAATTCATTATGTGTGTTTTGTTATCCAACTCAACTTCAAATTGGCAATGTGATGATTAGTGATGATTCATCTTGTGCCCTCTATTTCTTTCTTGGTGTCATATCCTAGATCAGAAAAATATGAAGTATCTTAATATGCAATTGTCCACAAAGCTTATGAATATTAACATATGTCTGAAAATAATTATACATCCACAAAATCTACAGAAATGTAGGACTGGTTATCATGTAAGTAGAAATAAATAATACATGGGCATATTGAATAATCAAGCATGGTAAATGTTATGGAGCGGTATGGTGTCCAAATGGAAGCAAGTGGTCAATTAATCATGATTTTCACACAATGAAACATTAAAACACCATTGTTCAACAATCCCAAATGTGAGTAGAAAAAATAGAATTGATACATTTAGTTAATCTATAATACCCCAACTTTTTGTATAGTGTTCAATGAGAAATCATGCCAATTTTTATGGTTGATTATGATTTGGTGTTATAAATTTTTTTGAGGTAAAGATAGATTTAAAATAAGGTTGGAAAATTAAATTTATTGAGTTTTTTTAGGCAAACTAATTAACTGGTTCCACAAACCAACCAACTAGTTCATCATTTCAACGAAATGGTTTTACTTGACTAAACCAATCGACTGCTTAGAGAATCAATCGACTGGTTTGTAGAATGGTCAACTCGTAGGCCAAACTGATCGACTAGTTTATCAATCTGAGTATAATTATTTATACAATTTTCTTATGCTAAAATGGAACTTGTTTAACCCACGTCGACTTTTTCCTAAGAGATTCTTAATCTTTTTCATAATACATTTAGCCCAAAAATACTACATTAGATAGATTTAGAGGATCGATTGAGACAATTGAGGGGAGATATAACCTCAACCTTGTCTCCTTCCATATTTCTCCTCTACACATTTCTGAGATTATTACTTCGATCTCAGGCTCAATTCTACTCAGTTGGAAGATTCCTTCCACGCTGACCTTCCATTATCCCTCTTGTAAATTTCATTTATAAACCAATTGACCTACATATCCCTAAAATCACCATTTGATCTCTAAAGAATAGGTTAACATATCTTGGATGAAATCTATCTATTTAACTCAAATTCAAAAAGTAAGAATTAGGGTTTATAAATTATTCCTGACCACACTGTGATTCATATCAATTGATTGGCTATAAGTAACCCCAATCACCCCATTTTTTCACATTTCCTTCAACCACTGAAAATACCTAACTCTAAAGTATTCACCTTCCCCCTCTTCACTTCAAACCTTATAGTCAAATTCCTTTCATTCTTCTAATCCTTTCACTAGCTCCCTCTTATTTTAATCATTAAGCAAGGAAGAGTTAGATTTAAGAAAGAGGTTGAGTGGTTTATCTAAGTATTCTCTTTTTTTTATTTGGGTATAGTATGTTCAGTCTTTCCTTTCTATTTCAAGTTTGAAATTATTAAATTTATGCACAAAATTCCAAGTTAAAACTTGTTGTTGTTAAGGTTTTTAAAGTTGAGGTTTTCACAGGCTGATATTTTTGGTTTAAGGAAAGTTTTCCCTGCATCAAGTAAGTATTTCTTCCTTCTAAAAGGAGTTATATGTAATATTTATGATATGGAACTCTTTAAGTTGATAATATAGCCAGAATAAATTTACATAGCTTGCAAAACTGATTTGAATTATTAGATTGTGTATTTGGAGTGAAAAGAATAAATCTTGGGAAATGAAGGGTGGTAATGATTAATGTTGATATGTGCAATTTAAATAAGCTAAAAATGTCTTATGCAATGTTAGAACATGCTCCGATGTGGTCTAATGAAGATTTATAAGCAGGATATGCATGAAAATGATTATTTGGTGTTGTTGTAGGGCAAACCAATCAACTAGTTAGGCCAAACTAATTGACTAGTTCCTAGAATAGTCAACTAGTTGACCCCACCCATCGATTGGTAAGCCTATAGAGAGCTTGGTCTTGCTCTCTACTCAAACCCATTAACTGATTAGGTAGAACCGATCAGTTAGTCTATGAACACTTGACTAAGTTGCCTAAACTAATCAACCAGTTTGAGGAAAAGTAGGGTTTGGTTGAGTTAAATCAATCGAATTTTCAACCCAAACTGATTGACTAATTGGTGCAGCTAATCAACTTGTTGAGTTAGACCAACCGACTAGTTAGGCTAGTTTATGTGATTTAGTTCCTTTTGGTTTGGTTATGCTTTAAGGGAATGCATGGGATTGTCCTATGATTATTAAAGGGATAAAATATAGATTTTATCATAGATTAATGACCTAATGAATGGATTCATCGAATCATAATTTATCGCATACTTAATGAGTATTATAAAGGCTAAATGGGTGTACGACTTATGAAATGTGGTGGTATTTGGGAAAAGAGTAATGAAATACAGCACATGCTTGAATAAATTAATATGATGATCATGAATGATATTGGAAAATGATGAATGGAAACCCCACAAATGGTTGGGAAATGGAAAGGAGAATTATGGAAGAAACATGTGAATGCCTTGCTTGCTCTTTGTATGGGCCTTATGTGATCACTTAAGCTCATGAATAATGTACTAATTAGGTAAAGCAAAATACAATAGAGTTATGTATGGGTTTAGGTTACCCGATCCTCAATTATCTACCGAGGGTTAGTCTATCTTTGGGCATTTACAGGTGCGTTCGGGTGAGATTCTAGAGATCCTGGTGCCTTAACTACTCTAGACACGGATGATGTATTAGGGGATATTGATACTAAAATGACTAGGTACCTAGATGGTTGGCTTCGACCCGGATTTATGTCCATATTGGTTAGCTTCAATCTAGACTTATGTCCTTTCTATTGATTGGCTTTAACCTGGACTTATATCTACTTTGGTGATTAGCTTTAGCCTGGACTTTATGTCCCTTGGTCTGGATAGGCTTCCATGATATGTGAGATCATAGGTTGGTGCACAATCATTTACTCAATGAAAAAATTTTGGATGATAAGTAAATGTATGATAAAATTTAGACGATGATTTAGTGGATGGTAAACAATTGAATAGTGTTGGGAATAATGGTTTAAATGACCAAAAAGGATAAAATCTATTTTGTGCACTTGGGTAATGGCTTAAAAAACCAATTGGTTAGTAATATGAATGATTAACTAGATATTGACCTATATTAATATATGGATAAAAAAAATGGTATAATCTAATCGATTAAGTAAGTTGGGAGATAAACCCTAGTATTTATCAAAATTAATCTACCTAATACATGTGTGAATATCTATGTTATTATAATATGAAGGTAAGCATGTTACATTCTGAACTGTCTAAGTTATGCATGATAGTATATCCTGATGCATTATTAAATTTACATTTAAGGCATTAGCATGACATAAATTAAATATAATATCCCTATTATGATAGAATATTACATACTTGTAACTTCTATTAAGGAGACAACTTGGCTTATTCAGTACATAGTATACTGATGTGCCCATTTGCTTGATTACCTGCTAATTTCCATGAGCAGAGGGTCATGTGTAGGTGTTTGGGGATGGTTAGTAGTACTCCTACCTTTTCTTGGGTTTGGGGCTTGAAAGCGTGGACATCCAAAGGATTTTGTGGGGTTTGTGACTGATAATGGTTTTAAGGTCATTCCCTAATTTCATTTTAATATAGCCCTATAGTCTTAACTTATCATTTCCCTATATTTGACTTGGTTGGGGACCTTGGAGGTTATTGATGTAAACAATCTTTTAAATGTTCTTGCAGTTTGAATTTTAGCACTCTATTTTAAAGTGGTCGGTTGGTTCGTTTTAGCCTTGTATCTAATATGGGGTAGGCAGAAGATGCCTATCATATGTTAGGTATGGTGATAGTATCCTGTCTTTCCTAAGCTTGTTTTCTGCTTCTGCATTACTTTAAACGAAATTTTTTTATAGTGAAAAATGGGGGTGTTACATATTGAAAGTATGGAACATAATTGAAGTAAACGTTATCATCATGCAAATAATTCATGGAAATAAAGATAATTTAAGCATATATTGAACCTGGTGTCTAAAATAGCAATAGCTACACCATTGACACAAATAGAGTATAAAATAGCATATGCCTATTGCATAAAGCAGTTCAAACCTTCAATATAACACCACAAGCACAAATAGCGAAATAGAAAAAGTATAACCCTTTAATTCATTTCATGAATACAACCAAAAAATGGCTTGAATTTTAGTGTTAGGGTTCATCTGGAATGTTAGAACCCCATGGAGGAAAATTAAAAATTTTGTAACATATCTAGGTTGTGAAACATTAAATTGAGTATTGATGAAGGTAAATCTAGTTATTGGTGAAGAAGAAGATGGAAGTGGAGTGGAATGAATTGTAAAATAACATCATGAACGAGAGAGAAAAAAACTAATGAAGACAGAAACAGGTTTTTGAATGAAAACATGGGACAATGAAAAGAATTTGAAAAAAACACTGTTGTCTCATGTTAATTTTATTGATCTTATCTATTCATCAAAAAACATTATAAGAAAAAAAATGGACCCATTTTGTAAACACGGTAGCCCAATGGTAAATTCTCTACTCTTAGATTTTTAGCGAATAAAATTTCTAAAGCAAAACATGGGTAGTGTTTGTAAATAAGGTAGCCTCGTGTTAAATTCTCTAATCACAGCTTCTTCTTCTTCTTCTTTTTAGCACACAATCACACTAAAAAATTTAATTTAATAGAGAAACAAATACACAAAAATACTTACCTATAACACTTAGGATGTATCCCAAGTAGTTCTCCATTTAGTTCACCAGTTCAACCTTCTAATAAATTCAACCTTCATAATTTGGATTAGTGAGTTCCACAACCTCCACAACTTCCAGAACATATCCCTCATAAAAAGGTTTCAAATGGTTCCCATTAACCTTCTATGTCTTGTCCCTTTTTTTTATACTTTTAATCTCAATTGCTCTATGAGGAAATACGTTAGTTAAACAACAACATCTATCCATCCTAACCTCATTTTTCCTTGAATGATTTTTAAATGAGAAAGATATAATAAAACTTTTTTGCTAACATCAAAAATTTTCTAAAGAATTGTTTCATCATGAACTGCTTTAGTCCTATCATTATATCTCAAGGTAACTTAAAAAGCTTCTTTTCTTAACTCTTCCCTTACTTGTAATTGAAGTGCCCTATGTTTACCAATTTGAGTTAAATCCATATTAAACTATATGATTACCCAAAAATATCTATGTTCTAATTCAATAAGAAGATGGCAAGGCATATTGTAGACCACATAACATGGATATATACCAATTAGAGTCTTGTACGTAGCATAATATGCCCATAGAGCATCTATGATATATAAGCGTCTATCTTTTCTTATTGGTTTCACCATTTTTTCCAAAATCATTTTGATCTCTCTATTTGATACTTCTACTTGCTTGTTAGTTTGTGAATGATAAGCTTTAGAAATTTAACGTGTCACATGATACTTCCAAAACAAAGCTTTAATCGTTCTCTTCCAACAATGTGAACCTTTATTATTAATAATGGCTTTTGAAAAAATGTTATTTCAACTAAATAATACAACAACCTTAGAATCACCAATTTGGGTATATTTTGCTTCCACCCATTTAGACACATAATTAACAGCAACAAGTATTTTCTTGAAACCACAAAAAGGGGGGAAATGACCCATAAAATCAATGTGCCAAACATAAAAAATTTCACAAGCAATAATGGATTTTTGGGGCATTTCATTCCTATGACCTAAAATTCCATTTTTTTGACAATTATCACAAGTTTTTCAAAAAGTATAACCATATTAGAATAATGTAAGCTAATAAAACCCACTTTCTATAACCTTATGAGTTGTTCTTTTTAGACCAAAATGACCCCCAAAATCAAACCTATGGAATTTTTTTTAAATTAATAGAATTTTACTAATAGGAATACTTCTCCTAATGGCTTACTTAGAACATTTCTTCTACAAATAAGGGTCATCCCATATAAAACACCTAGCTTGATTTGTCATCATATTCTTTTGTGCTATAGTAAAATGTGATTGAAATAACTTTGTCGCCAAGAAATTTACCACGTTAGAATACCATGGCATTTCACTCTCAAATGGATGAAGTTGTTTATATGGTAATTTTTCATTGATTGGTTATTTTGCTTTAGCTTCCTTGATTAATATACTAAGGTGATTTGCTACCCCATTCTTTATTCTTTTCTAATCCTTGATGGGAATATTGAATTCTTTAAGAAGAAGAATCCACTAAATAAGCATTATCTTTGCTCCTTTCTTTACTAGTAGGTATTTAAAAGCTAAAAATATAAAATAATATTAATACCCAGTAGATGAGAGAGAAACTTATCCAAAGTAAAGATAATAGAAAAAAGCTTCTTCTAAGTTATCGTATAGTTAAGTTGAGTGTCATTTAATGTACGTGAAGCATAGTAAATCACATGTTGTTATTTCATATTCCTTTAACCTAAAACTACACCAACAACATAGTTAGATGCATCACACATTAACTAAAAGGGAAAATCCCTATCAGAGAGTTGAAGTATAGGTGTAGTAACCAATTATTCCTTTAATGATCAAATGCCATTCTACACTCATAATTAAAAATAAATTTAGACTCTTTTTGAATAAGCATGCATAGGGGTTGAGAAATCTTTGAAAAATCCTTAATAAATCTATGACAAAATCTAGATTGACTAAGAAATGACCATAATTCCCTAACAATAGAGGGGTAAGGTAAAGTAGTTACAAGATTAATCTTTGCTTTGCCTACTTCTATACTTTTAGCAAATAGGACATGTCTTAGCACTAATCCCTCTTATACCATAAAGTGATAATTATTATAGTTTGCACAAGATTAGTCTTAATACTCCTCTTCAAAATTATATTTAGGTAATATTTGCATTGATCAAATGTATCACCATGAATACTAAAATCATCCATGACCACCTCAATAATATTCTCTACATACTCTAAAAGTATGCTTACTTTACATCTCTAAATGTGTGGCAGGGTTGTTTCATAGCCCAAATATCATACAATGGCATGTAATCATGCCATATGGACACATAAATATCTTCTTATCTTGATACTCTAAGATAATGGGCACTTGCACATATCCTGAATAGTCATCAAGAAAATATAAGCATGACCAGCTAACTAGCATTACTTTACTTTTTATGGATCAAGTGTTAGAGGAAATACAGTTTATATGCCTTGAGTTAATAAAATCTCCAAAGGATATTTAAAAGATAACTCATAAACCTCTTCATTCAAGTCTTCAATAATATCTACCACAGATACCGATTCATAATCTAAATGATACCTCATGAAGTCATAAATATTGAATCTTACTGATGGAAACCTGTTAGGGTTTCACAAAAGGATCGAAGAAAATAATCGAGCGCGGGGTTCGATTCGCCGGAATCAGCCTAAGGAAACTTCCAAAGGAAGATTCAAGAATTCAGAGGCACAGTTTAACAACAGCAACTGAATTTGAGAGACAGAAGCGATCAAGAATTGATCGAAGACAGAGAACAGAAGCAGAAGAAGGTGCGAGTGAGAGGTTCGTCGAGAGAGAGAGAGAGAACGCGAGAGAAAGCTCGAGAAGAATCAAGAATCAAAATCGTATATCAGCCAAAATTGTTCCCTACAATCGCATATGCCCCTATTTATATGAGGCATATAGACCGTATAAAAATACACAACGCAGCATACAATCAGCCCAAATAACCTCACGATACAGCCCACATACATAATATGAAAATGGGATTACATCAATTCCCCCAAAATACACTCGACCAGCCCAAAAATACACCAAATTCTCCCCCAAAATACAAGGTAATATTTATACATCAATTCCCATCAGCTAATATTAATTCTAGCTAATCATGGCTATTAAGGGTCGATTAACCCACAATCCAACTAATCCATTATTATGGATCGGGTGGCGGATTATACAACCAACCTAATTTCCATTAGCCAATTTCTACCGGCGAATGCATCACATGGGATTACATAAAAATAATAAAATACATTTCTGCAACACTTCAGCAGCTGCAGCCATTCAAATCCATAATCCATGTGCTGCATCAATATTTCCTATTCATTCACAAAACAAGACAAACAATTATAAGTATAAAATGATTTACAACAATTATCAAAATTAATTAAATACAAATTTTTAAGATTCATATCATTCCCATCTTCTTGAAAAGGTTTCGCCTCTGAAACCTGATTAAGTCCCAGAAATGGACTAAGATCAGCCACATTAAAAGAGTTACTAGCATTCCTAAATTTAGCAGGTAAATCAATCTTATAAGCATTGTCATTAATTTTTTCTAACACAGTAAATTGTCCATATCCTCTAGAATCTAATTTTGAATTCCTAAAATTTGGAAACCTCTCCTTCCTAAGATGTACCCAATCTAAGTCCCCAGGTTCAAAAACCATTTTTCTCCTCCTTTTATTAGCATTTTCAGCCATTTGCTGCACTTTTTTATTGATTTGTTGACTTACAGACTCATGTAACTTCTTTATATTATTAGCTCTAGATTCAGCATCAAAATTTTGCAAATCAGCATGAGGTAGAGGACTCAGGTCTAAAGGAGTCAAAGGATTAAAACCATACACAATTTCAAATGGAGTCTTATTAGTTGTAGAATGCAAAGTCCTATTATAAGCAAACCCTACCTGAGGTAAAACATATTCCCACTGTCTAAGATTCTTCCCAAGGACAGCCCTTAACATATTACCTAATGTTCTATTTACTACCCATCAGTTTGAGGGTGACAAGTTGTGGAAAATAATAATTTAGTTCCTAATTTTCCCTACAAAACCTTCCAAAAATGACTCAGAAATTTAACATCCCTATCTAAAACTATAGTCTTAGGCATGCCATGTAATTTAACTATATTAGAAAAAAATAATTCAACCACAGCCACAACATCATTTGTTTTATTATAAGGTATAAAATGAGCCATCTTACAAAACATGTCTACTACAACCATTATTGAATCCTTAGCCCTATTAGTTCTAGGTAACCCTAAAATAAAATCTAAAGAAACATCAACCCAAGGTTGGTTAGGTACAGGCAAGGGAGTATATAAACCAAATGGTTTTGAAGTAGTTTTAGCCTATCTACAAGCAACACAATTGACACAATATTTTAACACATCTTTCTTCATGTGAGGCCAATAAAAATGATCAATCAATATGTTTAAAGTTTTCTGAAATCCTAAATGTGCCATTAATCCACCATTATGAGCTTCTTGAATTAATAATCCCCTATAAGAACATTCAGGAATACATAACCTATTTTCCCTAAACAAATAACCTTCAGTAATAAAATATTTTCCCTGTGTAGAGACTTCACACTTTTTATAAATCTCCTTAAAATCAAGATCTTCCAAATATAACAATTTAATACTAGAAAAACCTAACAAAGTAGTATCTGCAGCATTTAATAAAGCATATCTCCTAGATAGAGCATCTGCAACTACATTATCACTTCCTTTCTTATACTTAATCATGTAAGGAAAACTTTCAATAAACTCAATCCATCTACCCTGTCTCCTATTTAACTTTGATTGACTTTTTAAATACTTAATAGCCTCTTGATCAGTATTAATCACAAACTCTCTATGCCACAAGTAATGTTACCAAACTTCTAAAGCCCTTACTAAAGCAAACAATTCATTTTCATAAGTAGAATAATTTAGAGTACTACCATTTAATTTCTCACTAAAATAAGCTATTGGTTTACCCTCTTGAGAAAGTACAGCCCCTATTCCTAACCCTGAAGCATCACAATCTAATTCAAACATCTTTTCAAAGTCAGGAAGGCTTAACACAGGTGCTTGGGTTAATTTATTTTTAAGTGTCTCAAAAGATTTTTGCTGTTCTAAACCCCACCTAAATCCATTATCCTTCTTTGTTATGGCAGTCAAGGGAGCAGCTATAGTACTAAAATTCCTAACAAATCTCCTATAGAAAGAACACAATCCATGAAAACTTCTTACTTCAGTCACACTCTTTGGCACAGGCCATTCTTGAATAGCTTTAATCTTATCTTTATCCACAGATATGCCATCTTTTCCTACCACAAATCCTAAGAAACCCACATTTTCCAGACAAAATCTAGACTTAGTTAAATTAGCATAAAGCTGTTCTATCTTAAACACATCCAAAATAATCTTTAAGTGTTTCAAGTGTTCCTCTAAAGACTTACTATATATAAGTATATCATCAAAATAAACAACCACAAATTTTCCAATAAAATCCCTCAAAACATAGTTCATAAGCCTCATAAAAGTACTAGGTGCATTGGATAACCCAAAAGGCATCACTAACCATTCATACAATCCAAAATTAGTTTTAAAAGCTGTCTTCCATTCATCTCCTGGTTTCATCCTAATCTGATGATACCCACTTTTTAAATCTATTTTCGAAAAAATAACAACACCATATAACAGATCCAACATCTCATCAAGTCTCAGTATGGGATATCTATACTTTATAGTTATCTTATTTACTGCTCTGCTATCCACACACATCCTCCAACTACCATCCTTTTTAGGTACTAATAACACTGGAACTGCACAAGGACTCATTGATTCCTTAATATATCCCTTACTTAGCAATTCAGAAACCTGTCTTTTTAATTCCTTAACTTCCTCAAGATTAGCCCTATAAGCAGGTCTGTTTGGTATAACAGCTCCTGGAACAAAATCTATTTGATGCTCTATTCCCCTTAATGGAGGTAATCCACTAGGAATGTCCTCATGAAACAATTCACTATATTCTTCCAATAGTTGTTTCACTGTACTAGGTACTTCTTCACTTATTCCTAACTGACACTCATAACACTCCTTATAAACCATCAAATATACATTGGCCTATCTCTTAATAGCCTTTCCTACATCCTTACTCTTAGCATAAAACCCAGATGTTCCCTTAATTTCCTTTGAACTAATCTCAGTCTCTAAACTTGGTTTAGATAATTCCTTATAATCAGACTTAATTTTAATTTGATCTTCAAAAATCTCTTTTAGAGTCATAGGTGCTAAAACAATCTTCCTATCATCCTTCTGTAATGTATATCTGTTCTTATAACCATCATGTATTACCTTTCTATCATATTGCCAAGGTCTACCTAATAACAGGTGAGCAGCATGCATTGGAACTATATCACATAAAATAGAATCTTCATATTTTCCTAATTTTAAGTTTACTAAAACTTGTTGGCTAACTTTGACATCTCCTAACTCATTAAGCCATTGCAATCTATATGGTTTTGGATGTTTAGTAGTTGTTAAACCTAACTTAGACACTAACAAGGTACTAGTAGCATTAATACAACTACCACTGTCTATAGCCATGTTAAAGCATTTATCATCAATGAAACATCTAGTATGAAATATATTTTATCTCTGTATAGCATTAGAATCAGGTAGTTTGTTACTGTTTAAAGCCCTGCGTACTACAAAAAGATCTCTACTCACTGGCAGTTCTATTTCTTCTTCTGAATCACTATCATCTTCTCTAACTAAACTAATCTCCACATCTTCCTCTTCAGATTCAGATTCTATGTCTCCAGACTCTCTAATTAAAATGTTTCTCTTGTTTGGACACTCAGAAGCTATATGTCCCAATCCTCCACATCTAAAACATTTAATATCCCTAGTTCTGTTTGATCCATTCACAGGGTTTTTTATCACATTCTTACCCTTTCCAAACTTATTTCCTATCTTAGCTTCATTATTCCTACCTCTAGATTCAACTTTATTAGTGTTCTTCCAATTTCCAGAAGTAGTTCCCCCAAAATTTCTCCTTATTGTACTCTTAATCCCAATCCCAGGGGGTTTATATTGTCTAGACTTCCTTAATTGAATCTCTATCTTAGTAGCTATGTTTACCATTTCACCTAAAGTTCCACAGGAGCCTTCTACCCAGGAGATCGACCCGCTAGTAAATAATAATGGTCAATTACATGTTTCCCTGTATTTTTCTAGTTAAACTTTTATAATAGTGGGTTTCCCACACTCATATGGGTATAAATCAAATGATGATGGTTGAATAATGATTAATTAATGGCTCAAGGCCCTAAAATATTGATTTCTCATTATGATATATTGATATGACCTAAATTGGCTTTAGTACTTGTCCCTACTTGGGCATGTGATGAATTTGCTAATTATATGGATTTGTGTTATGCATTTCTTATTATATGAGATATGCCTTGTGTATTATCCATATCTTATCATTCTACATAGTTTTTGTATCAGGTATTACATTACGGGCCTACCTTTCAGTGTGGTTTAAAGGGTTACTTAGTACCATAGTATTAAAGGGTTCCTTCCATGGGCCCCTGCCTATTCAATGACCAATGTCTCTTGTAGGGATTATTCGGTTTGAGAGCTTAGGTTTGAGTGTCAAGATTATTCGGAATGTCCTTAGGGTATCTCTTTCACCTTGTAATTCTTAGTTTAAATGTAATCTCTATTCTTGTAACCACCATTGGTAGATTCTATTCTTGTAACAAAACCATTTGCGCTACTTTGATTTTAATATTGTATGAGTTTCAAGCAAATTATATTTTATTCTTTTAGCCTTATTACTTGGTACTGGAATGGTAGGAGTAAACTGATCTAGTACTAAGTGTGGCGGTAATATCCCCAAAATTCATAGCTTTGTTTTCTTTACTTCTGCTATTTTCTTTTAATAAAATAAAAAATTTTAATAGTAAATTTTGGGGATGTTACAATAAGAATGTGTGCTGGTGTACTCTCTAAAATATTAATTTTATAAGCCTGCATGAGAGTTTGAATTTCTATATGATGCATGTTGAATTAAGAATTCATAGAAAAGGCTTGATTTCTAGGAACTATGGTCGATTTGCTTGAAAGTGATGCCTGGTTCATTTTATAAGCATATTAAATCTTAATATTTTACTATGACATGTTATGGTTTGGAAGTGGTAATATTTTAGAGTCTGAAACACATGTAAAATTTCCATTAATTGTTATTTGAGAGAAACCAATCAAATTATTAAGCAAAACCGATTGGTTAGTCCTTAAAACAATCAATTGGTTAGCCCACACCAATTGAACAGATAGTATATGGTGACTTTGGTTACTCTCTACTTAAACATATTAACCAATTTATTATAACTAATCAACTTACGATAGTGAATTGGTCTGATGAAACCAATTTAATGTTTTGAGGGAACTCTAGGGCTTGGTTGAGCCAAACTAATTGACTAGTTTAGCTAGAATGTGTTATTTTGTTCTTTTGTACTTTTACACAATGCTATAATATGATCCTTTAATGATGAGAACATATACCTTGGCATGAATTAACTAACCTATAAGATGGATTAAAGGGGTTATAAATCATGATATTCTTATTTAGTGCCTTTATAAGAGTTTAATGAGTAAATTGGAATAAGTATGTTATGCTGCTATTATTGAATGTTATTTTTCACATAAATGGACTATCATAATGGGTTGATTTGAACTTGGCTAAGCACTAATGGAAATCCTGCCACATGGTTAGAGGGTAATAACGGCTATGATAGAATGAGTATGTGGATGTGTTACATAGATGTTACTTGGGCCTTGTAAGAAAACATAACCTTAGAAAAGAACATACTAAGCACTTAAAGAGGAAGATAATTGAGTTGTACATGGGTCTAGGTTACCCAATTTTTGATTAACTACTAGGGGTTAGTCTACCTTTAGGTGTTTATTGGTGTCTTCGGGTAGGATCCTAATAGATCCCAAAAGATTTCCGACTCTAGAAACTGATGATGTACAAGGGGGTATTGATACTAATGTGTATGGTTATATAGGCGAGTTACTTGGCTTCAGTGTTATTTTATGTCCATTGGTTATTATTTTTCTTTAACCATAATTATGTCCTCTTGTTTGGATAAGCTTCCATATTATGTGATACTATAGGGTGGTAAATATTCCATCATTAGATAAGGATAAGAATAAGAATGAAAATGATAATCAGAATGAGGATGTAGGTAAAGAAAATTAAAAAAGAATGGGAAAGAAAAATAATGGCTTATAAATAAATGACTTAATGGGTTATGTAAGCTTGGAAAATGAACCCAATGGAAAATTATGTGAATGGATGGTAGAATCCCTATTAAATTGTTTCAATAACTTGCTTACTTAAGTTATGCTAATATCCACGATGTTTAAGTTATATCGACAAAAATCATGAGTCTAGAATTGTTTGAGTCATGTGTGAAATGAAGTTATGATACATTATATGACCATGATAGAGCATATATATCTATTTATATTGTATAAGCATGACATGTGTTCATTATAATCTCCAAATTATGCTACGACCTTGTGTGCATATGACTTTTACTAAGGAGGTGACATGGTTTACTAAGTATGAAGCATACTGATATGTTATTTGTTTGGTTATAATACTCCATCCTAAAATCCTTCAAAATGTATTCAAATTTATATTAATATAAATTAAATTAATTTTTAGTTTTGTAAAGGGATTGAAAATTTAATAAAAATGTGAATTTTATGCTCATCGATAGATTGGTTTGCCAAACTTTTGACTAGTACACTCATGCATTGATAATTTTATTCTTGCAAACTAGCCAACTAGTTTGCTCAAATCGATCGACTGGTTATCATTTGATTTCAGATCCTTTTCTTATTTTTATTTTATTCTCATTCTAATTTTTATAAAAACTTGTAATTAGAATCTATTTGTGCTAATAAGCATATTTTGGTACTTTGATATTATTTTTACATTATTTAGACCACTATATGATTTTATTTAGTTACATTTCCCCTAAAAAACACTTTTTGTGGCATATCACACTTTTCTCTTCTCCCTCCCTTTCCTCTCTCTCTCTCTCTCTTCTAGCAACTAACCTGCATGTTTAACTCCTTTTCCATCCTTCTTAGCTCACCAACATACTTTTAATTTTCCTTTCCTGACTAAACTTAACCTCCCTCACCTTGATACTAGATTGAGATAATTGAAGTCACATGATTATCATATTATAATGAAACATTTGTTACCAATGGGTTTGTGTTCTTTTTTAAATAATTAAGCAAGTTACACCATTATCGAGCTAAGTAACTTTTTCAGTAAGATATGTGTAAGAAAACTTTACAAGGAAGGTTTAGAGAAAGAAAAAAAGCATATTGTTCTTATCTTGTGTAAGATGAAACACATATTTACTCCATCCTTTTTTAGTTATATGGTTCACTTACTAACCCACTTACTTGAAAAAGCAAGAGTTGGTGGGCAGTTTTATGGGAGATGGATGTATCTCAGTGAGAGGAAGTTAAAGGAGTATATATGGAATTGTGCTTGGCCAAAAGTTTCTACTACTAAAGGTTTCATAGTTGATAAAGCATTGAGTTTTTGTTCTATGTACTTGAATGGAGTTAAGACTAAGTTCAACAAGCCAAATAGAAATATAGATGCAATTGTGTAGAATTGTCAGCTATTAGTTTTCCAATCTCACACTCACTCTATTGTTAAGAAGGTGCATGTAAGTATAACATTATTTTGGTACTTGCAATATTTGCCTTTTATATGTTATACCCTATCTTAGATATATGGTTACCTTATTCGGTACATAATGTACTAATCACCCATTTCATGGGTGCTGATTATTTCCACGACCAGTGACCCCTCTTGAGTTTTGCAAGCAGGAGATGTTACCCTTCTTGATTTCAATGGGTATGATGCCTTGGGTGGGGTGGAGTGACGATTCAGTATACCTTATGTGGGGTTTAAGAGGGTGTTATTTGGGCTTTTTTTCCTTTTTGTTTTTTACTTCCACATAGTGGGCATTGTTTGTACATTATTTTACTTATATATTAACCTTGACATTTGTGTACTTTGATTTTATTTATGAATATTGAACTATTATGGGTTATTAATCATTTGTGTTAATAATTTTTGTACCTTTAGCACTATGCTTAGTATGACATTAGCCTAGGTTAAACCTTGTACTAATCATGGTAGTACCACCCCAACATTTATTGCATGGTTTTCCATAACAAACAAAAAAATTTAACTGTAAATTTTGGGGGTGTTACAAGTTGGTATCTGAGTCGTTGGTTCCAATAACCACACTTTAGTTTTCAAAAATTTTTGTATTAACAAGTTTTTCCCTTATTTTGAAAATGTTTTATACCATGAAAAGGTTTTCCTATATTAAAAACTCTATGTTTGGGTCCACTGGTGAGGAAATAAAAGGGTAGCATAGTAATTTTCCATAAGAGAAATAATATGTTGAAGATGTATCAAACCAATAAGTTCCCTCCTAATATTTCTTTTCTCTTGCATCATAACTATATGATGAACGGAAGGGTCAAGCGTCTAGAGAAGGCCTTTGAGGCCTTCAAGGTGTTCGTCCAACTATAGTAGCTCGTGCAGCCACCACCCCCACCCCCATAGCACCACTCTGAGGGTGACGAGGAGGACTGGATGTTAAGGGCCACTAGGCATCACCCCCCACTGTACATGGTTGAGGAGGACCTCATGGTTCTACAAGGGTGGATCCGAGGCATGGATCTCACGTTTAAGGCCATGGACTACCCTCTAGTATGGTGGTCTAGCATTTCGGCATTCTTTTTGAGGGGCATAGTAGACGCTTGATGTGTTGAGCATTCCATATAGGAAGATCTCCAAATGACCTTGGAATCTTTAAGGCCTCCTAGCACACCAGATTCTAATTGGAGACCTTGAAGAGGGACAAGCTCAAGGAATTTATACAACTCACCTAAGGCAACTTAACGGTCCAACAATACTACACTCGCTTCACTAAACTGCTAAGGTTTACTCTAGGGATTACTGTCAGCGAGGCCATGGTAGTGTTCCAGTTAGAATAGATGTTACACTTCTATATCCGTCACATGATGGGAGCGGCGGCCTTCTCAGACTTGACCACCCTTTACCAGTGTGCTTCCATTGCTCCACTCTAGTCCAAGAGAAAGCATCCATCTTAGGGAAGAGGAAACTAAAGGGCCAAAGCTTTGGAATTAGGAACTAGCCCCAAGTAGAAGGACCTTTACAAAACTAGGAATGAGGTCATTTTAAAGGTTAGGGACCATCGAGTGGATCCTTATATAGAAGCCATGGTAAGAGCCACTCAGGCTTAGATTGTGGGGGTAGACTTGTAACATGCCTAAATTATGGCAAGCAGAATCACTAATCATTCGAGTGTCTAAGGTAGCAACATTTTCCATATCCCTAGATTAGGGGGAGTTCTAGTAGAGGGGACCCTTCATGCCCTAGTAGTGGGCCTACGAATAGTATGCTCAAACCTCATCACAGTAGATCCAACAGAGAGAACCCACCCAAGTCGAAGCACTAGTTTGGGATTGCATGGGAAGACCTCAGGGATCACAACCTTTCTATTAGAGACGAGGTTAGACTTAGGGCTCTGAAGGATATCAAGGAGCCTATCAAGGAGGCCAGTTAGGTGGGCGTCTGAATGTTATCTACTAAGGAGAGGTTAATCGTCAGTTGGACGTCATCACTAGTATGTTCACCACTCTGTCTTTACCAGTGCATGTTATAATTAATTCAGGTGCATCCTTGTCATTCGTGCCCACTTCTTTTGTTGCTAAGCTTGAGTTACCACCATCTACTAGCGTAGAACTTTCTTTGATGATGCCTTCAGGTGATAAGATGGATTATATTGAACTTTACTCAAATGTGGCCTTAGTCATAGGCAGGGTAGACTTCTTTGTGGACTTGATTAGTATGGACTTATGGGAGTTTGTTGTTATTCTAGGAATGGATTATATTGGATGGTAATTTACTATGTTATGAGGCCCAAAGGGTATTAGGGTTTCACACAAAAACACCAAGCGTAAGCCCACCACCAAAGTGGTGTCTGCAATTGCACTACACTTACTAGTTTAGAAGGGGTATCCATTGTAGTTACATAGTGTGCAAGAGCTAAACAAGAATCTAGCAGCACTAGAGGACATTTCAGTAGTCAGAGATTTTTTGAACGTATTCCCAGAGAAAATACTAGTATGCTCCTAGTGCACGAGATTGCTTTCATAATTGAGCTAGTACTAGGAGCTAAACCTATGTCAAGAGCACCCTATTGGAAGAAAGTAATAAGATGAAGGGTTAGGGCAGAATCTTGCATGGGGAGTATGAAGCTTGCATGGGGTGTTTAATCTTTGCATGGGGGAAAAGCTTACTTGAGAAAAGTTAGTTTGAGGGTTAAATATGGGGAGGAAAGACTATTATGGGTGATTGGAGTACTTAGGGAAGAGATAGTATGTGTATTAGTGTAAGTATGCATGGGAGCCTAACTAGGGTTTTTAGGGAAAACCTAATCATAAGGGTGTTATAAGAGAGTTCATAGAGGTTAGTCAGAATTTTGGGTTGAGATTAAGAGTGTGTCATAAGAAGGGAGAGAGTTAGGTGAAAAAGAGGGTAAAGTTTGTGTGTGAGGGGAAGGTGTGAAAGAAAAGAGGCGTAGTAGGGTTTCGTTGTGACCACAAAGGTTCCTTATCATATGTGGAAGTTGGAGAGTAGGGTATTGATTTTTAGAGTGGGTTGAGTGGAGTAATGGTGTTTGAATCAAGGGGAGTATGGGTTGTATAGGAAAAGGAGAGGCTAGGGCCACATAGGCCATATTAGGGTTTCTAGAAGAAACCTAGTAGGAGATGGTGAGTTTAGGTAGAGAAATGAGAAAATGGGCTTTAACGCACATATGTGGGGGCTTTTGGATTCATGGTGAGTAGGGTAGAAGGTGAAAAAGAGGTCTTAGATTCTTGGGGAGTGTAGAGGTTCCAAGTTATGGGATAGGGTTATTCAGGGATTTTGGGGATGGAAGAGTGATACTAAGTTGGGGAAGTCCATTGTAGGCATGCATGTCTTGTTAGGAGTTTCCTATTAAATAATAAACAAATGAAATACTAACCATTTAAAGTAGAAGACTATTGAGCTGGGCCCGGATCGATACATCGGTGAGAATAATGGATAGGAACATTTTTTTCCCTGGAGACCTACCACTAATGAATAATTGCGGCCAATTGTGTTCTACCCTAGAGATGTATTCCAATATACTAGCTATAATAGTGGGGGATCCTGAGCTCAATAAACCAAATATTAGATGATAAAAAATCATTCAGAAAACACTAATCAATTATTGTGGAACATCACGTGAGTCAAGGCTAGGCTGATCCACTAGCGAGAATAGTAGCTAGGAGCATTTTTCCCTACAGACTAATCTAGCAGCAAACAATAGTGGCTAGAAGCATTATGCCTGGAGTGTATTCCAATCCACTGGCTATAATAGTGGGATTCCCATACTCACATGGATATAATTTGAGAGATGTGTAAACATGGAATTAATGGCCTAAATTTTCATAATGGTGATTAATATAAATGACTTGTTGCTTAGATTATCTACCTTTTACATGTTATGCTCTGACTTAGCTATATAGTTACCTTACTTAGTATGTAGCTTACTAATCACTCCTTTCATGGGTGCTAATCATTCCCACAAGTAGTGGCCCCTCTTGAGTCTGTGTATGTAAGAGATGTTTCCCTTGCTATTTCCAATGCATATGATGCCTTGGATGGGGTAGAGTGACAATTTGGTGTACTTGTTATATGGTCCAAGAGGGTGTTCTCCAGAATTATTGTTTTTGTTTTTTTTTTATAATTTTTATTTCCTTATAGTGGCCATTTTTTGTACATTATTTTTGTTCTGTATTAACCCTAACATTTGCGTAGTCTTGTTTTATTTATGAATGTTGAACTAATATGGTTTTTATTGATCATTTGTGTTAATAATTTTTTTACCTTTAGCTTTGTGTAGTATGAGATTAGCCTAGGGTCAACCTTGTACTGATCACAACGGTAGTACCCCCCCCATTTTTAGTGCATGGTTATCCATAACAAACAAAAAATTTTAACTGTAAATTTTGGGGTGTTCTAATGGCATTACAAAGATTATAGAGTTGCATGGAACACAAGGCTACAATATTGAAAGTTTGATTACATATATTAATTCAATGTATTACAATTTAGAGTTTGTGTAGCTTCATTATTTTAATGTATACTATGTAATTTTTGTGAAGTATCATTGTAATTACTATATATATAATAATACCATGCATGAGGTTTAACTTTTGTTAATAAGGTTGGTTATGTGGGCTTATTAATGAAAGGCTTGAATGTGTACAGAGGTATATAAGATTATACACATTGAAGTAAAGGGAAAACATGAATTGAAGTTTTAAAATTGACACAAAAGAGAGAGTTTTGATCCTCTTCTTCTTTAAGGGTGAGTCTTAGAGGGTAGTAGATTGTTCTCTTAAGAAATAGGAGATCGCTCTATTGAAGGTACTTGATCTTAGATAAGATGAACACCATCCTACGGAAACCATTGAGTGTAACACAAAATTTTAGTCAAAAGTTCAAACTAGTTTGTGAAGATTTTGTAACTTGTAGTAAAAAAATAAAAATCCCATATTGTAGAGGGTTGCTTGTTTATCATCTTCCACATCAAATCATTTGAGGATGGATTCACACAATTTTTGGTAGTAAATCTAGATTGAATTTTCCACCATTGAATCACCAAGATTTCCTTCATTATTCTCCATCTTCACTACTTGCAACGTGAAAAAGAGTCACATTTGTAGAGATCTTCAATTCTATTGAAATATCCTAACTTTCAAACTTGAAGATAAACAATTCCTTCAACATTTCCTTCAAACTTTTTCCTCCAATTCACCAAATACCTTAATGGAATGTAACGCTGCATCATTACATATGCAACCATTAAAATTTTGAAGCCAAAATCTTCAGTTATCTCCCTCATTTTCTTAAAGGTTTGTTTAAAGCTTTAACATCTCTTAGAACTTTCTTCCACGAGTCCTTTATCATCTTGATTTGAGAAAGAACACTTAACAATTATTTAAAATCATTCAAAAATCTTTTGATGTTCAACCTCTTTTTCTTATATTAGCGTATCATTAATGAAAAATAAATTTTTTCTAACCAATCTCGAGTTCGTTATCAATTACATTCGTGCAAAAACCTTACAAAATCCAGCCATCAAGAAATATATTTTTGTGCATCAAGAATTGGCACAGTATTATATTCAACCATTTTGTTTTATTGCTACTCTATTTCCACACCTACAAAGCTTCCAAGATTCATGATATCCATCAAGAATTCACAACCTACACTAAACACAATTTGTTGTATCACATTTCACCAATGAAAATATCTATGGGTGAAGAAGTGTCCTTGAAAGTAAAGTTTAACACTCTTCAACAACTTACAACAAGAGTGCATGCTACCAGAACATAACTTCAACAACTCTCTTCCATTAAAACTAAAGTTCAATGGTTTGAGATAAGGATAGACAACCAAGAGATACTCTAACAAATGAACAACACCATAGAGGCCACGCTTGACTAAGTATAAGGCATGGAGAGGAGGGTAATCCAAGCATGAGGAGGACGACTCAAAAACCAAATGGAATATAAAGAGAAGAAAGAAAAGAATGGATCCAATGATTTTAGCCACAGCTAAAGAGGATATGTAAAGTACCAACCAAGGTAAAATCATAATGAAGATAAAGTTATCATACTCAGTTAGATATAAAATTAATTTTTTACTAGTTGCATGAAATATAAGCCATCTTTGAATTTAAAGATTATAATTAAAAACATAAATGTAGGTTAGAAACTATAAAATTTAAAAAAAAAACATTATAGAGCTTAGTATTACAACCTTAAGAGTACTCTTAAAAGACAAGTAAAAAAATTAAGTCTTGGGAGAAATTGAAAAAACACATAAGAAAGAAATTTGTTGCTAGAGAGTATGAATAAGATATGTATAAAAAATTGACTAATATTAGGCAAGGGAAACTTAGTGTATAGGAATAACTAGGGAATTTGAAAGACTAGCACTTGTGTGTGAAATGCAAGAAAGAAAAGAACAAAATTGTGCTAGATTCTTAGGTGGCCTTAATAACTTGATTGGAGATAAAGAAAAAATCTTTATCTATGATTTTCTTGATTATTTGATTAAATTAGCATCAAAATGTGAATGAAAAACTAATTTGATAAACTCCTATGCTTAAAAAAGTGCTTCGACTTCTATTTCAACAAAAAAAAACTATTTTAATGCATATGTTTCAAAATATGGGACACATGTATCTCCAAATAATGATAAGAAAATCTATCCTAACCAAAATGAAAAATTTAAGCATAAGGTGAATGAAATGTCTAAATGTTTTAATTGTAAGGGATGTTGTCATTTTATTAGAGAATTTCCTACCCAAAGAGTTTTGACCATAAATTAAATAGAAGGTATAGACCCATGTGATGATAATGCTGTCCTAGAAACTGAATCTAATGATGATACCTTGAGTATGTATGAATAGGATGGTAATCCATGATTTTTACTTTGAAGGGTATGACAAATATAACCTAATAATCATCTACACAAATGGATAATATTTATAAAACTAAAAGTAGAATTGGTCAAATGTTTTGTAGATTCATTATTGAGTGTGGTTCATGTACTAATATTTCTTATGAAATGATGGTTAAATAAATAGGGTTAGTGACTACTAATCATCCTCAGCCATATTCATTGCAATGGCTTAACAAAGACAAAGGTGATAAAATAAATAAGTAAACCCTAATTACTTTTTATATTATTGACTATTATGATGAAGTACTATATGATGCATTACCTATGGATGCTTGATGTAGATTACAATGAAGACTATGACAATATGATAGAAATAAAATCTATGATTGTGTGCCTAATTAATATTTTGTTCTTAAAGATAAAAATAATTATAAATTGAAACAATCTCAATGTGATCAAATGTAACTTATTGAGATAAAGAAGAGTTATTCTTACATGAAAATGATATGATTAATTGCATTGAAGAGTCATATGTTAGCTATGATATATTTGTTAAATAATCTTAATTTTTGAAGAAAAATTCAAAGAATTCAAATCTTAGTGGCTTACTTAATGAGTATAATGATATATTTCCTGATGACTTACCTCGTGGATTGCTACCAATTAGAGGTATAGAGTATGCTATAGATTTAATTCCTAAAATGCCTCTTCCTAATAAGCCCACTTATATATATAATCTAGAAGAACCTAAGGAATTTCAAAGACAATTACAATAAAAATACCTATTGCATTCTTTATTGAAAATTTAAATGGTGCAAAATTGAAGTATTCGACATATGACAAGAAATTATTTGCTACCATACATAGCATAGACACATGGAGGGATTATTTTAGGCATAAATAATTAGTATTACATTCTAATCATGAGAATTAAAAAAACTTACATTGTTAAAATAAAATTATTCCTTTACATGTAAAAAGGATAAACTTTTTGCAATACTTTGTGTTCTCTATCAAACACTTAGATGAAAAAGAAAGTCTAATAGCCGATGCTCTTTTGTTTATGGTCTAAATTACTTGTCATATTAGATGATAAATACCTACATTTTGAAATTTTATTATAATTTTATCCTAAAGATGAAGATTTTAGTGATGGACATCAATCATGGAAAGAAAATGGATATCATGATAATTATGTATTATAGGATGGGTTTTTATTTAGACATAATAAATTTTGTGTACTAAGATCAAGTATTAGAGATTTACTTATTAATGAGGTACATGAAGGAATGATAGCGGGAAATTTGGTGCTCAAAACATAATATAAATATTAAAAGAGAAATTTTATTCGTCACTCAAGATTAAGGGTGTACAACTTATAGTAAATTGATGTGTTACTTGTAAAAAAAGGTAATTTTCTTTTACCAAGGTTTATATACACCGTTATATATGCCTAGCCAACCACAAGAAGGAATTAGTATAGACTTCATCTTATAATTTCCTAGAACACATAGAGTAAAATATTTCATAATGGCCATAATAGACATATTTTTAAAAATGTTCCATTTTATTCCATGTGAAAAAGATGATGACGCTACACATGCTAATAAATTGTATTTTAAAGAAATTATTAAACTACATGACATCCCTAAAAATTTTATTTTGGATAGAAATGTCAAATTTCTTAGTTACTTTTGAAAGTTGCAATGGCACATGTTAGGCACTATAATTTTATTTAGTACTTCACATTATCCACAAACAATAGGACAAACTAAAGTTATAAATTGTACTCTTGAACTTTGTTGAGAGGATTGGTAAGTAAAAGTACTAAAGATTGGAATATTAATTTAGTTCATCCTATTTTTGCTTACACTCAAAGTTCATCAGGCAATACTCACTAAATTCCATTTAATATTGTGTGTGGGTTGAATCTTTGCATGCAAATTGATATGGTACCCTAGATAAAAGGAGAGTTGAAAATTATTGAGGTCATGGAATGAGTATGATTTTTTCAAAAGTGTCATCAGTCATTAGACACATAGAATGAGCTAATTAAAGATTAAAAAAAGTAAGCTAATAAACATCCCATTCCAAATTTATTTTCTTTTGATGATTTAATTTGTTTACATTTATGAAAATAAAGATTTCCTAATCTAAGAAAACATAAACTAATGCAAAGAACAAATGTACCTTCTAAACTTCTTAAAAAATTTGGTGAAAGTTCTTATGAACATGAAGCTCGAGAATCTTATAATGGTTTTTGAAAGGAACTTAATATTATTGATTTTTCTCCTTATAATATCGATTTCAGTTTGAGGACAAATTATTCTCAAGTTTGGAAGAATGATGTATAAGCATCTGTGGATTCCTAAAATAATGAAGATTTGGCATACTTGGATAGGGATCCTATTACAATATTTAGCTTTGATGATAATATTAATAATATGACTCACCTTAATAATTTTACTTTGAGTAATTCTTATATTTATGTAACATAATTTAAAGGAGATGATTAATGCACTTCACGATGAGAACACATCTAAGATTTTGTGTGTTACAAGTTATTATAAATCAAAGGAAGTTATTACGGATGGAAGTAAAACTATAAATTCAAGGAGAAATAGTCATCATTTTTATGTAAATTAGGACTTTTTTAATTAAATCCATATATTGATTAGCTAAGTTTGTTTGTAATAATTATTCATTATATTTATGCATTATAGATTAGCACTATGTTGCTTTACTAGTTAGTATGCTAGTTGGCAATGTTTGTATTACCTTGGCTACATTAGTGTGCTACTTAGAAAAGTTTTGAATACCAATTTATAGCTTGATTCAACACCCATTTTAACACTTGAATGTCAAATATTAATTGAAATCTAATACAATTTATTCACTTAGCTATTTTCCATCTTTTGTGAGTGAATTTTTCTAACTATGACTATTTGGATCTTAGATATGATACTCTAACTATCTTCTAGAAGAAGCATTCAATGTTAAAATTGTTGGGTTCTTACATAAATCTTGATTGAAGATTCAAATCAATCTTTAAACCTTCCTTAGATATTACTTGAAGATTCACTCCTTCCAGCTTCATTCATTTAGCATATACTTATCTCCTATGTTTGAATCTTCTAATCATTTGAGGAGGGATTTACACCATTTTAGGTATCAAATCTAGGCTGTCTTTTCCAAAATTAAATTTCGAACGTTTCCTTTATTATTACTCTTCTATTCTTCAATACATGCAATGTGAAAAAGAGTCACGCCATTGTAGCCATCTTCAACTCTTTTGAAATCTCTTAACTTTCAAGCTTGAAGACAAATGTTTCCTTCAATATTTATCCTATAAATTCATCAAATATCTATATAGAATATTAGCATACATCATTTTATATTAAACTATTAAAATTTTTGAAGCTAAAATCTTTGGTTATCTCCCTCATTTTTTCAAGGTTCGTTCAAACCTTCAATCTTTATTCGAACTTTGTTCCATGAATTCTTAATCATCTTGATTCAATCAAGAAGACTCTATAATTATTCAATTTCATTGACACCATTTGATTTTTTACCTCTTTTTTGTATCTTAGCATATCATCACTTATGAACAAGACTGTTTTTGAACCATTATTGGGTTCCAAATCAATTCCATTCTAGCAAAAACCTTATGAACACCTTTAATTAGGAAATATTGTTTCATGTATCAAGAATTTGTATTATTGTATTCAACCATTTCCTTTTCATTGCTACTCCATTTAAATGCCTAAAAATCTTCCAATATTTGTGAAATTCCATCAAGAATTCATCTAGAATCAACAACCCACGTCAAACACAAGTTTTTGAATCATGTTTCATCGAGGGAAATAGCTATGCGTGAAGAAGTGTTCATGAAAGCAATTTTTGACACTCTTTAATAACTTTCAGCGAGTGTGCATGCTACCAATACACAAATTTAGAAACTCCCTTCCAAAGTCAAATTCAAAGGTTAGAGATAAGGGTATCCAAAAAAGTGTCACTCAAACACATGTACAATATCATGGAGGCCATGCATGACTAAGTTGAAGGCATGGTGAGGTGGGTAGTTCAAACATGATGTGGAAAAATCAACAAAAAATGGAATATGTAGAGAAGGTAACCAAGAATAGCTCTAATGATTTCAGCCACAACCAACAAGGACATGCAAATTACAACCCAAGGTATAATAATATTGAAGATAAAGGTATGAAACTCGATCTCCCTTCTTTCTACAGTGAATTAAAAGTAGAAATATTTTTTGGGTGGTTACATGAAATAGAAACTATCTTTACAATGAAAGAGTATGATGATGAACATAAATGTATGTTAGAAACTCTCAAATTGATAAAGTTTGTTAGGTTTTGGTATGATAATCTTAAGGTAACTCTTAAAAGGTAAGACAAAAGTGAAATTAAGTCTTGCGAGAAATTAAAAAAAAATACCAAAGAACAAATTTTGTTGCTCGAGATTATGAACAATTGATGTATATAAAATGTACTACTCTTAGGCAAGGACTACTTAATGTAGACTAAAACATTAGGGAATCTGAAACAGTTGAACTCTTGTGTGAAATGCAAGAAAAAAGAGAAAAAACTATTTTATATACTTAGGTGGCCTTAGTGACTTAATTGGAGATAATGTTGAAATGTTTTCCTACAATTCTCTTGATGATTTGATAAAATTTTCTTTAAAATGAGAAATCCCAATTAATTCTATCAAATCCTATACTAAAACAAGTGCTTCAACTTCTAATACAACCAAAAACTATTTGAATGCCTCTACTTCAAAATGTAGGATGCATTTATCTTCAACTAATGATAATAAAATTAACCCTAACCAAGATGAAAAGGGTAAGAATAAGGTTGATGAAATGTCTACTAAAAAATATTTTAAATGTAAGGGATATGGTAATTTTGCTAGAGAATGTCTTAATTAAAGAGTTTCAAACTTAAATGAAATAAATGGTATGGAACCATGTGATGATAATGATGACCTAAAAACCAAATATAATGATGATACCTTGACTATGTATGAAGAGGATAGCAATCCATATTTTTCACTTAAAAAGGTATTACTAATAAAACCTAATAATCCATATTCACAAAGGGATAAGTTTTCTAAAACACAAGTGTAGAATTGGTACTAAGGTTTGTAGAATCATTATAGATATGGTTCTTGTACTAATGTTGCTAGTGAAATAATGACTATAAAACTAGTGTTCATGACTACTAGTTATCTTAAACCATATTTATTACATGTGTTTTATAAGGAAGAAAGAGGAAATATGATATAAATGTAATCTATGAAGGTTTGACTTATGATATATCGTACTCAAAGATATAAAGAAGTATAAATTAAAATCATCCCAAGGTGATCTTATACAACTTATCAAGACTAAGAAGATATTATTGTAACATGAAAAATATATGATTAATTACATTGAGGATGTAGGTGCGCCATATTAAGTGTTAGTAAATGAATCTCAATTTAGGGAGAAAAAAAATATGAGAATTAAAATATTACTAGATTACTTGATAAGTATAATGATATATTTCTAGATGAACTACCTTTTGGAGTACAACATGTTAGAGGTATAAAGCATGTTATAGATTTAATTCCTAAAATGCATCTATCTAGTAAACCTACTTATATATGTAATTGATAAGAAGCTAAGGAATTTCACAAATAAATACAAGAAAAAATAACTATTGCATACTTTGATGAAAAATCAAATGGTGTTAAATGGAAGCATTCGACATATGTCAAAGAATTATTTTTCACCATATGTATCATAGAGAATTGGAGGCATTATTTAAGGCCTAAATAATTTACATTAAATTTTGATCATGATAGATTTAAATACTTACATGGTCAAAAGAAAATTAATCATCAATATGCTAAATGGGTAAACTTCTTACAATCCTTTGTATTCTATCTCAAACACATAGGTGAAAAAGAAAACATGGTAGGTAATGCCTTTTCATGAAGGTCTACATTACTTGTCATATTAAATGCTAAATTACTAGGTTTTGAAATGTTAAAAGAATCTTTCATAAGGGAGAATATTTTAGAGATGAATATCAGTCATGCAAAGAAAATGGATATCATGATAATTATGCATTATAAGATGGATTTTTATTTAGACTCAATAAAATTTATGTAATGAGAATGAGTATTAGAGATTTATCTTATTCAAGAGGTACATGAAAGAGCTATATCAAGACATTATAGTACTCAAAAGACATTATAAATATTAAAAGAGAATTTCTATTAGTCATGCATGATTCAGGGCATTTAAATTATAGTAAATAGATATGTTATTTATAAAATGAGTAAAAGGCTTGTTATTACCAATGTTTATATACATCATTACCTCTCCCTTATCAACCATGGGAAGGAGTTAGTATCGGCATTATCTTAGTTTTACCTATAAAAAAAAGATGTAAAGATTCTATTACAGCCATGGTAGAGAAATTTTCTAAAATGGCACATTTTATTGCATGTAATAAAATTTATAATGCTATAGATGTTGCTAAGTTGTATTTTAAATAAATTGTCAAAATACAAGGCATCCCTAAAAGTATTATTTCATATAGAGATATCAAGTTTTGTAGTTACTTTTGAAAGGCATTACGGTATATGTAAAGCACTAAGTTTTTATTCACTATTTCACATCATCCAAAAATCAATGGACAAACTAAGGTTACAAATCATACTCTTGGCATTTTGTTGAGAGGATTGGTAAGTACAAATACTAAAGATTACAATACCAAGTTACCATATCAAAGTCCTTCAAGTACTAATCGCTAAAGTTTATTTGAGATTGCAAATGGGGTGAATTTGTACATGTCAATTGATATGATAACGTTGACAAATGGTGAGTTTAAAAATTACGAGGACAAGGAACCATTTTAATTCTTTCAAAAGCTTCATCAAATGATCAATGGAAACATAGAATGAGAGAATTAAATATACAAAATCAAGCTAATAAACATCTCACTCCAAATGTATTTTCTCTTCATGATTTAGTTTGGATACATTTGCAAAAAGAAATAGTTCCTAATCTAAGAGAACATAAACTAATGCCAAGAGTAGATGGACCATTTAAAATTGATAGAAAATTTGGAGAAAGTTCTTATGAACTTGAAATTAACAATTCTTATTTTTTGCATGATTCATGTATTATATAGGTTAGTACTATGTTGCTTTATTTAGTGTGTTAGTTATCCTTGTTTGTATTACGTTGGCTACCCTATTGTGCTACTTAATAAAGTAGTGATTACCTCTATAAGGCATGATTTGACACCCATCATAACTCATAAATGTCAACTATGAATTGAAATATAATAATATAAATAATTCACTTGGATATTTTCTCTCTTTTGTGAGTGAACTTTTAAAACTAAGGCTACTTATAGTAATCTTAGATATGATACCTTGAATGACCTCTAGGAGAAATATTTAAGGTTAAAATTACAAATTTCTTCCTTAAATATTAATTAAATATTCAATTCAATCTTTAAATCTTACTTGAATGTTGCTTGAATATTCATGCCTTTTTCACACCTTTATTCATTCAACATCTTCTTATCTTCTATCTTGAAATCTTTTGACCATTTGAGTATGGATTCACACCATATTTACTTGATAATACCTTTAGTCATTGAGGTCCTAGTATTGTATATCTTTTCAGTATGAATGGCATTGATATGTTTAGATCTCACACATTTAGATGTAAGCATAGTTAGCATAATTCTTGTAAAAAAAATCACTGAGTAATCATAAAATTACAAAAGAAATAAAATCGACCATGTCTTACTTATAAGGTTCAACCTCATAATAATAATAATCAAATTAGCCTTTTCAAATGCTAGATTTATAATTAATAATTTAACTTTGTAAGGAATATAGGATGCAAAGCCTTAAATATAGTGGATCTTAGCTTTAGTGATTATAAACTATTATCCTACACAGGTTAAAGGAGTTGTGGACTGATCTAGTACAAACTAAGATAAAATGCTATTGCAAAATCATAATCCTTTTTAGTTAATTACCTCTTCTTTTCTATTTTGATTTTTGGAAGCTTCTAAAAGATCATGAAACCCATCATCTATATGTTCATTCATATCATAATCACTAACATCATCCTTCCTACATAAACAAATACCTACCATATATATCATATGTAACCATCTCAAATAGTATGTTTGTATAGTTAAATTAACTAATTATTATGTACTAAAACAATATATCACATGTTATACCTAAAATAAATACAAAGTGAAGAAAAAAACAAGTTCATAACTTTGTCACTTCATAAGTGTCATATAAATACAAAGAATAAATTTACCCATTTACAATGTAAGTATCATATAAATATATAATAATATAAAAATTTTCAAATACTAACAACATAAAATAGTAAGGTTAAGATGACTAACGTTGCAATGTAAGCATCAACATAAAAATATAATGATCCAAACATTTAAAAATAATAGAATCGTATATTAATGAGGCATAAATCACTATCATCTCTAAAGGCATAGGTTTCATCCTTATTATCATTCATATTATCTTTATCAACATCATTGTTGATATCACTTTTAGAATTCCCATCACTGATAGTAATGTCTACATTATCAAAGTTACCATTCTCTTGGTTATTATTTTCAGTTGCATCCTCTTTTATCATCTTAGGTTGGTTAATTTCATTGGCATGTAATACAGTTTGATCAATATCACATCTTCTTGTAAACATGTCATGAGCTAAATCAAGAATAAATGAGTTATTACTTTATGTCCTTGATTCCTCTTGATGGAAAGCTTTTATATTTGTTAGTGTGTTTCCCATTTATGATTCTTTTCACATTGAAATATAATAAGGATGTTAAGGTTGGCCTTGACAAAAACATTCCATTTAGGATCATATCCATATCTCATATATGGAAGAATATATATGGAACATGAGTCTGTAGCTTTAGACCAATGTTAACACTAAAAAAAACCATGTTTGTCTATCTTTAACCCCCTTAATTTTTTATGAACATCCCACCAATCACACTTAAATGGAATTACTAATTTCCTCACTAAGTATTTAAAAGAAACAATTTCCTTCAAAACTCCATTATAATCAATAAGGTCGTATTTATTTCTTTTGTAACCATAACCTAATATTTCTAGCTTTTAAGCCTTCCCTCAAGCTCTTTATTAGGCAATTTGAAGCCATTAGCAATATAATGCTTAAATCATTGAACACCTACTAATGGCCATAACACTAAAGACCTCAAATATTGTGACACTTGATCACTACTTTTTTCTAAAACTATATAACTATTACACAAAGAAAATAAAAGTTAGAATCATGTTATCAAGATAGGGTGTTATACCATATATGTGAGCTAAAATTAACATACTTGGCTAAAATATTATTGTGAAAAATCATGATCCTACTTTATTGATTCATAATCTCTATAATAAAAGTCAAATCACTATTGTACTATAGTATTTTCAAAATAAATAATAAAATATATGCTTACTAAGTAAATTTTCATATTTAGATTTGACATAGTTTCATTATAATTTCTCAAAAGACAATCTTTAACCTGCATACACTCTTAATCGGTTGGGAATTTAGGCTTATCCTTACCTAAATGTATTGATGAAATATGTATAGCTCATTATAATCATCATGTTAACCATCTAAATTCCTTTCAGGTTAGTTGAAATTAGTCCCAATGTCATCATTCTTTAATTAATACTTCAATTATAATAACACAAATTCTTCAATTATATACCCTCTACTATTGAACCTTCTTGGTCTACTTTTTATTTTGTAGAGAAAACTTGAACTTACCTAAAGTCCTTTTAATAAGTGTTAGGGAATAAGTATTAGAAAATAAATAAGCATAAATGAAAATGTGCATGATGTGTTAAATATGACTAAAATATGTGTAGTATCTATTAGTAGAATACATCCATTGATACTCGATTGGTCCACCAAACATTACCTCCTCAACATGGTGAATGCATAAGTGGACCATGACATAGAAAAAATGAGGGATGTTAAAGCTTCTCCAACTTGCACAAAGAGGTAAAAAATTTGTGTTCAAAATGTTCCAAATCCTCTAATCAAAGTGACCTAGAACATAACTACAACACTCTATTTTTGAAAACCTTGATTATAAACCAATAATTATGTGTATTAGTCATAATAATAATTTAGGGTATTTTATATTCAATATATTATTGATATTTTTAATATTATTATGACCTATTAGATATAAGATTTAATTAGGTTAAAATCTGTTAAAGAGTGTGTTATTAGTTTTAAAACCTTAGCTAGATCTTAACAGGTATATGCTAGGTTGGTAAATCCTAAATCTGGCAACCGAATATTTACTACCTCCACCTAAATAATTACCCTAGCCTACTATATTTTCTTCAACTTCCCTCCATCCATTTAGTAGTGTAAATCTTTACACCGTACCTTGCACTATACCTCCCTCTCTCCCATGCTTCCCTCCTTTTGTCTTGCCCCACACTTTCCCTCACCCCACCATCCATATAATATATCTTCTTCTCCTTCTCCTTCTCCCATTTTGTGTCATGAATTAACCCTTGAGTAGCCTACACTTCCTTCTCATTTTCCCATGCTCCCTAAAATAATAACAAATTCATTCTTCACCATTATAATCCTTCCACTATTTTATTCTTTGCAATGCACTCCCCTGCTAGCTAAATTTCCTTATGTTCAGCAACCTGTAGCCAACCTCACCAAGACCACCACTCCTCTTATGGACAAAAGAACCAAACCCTTCCTCCCTTGGCTTCGACCATTTGTGTCATGGATCCTTCCATTGTTGAATATTTCCTTACCATTTCTCCCCTTCTTAGACCTACCATTTCTACTAATCCAACCCCTAGCACCAACCAACTCCACCATTACTCCATCTTTTCTCGACATACTTCCATTGGTTCTTCCTCCCTTTATTTGTGATTACTTGGTTTCTTTTTTAGTTTGCTTCAACTAGTTATTTATCCTTGAGTTGTTTTAGTTATTTTGGGTTGTGAATACATGTTATTGGGTGTTAAATTACTAGATAATTCTTAAATATCTTTGGGAATAATTTTTTTTTTTAGCTTACACTAGGTAAATCTAATCACTTATATTACTATAGAATGTATGAGTGATCATGTTAGGATTGTTTAGATATAGAATTATGCTAGGGTTTTACACTCTCCAAGTATTATGACAAGCATGGAAAAATGGTAGCATGTTAAATGAAGTTGTGGTATGTTGGGCTATATGCATGAAAAATATGTTGTATGGCTTATGTTCACATGTTTTGGGTTTTGTTAAGATTTTTATTCATGTCAAATTATGATTTAAGTGCCCTAGTAAATACCTCATGATTGTCAATATATTGTAATTAGGGTTACAATGATTCACATGGAAGCATATACACATGATTTGGGTTAGTTCATGATGATTTCTATTCACATGACCTAGGGTTAAAGATATTTTTCTATATGTACATGGATGATAATTTAAATGTTTAAAAATTGTATAAAGCTTTAAAATTTGTGTGTACATGCTTCATAGGATGTGTGATGTATGAGAGTTGCATGATTAGGGCTCTGTGGGTGTAACCCACTAAATGCATGACAAGTGAAAAATATAATTAATAACTAAAGTGCAAAGGCTACCTACGTGCTAAAATAATGTGGAATACTTCCTATTAGCCTTTTCATGACACATTTCTTGTAATAATAATGTATCTTTGTTTTTAGAAATTAGTGTTTTAAGGGAATTTTAATTTTTTTTAACTAATGTATCTTTGGAGAACAATTAGAGATGAGGATGGTCGTAGACTCTTGATGGGTTGACCTTAGTGTTAACTTGACTTGGCATAGACCGATGAACATAGAGTTGACCTTAATAAGTGGGAAAAAAAAGGGGAAATGGTTAAGTATAAAGATAGTAATTATTGTGTAGTATGTGACATATCTGATCACCTCTCAAAATAATAATTCTTAAAGCAAAAGATCTTGAGATGGAAATGATTTCTCTCTATGATTAGCTACCCTAGAGATGAGGCTTTAGCCCTCATTTATTTTGGTTCATAGGTGGGCCATTGTGCCCAAGTAACGACCTATTCTACTTTATATGTAACCTATAAATAGGGTGTATAGATACTTGAGGAATATGTAAACGAAGTTGGAGGATACTTGTTTTCCTTTATGTACTAGTATGACCAACTATACCATTGTGTCCCTTGTTTTGAGAGTAAGGGTATTAAGTCACCTTCAAGTGCTAGTGTGACCGAGTATACCTTAGTTTCTTTGGATTGATTATATCTCCCTTGAGTAATTTAAAATCAAAGTTCTTGTTGTACAAGAAAATAAAAAAGAGTTGTTTTGGATTAGTTTTTTCGGTAGTCACCTCAGTGTCCTACTTTGCATTGGAATCTTTTTGGATTAGTTAGTTTGGTAGTTACCTCAGTGCCCGACCTTAGTAACTAGAATAATTTTAGATTTTTTGGTTTAATAGGTGCCTCAGTACCCTACCTTAGTATTTGGAATGTATTTAACTCATTAGATATGACTATTATACATTGAGATGATGTGTGAACTAGTATGCTTTATTGTTGGGCTTGAGACTTATTGTTGTTCCATAATTATTTACATG